>CM044003.1:42301046-42636046 GCA_024085815.1 Flaveria linearis | reverse complement strand
CAGTCGTACAACTAGAGTGCCAGTCGCATTGGGAGTCATGCGACTGAGAGCCCATTCACATAGGTGTTCATTCATGTAGTGTTCAACCGCATGAGGTCCATTCGTATAGTGTTCACTCGCACGATTGAGGGCCCATTCGCACGATTGGGTGTTCATCCGCATTGGTGTTCATCCGTATAAGTCCATTCGTATGATGTTCGGTCGCATGGAGACCATGCGACTGAAGGGTGCCCATATGCCTAAATAGGGTTGTGCACCCGAGGAGAAGTATAGTTTGATTACTGACTTTCGGGGGAAAGTGCAGGTGCAAGTTTTGACGTGGAAGTTCCCGTAAGTGCATGTAAGATGGTCGTTGAGGCCTTAGAAGTTATGTTGGGCATGATAATGATGATGATGCATGATTATGCATGATGTATGTTATGTATGTAAGATGTTGCCCTGTATGATGATGACATTTGTGTATGATGATGTTCCTCATTATGATGTATGTTTATCTTTCCCGTGGCTTTACGTGTTAGGTTTATGAATGAATGAAAAGTATTATGTAACATAAAGTGGAAGATAATGAAAAAAGGAACGAAATGAAAGAATGCATGCATTAACGAATGAATGAATGAAAGTAAGAAAGGCTTGCAAGCAAATGTATGGAGGTTCACACCCAATGAAGGGTGTTAGCTCAACTGTGTGAGGGTTAGCTACCCCATAAGGATGCACACTGGGGTCCAATCCTTGTGATTGACCATATGTATCGGATCCTTGCCGCTTGCTGTAGGTACTGGAGTCAGCTTCGTGCATAATGTTCGAGGTCTATGAAGGACCTCAGGCCCAGTAACTAGCTTCGTGCACAATGTTCGGGGTATAGTACATGGCATTGATCCGAAATGAAAGAGCAAATATAAGTGGTGAATGTACTTGCCCTAGGTACTGGTGTCAGCTTCGTGCACAATGTTCGAGGTCTATGAAAGACCTCAGGCCCAGTAACCAGCTTCGTGCACAATGTTCGGGGTATTGTACATGTCATCGAAAGTAATGAACGTACAGAATGAAAGTAAGGAATGTACGAATGAAAGTAAGAATTTATAAATGAATGTGAACGAAGGTAACAAATGCGAACGTTAATGATGTACGTTAAATGAACGAAAGTTAACGAATGAAAGATAAAGATAATAATGATATTATCTATGTGTACGTATGATGTGTGATCGCATGTATGTTAAGAAAGGTTTTAACGAAAGAAATATATGTTTTATTATAAAACTAGAACTCACTCAGCAACACTGACTTTTTATGTGTGTCCAGTTGGCAGGTAACGTTACTGAAGATGGCATGTGACGGCTACTCAGCTCATTTTGGATGGCATTCTTATGTTTAACGCCTTTGCATTGTAATACGAACAAACGATGTTTTGTGGTGAATGTTGTATTATTTTGCAAAAGTGTTTATTAAAGGAAATGAAACGATTGATTTAAAAGTTTCTGTTGTATGTTTTATTTAAGTTAATGCAACTATATGTTTTATGTGCAATGATTGACCAGTTGTAAGCGTCCCATGAACTGGGCCTTACAAGTTGGTATCAAAGCCAAAGTTTAAGTGAAATGGGTAAATTTTCAAATAAACTTTAACTTAAACCGAAAATGGGATGGAAGGGGAAGGGATGCCAATCTAAGTAGTTGTGTGCCATCAGGTATTTTCTTAATGTTAACCGGTATTTTGTGCGCATGGTATGTGGTTTATGTGTTGCTGGTAGATTTAGATACTGATGTAGTCAGGACAGGTAATGCTCAGGGTACGAGGAGTAAAGTAAGTGGCCAATCACAACTGGCCACTGTAATTAGGGACTTACTATACATGACATAAACTTAGCTGTTCCCTTGAATGACAGTGTTGGTGTTTGAATCTTTCAGTGTGTTAGAGGATGGCCGGTGATAGATCATCTAAAGCTTCGCGAGGCGGACTAGGTGGAGGATGTGGTGCTGAACCGCTGGCCATAAGGGGAAGGCCCAAACTTGAAAAGGTGGTTCATGAAGAACCCAAGACCCCTCATCCGAAGGGTGGTGACGAGAATGCAAACTTGAAGGCCTCACTGAAAGAGGCGGTGGTTGAAGAAGTGCATTAGGTCATGCAGACGATCTTATCGTTTGTGGTGACTAAAGTGATAAAGGCTGTACGGGAAGGAGAACGGAAAGAGAGGAACCGGTCCTTGGGAGGTCGGGAGCAACCAGAGACTGGGACGATTCCCTCCGATGATGAGGAGGAGGAGGAGGAGCCTGCGCAGGAGCCAGCACGAGGCTGTAACTACGGGGCATTTCAAAGGTGTAAGCCCCCTACTTTTGATGGAAACGGCACTGCTACTGCTGCTCACCAATGGGTGAGGGAAATGGAAGTTGTTCTGAATATCAGCGAGTGCCGGGAGGACCAAAAGGTGAAGTTTACTGCCCATTCTTTTGTGGACTCGGCTCTTTGCTGGTTGTAGAATATAGTCCAAGCCGAGTGTAGCAAGGCTATTGGGAGGATGAGATGGTCGGAGCTGAAGAAGTTGGTTATTAAGGAGTTTTGTCCTCACCGGGAAATGGACAAGGTTGAGAGGGACTTTCTGTAACTAGAGGCGGGACCCATGACACACCAGCAGTACACCACAAAATTTAACGAGATGGCACGTCTGGTGCCGGATCAGGTGACGCTTCTGTCATGGAAGATTAAGAGGTACATTCAGGGTTTACCAGTGGATATTCACAGGCATATGATTGCTACCCGACCAAGCACGTTTAGGTTGGCGGTGGATTTGGAGGGGAGACTGTACGATGAGAGGGCTGTAGTGGTGATGCCTGAAGGTAGTAGGAAAGGTGGTGGTGATCAGAACTGGAGTGGGAAGAGGTTTGGTCAGGGTGATGCCTCGACGGGTAACAAGAAGCCATGGGTGGATGATCGTCGTGTAGCCACACCGGGTATAGGATCGAAAAAGTGTGGCAAATGTAGGAAGGAGCACAGTGGCGAGTGTAGGTGGGGGCTGAATGTGTGCTTCAAATGTGGGAAGCCAGGTCATATAGCACGGGAGTGTAAAGCGGGAAATGTTTTAATTGTGGCGTGGAGGGCCACATGAGCAGAGACTGCAAGAAGCCAAGGGCTGAGGGTTTCGGGGTGAAAAAGGCAGGAAGTGAAGGACCGAGGGCGAGTGCAAGGGCATTCACTATGACATAAGAGGAGCCTAGGACGGACCCTGATGTTGTGTCTGGTACGTTTCTGGTGAACCAAACTTTAGCTTCTGTGTTGTTTGATTCGGGTGCCAGTAGAAGTTTTATTTCTGCTGCTTTCTGTGCTAAACTTCCTGTTAGTAGTAGACGTGTTAACACGCCCTTTGATGTAGAAACTGCCATAGGGAAATCTACCAAGATTTCTGAGATGATAGAGAACTGTGATGTGGAATTAGAAGGTCATAAGTTTCCTGTTAGACCGTTCGTGATGATCCTAGGTGGTTTCGATTTGGTTCTTTGGATGGATTGGTTGGCAGACTTCGAGGGGAATATAGTGTGTTGCAAGAAGATGATTCGTTTGATAGCGCCTAACGGGAGTTCGGTAACTGTGTATGGGGATCGGGTCACAATGATCTCAAAAGTGATCTCAACGGCGGTGGCAGGAAAGTGTATAAGGCGTGGATGTAGCGCCTACTTGTGTCATGTAAATGATGTGGAAACGCTAACACCACAACTATCCGATGTCCCGGTTGTGTGTGACTTTCCAGATGTGTTCCCAGAAGACTTATCAGGAGTGCCACCTGACCGAGAGATCGAGTTTCAGATTGATCTGATACCGGGTGCCCAACCTGTCACCAAGGCACCGTATCGGATGGCTCCGATGGAGATGAAAGAGTTGATGGAGCAGTTGCAAGAGCTTCTTGATAAGGGGTTCATTAGACCGAGTATCTCTCCTTGGGGTGCTCTGGTCTTATTCGTAAAGAAGAAAGACGATAGCATGAGGATGTGTATAGACTACCGTGAGCTGAACAAGTTGACAGTGAAGAAACGGTACCCTTTACCGAGGATTAATGATTTGATTGATCAGCTTCAAGGTGCCAGTTGGTTTTCACGGATAGATCTTCGATCTAGCTACCATCAGTGAAAGAGCAGGATATTCCTAAAACAACTTTTCGTACGTGCTACGGTCACTACGAGTTTCTTGTCATGTCCTTTGGTTTGACCAATACGCCAGCTGCTTTTATGGATCTGATGAACTGAGTGTGTCGGTCGATGTTGGATATACCAGTGATTGTGTTTATTGATGATATCCTGATTTATTCAAAGAGCGAGATAGAGCATGTTGTTCACATTCGAGAGGTGTTGGAGACGTTGAGAAGGGAGAAGTTGTATGCCAAGTTCTCCAAATGCGCGTTTTGGTTGCGCGAAATTCAGTTCTTGGGTCACGTGGTGAATCCGGAGGGGATTATGGTGGATCCGGCAAAGGTGGGAGCGGTGATGCAATGGAAGCCTCCAAAGACGCCAGTCGAGATCCGTAGCTTCTTGGGTTTGGCGGGCTACTACCGAAGGTTTATCCAAGACTTCTCCAAGATCGCTTCTCCACTAACCAAGTTGACCCGAAAGGATGTGAACTTTGTATGGGTTCAAGCTCAAGAGAAGGCGTTTGAAGAATTGAAGGCGAGGTTGACTCAAGCTCCTATATTGTCATTACCCGATAGAAGTGAAGATCTGGTGGTTTATTTTGATGCTTCCTACTTGGGATTGGGGTGCGTGTTAATGTAGAGAGGGAAGGTTATAGCTTATGCATCCCGACAGTTGAAGGTTCATGAGGTTAACTATCCTACTCATGACTTGGAGCTAGTAGCTATGGTGTTTGCACTAAAGATTTGGAGGCACTATCTCTACAGGACGAAGTGCACCATTCTCACTTTACACAAGAGCTTGAAGTACTTCTTCGAGTAGAAGGACTTGAACATGAGGCAGAGAAGATGGTCGGAGCTCATAAAGGATTATGATTGAGATCCATTATCATTCGGGCAAGGCCAACGTGGTGGCAGATGCCCTTAGTCGAAAGGAAAGGCCCGAGCCGATTCCGGTGAAAGCGTACCAGTTGATTATGTCCTCTGATGTGATGGAGCAAATCAAAGAGTTTCAAGATGAGGCACTAAAAGAAGATCATCTTAACTCTAAAAGGATGAGAGGTCTAGTCACGGAGTTGGGTGAGAACACTTTCGGTGTTAAAACCCGATTCAGGCGGATGTGGATTCCTCGTTTTGGGGTTCTACGGGTGAAGATATTGGATGAAGCTCACAAGACTCGATACTCTATTCATCCCGGTGCTACAAAGATGTACTAAGACATGAAAAAAGATTATTGGTGGCCGGGTATGAAGCGTGACGTGCTGGAGTATGTGAGTAAGTGCCTTACTTGCGTGCAAGTGAAGGCCGAGCATCAAAAGCCGTATGGAAAGATTCAACCTTTGGATATACCGGAATAGAAGTAGGAGAACATCAACATGGATTTTATTACGAAGCTGCCGCGTACTTCGAAAGGGTATGATGCTATATGGGTGATTATTGACCGCTTGACGAAGAATGCTCACTTCCTACCAATTCACGAGACATATTCATCTGAGAGGTTGGCGGATCTTTTCATTAAGGAGATTGTGACTCATCATGGTGTGCAGTGTCCGATCGTGACACCAGGTTTACATCCAAATTCTAGAAGAAATTCCACGACGCCATGGGGACGAGGTTACATATTAGCATGGCTGATCATCCCCAGACTGATGGTCAGTCAGGAAGGACCATTCAGACATTGGAGGACATGCTTTGGGCATGTGTGATTGATTTTGGGGGAAGTTGGGATGACCATTTACCGTTAGCTGAATTCTCATATAACAACAGCTATCATGCCAGCATTGGTATGCCACCTTATGAGATGTTATACGGTAGGAGATTCAGGACACCCGTTTGTTGGGGTGATATTGGTCATAAAGAGTTAAGGAGTGTCGAGGTGATCGATGCTATGAGTAAAAAGCTTGAAAGGATCATGGACTTCATGAAGACAGTCGAAGATAGACAGAAGTCGTATGCTGATAAACGACATAGGCCGATTGAGTTCCAGGTGCATGACCGAGTTATGTTGAAGGTCTCACCTTGGAAGGGTATCATTCGCTTCCGAAAGCGTGGCAAGTTGAGCCCGAGGTACATAGGCCCTTTCCGAATCATTGCTCGAGTAGGAGAGGTGGCCTATAGATTGGAGTTACCAGATAAGTTAAGTGGAATTCACCCGACATTCCACGTATCTCATCTAAGGAAGTGTTTGGCAGATGAAGATATGATTGTTCCACTGGAGGATATCGAAGTAGACGAACGGCTCAATTATGTGGAGCAACCAGTTGGAATCGTTGATTGAAAAGAGAAGAGGCTGAGAAATAAAGTGGTTCCTCTTGTGCGTGTACAGTGGAAGCACAGGAAGGGATCCGAGTCAACGTGGGAGACCGAAGAAGAGATGGGACATCATTACCCACCCTTATTCGAAGAATGAAAGGTTTTGCGGACAAAACCTATATAAGGGGGGTGGACTTGTAACGCTTGGATATTTTCCTTGAAGCCGACAAAAGAAGAAAAAGAAATAAAGTCCAAAGTCGGGGGATCAAACTTGCAAAAATGGGAGAAAATTTGTAAAAGTTGGGGATTAAGATGGGGAGGGCAGCCATACCCTCCCCACACTTGTGAAAACTCAGCAAAAACAGAAAGAAGAGAGAAAAGAGAGAAAAAGGTTGGTTCGGGTGGATTCGAGCGCGAAAATCGTCGTGTAGCAGGTCAAAACGAAGCTCTTCTTCTTCTTGTAGTTTGTGTGACTTCTAGGACCCGTATTTTACTCGTTTTCAACTGATTTGGGGATGGAACACATAGTAAACCCGTTTTTGTATGTGTGTGTTTGACCCATTTGGGTGTGTTTGTGTGTGATGCATTTGGAGTATGTTTTCTGGCTTGTGTTTGTTTGAATGGTGTTGTAGCATGCAATCCTAAGGTTAGGATGGTTGATTTGGGCTTAGAATGGGTTTGGATGAGCTTGGAGGTCGGAAATGGCAGATTAGGTTCGGGATGAACCGCATTCTGCATCAGTTAGGGCTAGGCGACCGACTAAAGGCCATACGGTCGACTGGAGTGCGATTGAGGTTCAGTCGCACAATTGAAGTTCCAGTCGCATGGGGAGTCATGCGACTGAGAGACCATTCGCATAGGTGCTCATTCGCATAGTGTTCAACCGCATGAGGTCCATTTGCATAGTGTTCACTCGCACGATTGAGGGTTTATTCGCACGATTGAGGGTTCATTCGCACGATTGGGTGTTCATCCGCATTGGTGTTCATCCGTATAGGTCCATTCGCTTGGGGTATAGTCGTATGGAGCCATGCGACTGAAGGGTGCCCATACGCCCAAATAGGGCTGTGCACCCGGGGAGAAGCATAGTTTGATTACTGACTTTCGGGGGAAAGTGCCGGTGTAAGTTTTGACATGGAAGTTCCCGTAAGTGCATGTAAGATGGCCATTGAGGCCTTAGAAGTTATGTTGGGCATGATAATGATGATGATGCATGATTATGCATGATGTATGTTATGTATGTATGATGTTGCCCTGTATGATGATGCTATTTGTGTATGATGATGTTCCTCGTTATGATGTATGTTTATCTTTCCCGTGGCTTTACGTGTTATGTTTATCAATGAATGAAAAGTATTATGTAACGTAAAGTAAAAGATAATGAAAAGAGGAATGAAATGAAAGAATGCATGCATTAACAAATGATTGAATAAAAGTAAGAAAGGATTGCAAGCAAATGTATGGAGGTTCACACCCAATGAAGGATGTTAGCTCAACTGTGTACGGGTTAGCTACCCCAGAAGGATGCACACTGGGATCCAATCCTTGTGATTGACCATATGTATGGGATCCTTGTCGCTTGCCCTAGGTACTGGAGTCAACTTCGTGCATAATGTTCGAGGTCTATAAAGGACCACAGGCCCAGTAACCAGCTTCGTGCACAATGTTCGGGGTATAGCACATGGCATTGATCCGGAATGAAAGAGAAAAGATACGTGGTGAATGTACTTGCCCTAGGTACTGGAGTCAGCTTCATGCATAATGTTCGAGGTCTATGAAAGACCTCAGGCCAAGTATCTATCTTCGTACACAATGTTCGGGGTATTGTACATGTCATCAAAAGTAATGGGCGTACGAATGAATGTAATGAATGTACGAATGAAAGTAAGGAATGTACGAATGAAAGTAAGAATTTATGAATGAATGTGAACGAAGGTAACGAATACGAATGTTAACGATGTACGTTAAATGAACAAAAGTTACCGAATGAATGATGAAGATAATAATGATATTATCTATGTGTACGTACGATGTGTGATCGCATGTATGTAAAGAACAGTTTTAACAAAAGAAAAGTATGTTTTATTATAAAACTACAACTCACTCAGCAATGCTAACTTTTTATATATGTTCAGTTGGCATGTAACGTTGCTGAGGATGGCATGGGACGGCTACTCAGATCATTTTGGATGGCATTCTTATGTTTAATGCTTTTCCATTGTAATACGAACAAACGATGGTTTGTGATGAATGTTGTATTATTCTTCAAAATTGTTTATTAAAGGAAATGAAATGATCGATTTAAAAGTTTCCCCTGCATGTTTTATTTAAGTTAATGCAATTATATGTTTTATGTGCGATGATTGACCAGCTGTAAGCGTCCCGGAAATGGGGCCTTACAGCATACATACATATGTATGCATATATGAATATATATAGATATGTATATATATACACATACATATATATTTATATACATACATACATATGTAGGCATATGTATGTATGTGTGTGTGTATATATATATATATGTATACATATATATATATATGTATACATATATATATATATATGGATCAAATGAGAAGTTTCTTTTTATGAGAACTATAGGAACCAATGTGATCCACTAGTTTTTAATGACAAAATGGTAATTATAAAATATAATAAATAAACTTATGAAATGACGATTAACATAAAAATTAAAACAAAAAATTAAAAACAAAAATGTTTCCCTCTTTCATAAAAAATATAAAAATATAAAAAAATTCATTTTTTACGAAGTTCGTTGTACACATGTGTAATACCGGTGTAAATCTAGTATTACACATGTATATAACTAGATTTACACATATGTAAATAACGGGTGGACGATATTTAAAAAAAAAGTATATCAATATCGTAGGCTTTGGAAAGGTTAAAATACTGAAAATAATGTTATTTCTTTTTGAAAAAATAATATCATGAAAAAAAGTTATGAACGTTTTTAAAAAATTTAGAAAAGGCATGTGACTTGCATGTTATCAAAATGTGTCACTCATATTGGTTACTAAAGTTCTCACAAAAAAGATGGTTAAAGATAACATTACCCATATATAGAACCACACTTTTTGTAAACAGTCTAAGAACTAATATGAGCTACACAATTAATATCACAAAACAAGTCACATGCTATTTTCACATTTTTTTAAAACATTCGTAACTTTTTTTCATAAATATTTTTGCAAAAAATTTTCACAATTAATTTTAGTATTTTTTATCTTTCCAACACGTACCATACTGATATATACTTTTTTTAAATCGTCCACCAATTATTTACATATGCATAAATGTGATTATACACATGTGTAATACCGGATTTACATGATTTAACATGTGTAAATCCGGTATTACACATGAGTAAAACAAATTTTGTAAAAAGTAAGTTTTTTTATTTTTTATGTTTTTTTATTTTTTATATTTTTTAATATTTATATTGAAAGAGGGAAATGAGGGAACATTTTTGAGTTTTTATTTTAATGTTATTTTTCATTTATAATTTTTTATTAAGTTTTCGCTAATTACCATTTTCTCATTTTAAACTAGTGGATTACATTGGTTCCTAGAGTTCTCATATAAAAAGTGGGTTGTCATTTGAACCCTCCCCTATATGTTTATGGTTAACGTGGTGTCGTGGTGTTGGTGTTGGAATGGGTTAGCCGATGGGAGAAGATACAGGTTTTAAGGGTCGATGAACAGGGTTGCGAGTATTTAAATGTTGGAGGATGGCAAAGATTGCTAGAAGAAATCAGTTGATGTATGAATGGTGGTGGTGGTGATGGTGGATTCTTTGAATTTGAATGGATGATAAACCATGATAGGGGTTTTGATGGGGTTTTTGTTTATTAAAGATAAAGTCATAAAAAGAAACAAAAAGGTTGTTAGAAAGTACAACAATTAGTAAAGAGTAAAAAACATAAATGGCCTTTATCTCATCTCCACCCTTCATATAGCATCTATAATTATTTATATTAAATCAATGGTTAGATATTGGGTTAAAGAGTTCTTATAGTATCTAAGGGTATTCCCTGAATATATATGTATGTATGTATATATATATATATATATATATATATATATATATATATGTATATGTATATATACAATATATATATATATACACATATATATACATACACATATATATACACATAGATATATATATATATATTTAGACATATATATACACACACACACACACACACATATATATATATATATATGTATATGTATATACATATATATGTATATGTATATATATATATATATACATATATATATACACACACACACATATATATATATATACATATATATACACATATATATATATACATACATAGATATATATATATATATATATATATAATATTTTTGATAAGAAAAACTTTACAGAATAGTAAGCAAGTTTTAAATATTTTCCAATTAGGTCATTCATATCTTTATTTGATCCAATCAAGTATTCAAGTCACTAATATTTTTATATTTGTTCCAACTAGGTCACTAAAAGTTTTAGGAGTGTCACTGTAATGATTACACTTAGAGGCTGATGCAACCAAAGAACAACTCAAAGAGCTCTCAGCATGCATATATGAAGTACTAGGAAGGTATTTCGAAAGATTTCATATTACTCATTGAATTATGCTAAGTATCAAATCTTATGAAATATGAAGTCTTGCGAATCTTCAAAGACGAAGCCAAAGACTGATTTCTTTCAAAGGCAAAGAAGACATGTCTTCTCGAACATACTTTTGACCAAAGCAGAATCACCTTTCCGGTGCCATCTCTAAATGCTCACCAACTAACATGAGTTGGTGAAAAGTCCCCACTTTTATCAACTGTAAATTAAGGTGTTGAGTCTGTAATTTTCTAACAATGTACTTTTATCATTTTTCTAATAGATAAGGATGTGCGCTATGGGATGACATGGTCACTAGTCAAAAGCAATCTGACTTTTGACTTTACATTTTTCTTGTTGTCTAGATTAGTGTTTCTAGTTGGCCTTTAAAGTATGGCCGGCTGTAAGATGTAGTATAAAGTATCTCAAGTACTTGTATTCAAAATATAAGCTTTAAAACACTTGTAAGAACTTGAAAGCAATATACATCATTCTTGAAAACCATATTTGAGTGTTCTTGTTATTATTCTTTTACGTGTATTCTTCTTTTCACCCTAACCGGTTCTCTATTTGATTTGTTAAGTGTTTCAAGTCTCTCCACCTTGTGAAACTACTGCATTGACCCCCTTCGCTAGTCCTGCAATTGGTATAAGAGCTTGTCAGGCTCTTGATTGTAAGATCTCACCATCTTAGATCTATTCAGTTTCATAAAATACTTATCAACTAAAATGGCAACTATCTTAAAGGCTGATATGGAAACCGGTACCATGACTAAATCTCCATTGATCACTCCTGATGATTTGGAAACTTGGTGCCAACATATGGAAGGGTTCATCAAGTGTCAAGATAGCAAGATGTGGATATCTGTCATAGATGGACCTCACATTCCAAGCACCGTTTCTGCCACTACTGGAGGTGGGATGATACCAAAAGAAGTGTCCAATTATTTCGAAAAAGATTGGAAGAAAATTGATATAGATCAGAAGGCCATAACCTCTTTTCAAACTGCTCTTCCACACCCTATATACAAAGGCTTCAAGAAGTTTAAAACTATTAAGCAACTTTTGGATGTATTAAAGCTCATGTATGAGGGGCCTGAGGAGTCCAAGAAAACAAGAAATACCTCATGAAGCAGCAATTTGAGAACTTTACCTACAAGACATATGAAACCACGACTCAACAATACTTCAGGTATGCTAAGATTGTGGATACTCTAATGGATGTTAGAGTAAAACTTGAGAATAGTGACATTGTCATAAAGTTCATGTTCTCTCTTTCCCAGATAATGGACTCACTATTGTGTGGCCATTAAAATAATTGAAAACCTCACTACCCTTACTCTCACAGAGCTGTATGGTATCCTTAGTGGCTACTAGATGGAGATGAACATACAAAATCCATCAAGCAGTTCTTCCAACAATCAGTAGAGTTCAACCCTTCATGTGGTTGAAAAGGATAGTAGAGAACCACAACGTCATCTTATCTGCTACACTGATAACTCACAAAAGGGTCCTCTCATCACCTTGCCTGAGACACCAATAGAGAGCTACATCCCTAAGGAAGCCCATTTAAAGAGACAATATCTGCTCATGCCTTTGTGTTTGCTAATGAAAGTTATGGCAACTTTCTCTTTACTCTTGAAGACTTGGATTGTATTCATCCAGATGATCTGAATACATGGATATAGTCCAATAAATGGCTCTTCTCACTCACAAAGCCAAGAATTTCTACAAGAGGACAGTAAGAAAGTTTCCCAGCAATGTATCCAGTGGAAAGTTTGGATTGGATAAAAGAAAGGTGAAGTGTTACAACTGTAAACAAATTGGATACTTTGCTACAGAATGCAAGGTACCATGGACAAATGGTGGCCAAGCACAACCCAGACCAAACTACACCGAGGGTGCTCCCAGACCTGAGAAGCCTAGCCAACCAAAACAACATACTGTTTTTGCTATTGAAGAGGGAGGCTTTGACTGGAGCATCCAGGGAGAAGATGTTTCTTCCAACCAGGCACGGATGGTTAGCCATGAAGAAGACAAGGTATTAGAATATTTTTGTACTCCTGAATGCATTACTAAAGTAAATATATACACGCCCTATAACTTTGAAGTGAGATCTGACCTTGAGTCCTTAAAAAGAGATGACTTTAAACGAGCTGAAAATGATTATAAAATTAAAATAGAAGATTTAGAGAAAACTATTTCAACTATTAAACATAAGCACACAAATTACAATACTCAAATAAAGGATCTCATTACCAATTTAACTGAATGCCAGGCTGAGCTTGTGATCAGCAAAGCTGAGGCAGAAAAATATGTTCTTGAAGAGGAAACCTTCAAGAACATCATATCTTCATCCATGCATGCAAAGACTTTTTATCATAATAGGCAAGGATTGGATTCAAGTGAGATGCTTCTCCATAGATATTGTTATTTTTAAGACCTTAAAGGTGTGGAACTTGTGAAGATGAGCAACCCCATTCAGGAAGAGGATGAAGATGAAAAGGAGATAGCGAAGGATGGATCTGAAGTGAGTGAAGAAAATCATCCGAAGAAGGACCACTACTCTCCTGTAGAAAGGAAAGAACAAAAGATAACCAAGTCTACAAGGAAGAACTTGACCTGGGTAGCCAAAAGAAAATCAGAGAAAGCCCAAGAGATCAAGACCACTTTCAACTCCAAGCAAAAAACAAGTATTCATCTCTATTAGATTTAAAGTGGTGAAGACTGAAGACTCAATCATAGACTCTTGTACTAGGAGTCCTGGTTCATATCCAAATCATCCTAGTCAAGAGGGAATGGCTAATCAAATGTGCACCACTACTTTATAGCCTAAACCATCCACTCAAGAGAGAATGGCTGATAAAATATGCACCACTACTTTATAGCCTAAACCATCCAGTTCCAAGAGCAAGCTTCACCCTAAAAAGGTTGTTGGGTCATTTATAAAGATGAAAATAGAAGTGGAAAGTGATCAAGCTCCTAGAAGAATACTCTCAGAAGAAAATCAACTGAATGTATCATGTATGGTCGTACTTCTCCTTTTACTAAGGATTGCATTTGCAATCCCAAAAGCACTATCCACATGGCTAAGAAGAAAACCTCTTAGAAAAGAATAAGAAGATAGCTTTGGTAGGAAAATCTATTCCTCTCGGAAGTTCCAAAATGAAGAATAAGATAAGTGAAAACTTACCTTTGGAAAGAAAAATTGGTCTCGGAAGAAAGGAACGCTTCCGAAGTAATGATGTCTGCTGCGATGGATGAAAAATCTTCTAAAAAACCACTCTCCAAAACTTTCGAAGTCATTAAAACTTTTGAAGTATTGAAGGTCAAGTCTAGTCTTCCAAAGATGGTGTGAAAGATAAAGGAAGGCCATGTGACTTAAAGTTATTTATCAATAACAACAAATGATTCTCAGAGCTTGCATATAGGATATTACTATTGCATTATCTCACTTTGACAAGCCCAAGACTAACAAGGCTTGGGTTTCCAAATGTAACTAACCATCTCTTTTTGTGTAGGAATAGCTAAAGACCAAGGAATTGTATGGATCATTGATAGTGGTTGTTCTAGGCACATGACAGGAAATGGCTCTTTGCTTTAAAACTTCGAGAAAATTGATGGAGGGCTAGTTGATTTTGGAGGAGATTTAGGTGGTTACATCACTAGAATGGGCAGGGTCACAGATGTTAAGCTTAGCATTGAAAAGGTAAACTTTGTTAAGGAACTTGGGTATAATCTTCTAAGTGTATCCTAGTTTTATGATCAGAGACATAACATGCTCTTTACTGAGCATGAGTGCATTATTCTCAAGCCTGGGGTGGTCATTCCTCAAGAGCATATCCTGCTTAGAGCTCCCAGGAAAGAGAACATGTGCAAGATGGATTTGAATGAAACATCCCCATCAAGAGAAGTTTCTTTTTTTAATCTAAAGCTAATAGCAATAAGTGTTTCTTCTGGCATAAAAGAATATGCCATGTAAACTTTAAAAACTTCAATAAATTAATTAAGAATGATTTGGTAACTAGAATGACAAAGAAAGAGTTTATAAGTGAGGACCATTATGTTGCGTGCCTGAAAGGGAAGTAGCACAAAATGTAACGCCCGAAAATCTTGATTTGGAGTGTCATGCGACTGGAGCGTCCAATCGCATGGGAGTCATGCGACTGGAGTCCCATACGCATGGAAGTCATGTGATTGAAGCTCAACCGCATGACTGGAGTTCAATCGTACGACTGGAGTGTCCAATCGCATGGAGCTTGGACGACTGAAGGTCCAATCGCATGGAGAGCTCGGGCGACTAGACAGTAGTATTTAAAGAAGAGGGCAGCCCTTACTCTCTCCCACACACACAAACATCAGCCATAGAGAGAAAGAAGAAGGAGAAAGTTCGGTTCAAGCGGGTTCGTGAGCCAAAATCGACGTGTAGCGGGTCAAATTGTTGGACCGAAAGAACCAATGAGCCAGATCAGAAAAACCTCTAAGTCCTACAAGACATCACAACAATTGCTGAAAGCTTCATCAGCAGTTTGATAAAGACTGAAGACTTCAACAGCTGTAGATCAAGGAACTGAAAAACAACAGCTGAAGACCTCAAGTACTGAAGACATAAGTACTGAAGACTTCAAGTACTGAAGACACAAGTACTGATGTCTCAAGTACTGAAGACTCAAGTACTGAAGATCAACAGCTGAAGAACTGAACAACTAAAGATCAACAGCTGATGTACAAAGACTGATGACAAAGACTGAAGACATCAGCTGATGACAACTACTGAAGTCATCAGCTGATGAATCATCTGAAGTTAAAGTCTGAAGACAAGTACTGACAGGATCTCAGCCTCTCGTTTGATCAATCAGATTATGTTTGCAGCGGATTTAGCACATTAATTAGCGATTAATGCAAGAACATAAAAGATATTGCATGTAAAAGCACAAGCATAGAGAGAGAAAAGAGTTCTGCGAAACAATAAATGCTCTATTGCTTAGCACGTTTCGGCCATTAAAACAGTATGGTTCCCCATCCTTTTATAGGCGGCAAAAGGATGGGCTGATGTCCTTTTTCTGACATCAACTGAATATTAAAATTACAACTGACAAAACATAAAACTACTGAAGATGTCAACAACTGACATCTTCTTACAAAAGTTTCCTAAGTACTGACAAAAGTAGAACTACTGAAATCCTACAACGACTGAAGAACAAACTCTTCAGTCGTTTATAACTACTGATACTATAACAACTGAAGAACATGCTCTTCAGCTGTTGTACAACTACTGAAACAAAATAAACTGCTGAAAAGGAAAAACCATCACAACAACTGAAGACGACCTCTTCAGCTGTTGTGACAAACTCTGAGTCTTCAGTACTTGGTCTTCAGACTTGGCTTCAGATGATGTAACAACTGATGACTTCAGTAGATATTATCAATTGTTGTCTTTAGTCTTTGTCTTCAGACTTTGTGCTTCAGTAGAAGGTCTTCAGTTCTTCAGTTCTTCAGCTTTTGATTCTTCAGTACTTGTCTTCAGTACTTGAAGTCTTCAGTACTTTAGAGTCTTCAGCTGTTGTTCTTTAGTTCTTTGATCTTCATACTTTGATCTTCAGACTTTGTCAGAACAGCTGATGGGAGTCTTCAGCAGTTGTTGTAGTGGCATGTGGGACTTAGAGGTTTTCCTGATCTTGGCTCATTGGTTCTTTTGGTCCAACAAACTCCCCCTGAATCAATGCAGCCAAAACCTCTAATTATTGGTTGTCCCACTTATTGGTGGCATAATGATTGGTCTATTTCCTTCTAGATCAGATTTGAAGTTGACCCAGATAAGCACTGGCCTGAGAGGTAGTCTCTAGTGTTTGTTTGGCTAAGTATGGATGTGAGCTCTGTCTTCGGGAATTGGACACAGAGCTGTTGTCCTATCCATGAGATCTACCTCCCATGTACAAGCCGGTAGGATTCTCGGGTGTAGGCTCGGACAAAGATCATTTGTTCTTCTTTGGTCATGCCCTCATCCCCACCATCGAACAATCCTTCACGGCCGTACATCTCTGAGACATACTTGACCTGTTTCCTATTGAGCTCAACTGTTGTGATTTGCTTGTAAGTAAATTCATCTGGATGTCTGCCTTCTAGCAACAAGTTGAGCTCATCTTTGCGGAAGTTCTCAAGCTTCTTATAAACTAAGCCTTTCCTCACCATCCTGTTCTCCAACATCATTTCAAGAGGTAGCTTAGCTTTATAAGCTTTCTCGAACTCATCCACAATTTCCCAGGGTGTTACTACAAGAGCCACTGTGATTACTTCATCTACAATCCTCTTCATCTGGCTCTTGTATCTCACAGGAATATCTTTCTTTGTGATCCTATGAGCCACCCTAGGATCAGGCAAAGTCCTCACTCTCTCCTTGTTATATTGGAAGGTTTGTATGAGAGTGAAGAGTCTCAGAGCTTCTTTCTTCATATTCATGATAGAGGTAGGGGCAACATATGCTTGGTCAATTGACTTAAGCATTTCAGCATCATGAAGCTGCTGCTGTGCCTCTTCCTCTATCTTCACCTTCACAGTTTCCATCTGTGAGGTGGGAGTGATGGTTTGGGATTTGGCTTTTGGTAGAGGGATGACCGCTGAAAGAGGCAGTCTATCCTCCTCATCACCCTCTTCTTCTTCTTCTTGCATCCTCAACACCCTTCTCTTCTTCTTCAAGGGTGGATCATTGGCTGCGGGTTTTGATGGTGAAGGGGTTGGTTTAGTGGGTTGTGGTTAGGTTGTTGGTGTGGGAATGTTGTCAGGCACTGCTAGTAACCTAGAGATAAGGGCTGGTTTGGTCTGTTTTACTAGCAGTGTCCTGTTCCCAGCACCAACTTCAGAGAGGGCCTCAGCGACCAGTCCCTTTGTGAAGTCACCAGCTGAACAGATCTTGGCAGCTATAGCCAAGATCCTGTCCCTGGTCCATGCTTTGACATCAAGGACTGGCCTGCCCAGATACTTCAAAATGAATCTACTCATAGCCTCGAGTCTCTTTTGATCCTCTTGGCTATAAGTAGACCATCGGTATTCTATCTCCCTAGTTTCCATCCTCCTGAGCTCCTGATCTAGCACGGCAGTGTCCTTGTCAAAGCCTTGCCTGAACAGCTGACCAATGGCAGAGTCCATTGATCTGCTTTGTTCAGCATCAGCCTCTTTGACAAGGGCTGCTAGATCAGAGTCAGCCACCTTCTTTCCCTCCTCTCCCTTTTTCTTATCAGTGACACTGAAATCCTTTTGGATGTCAGCCACTTCTATCTGCTCAACCTCCCTCTCTTTCCTCTTCCCTTTCTCCCTCACCTTCCTAGTCTCCTCAACCAACTCCCTCTCAACCACCACCTCTTTCTCTGCCTCTACCTCCTCCTCACCCCTCTTCCTCTTGACTTGCACTGATGTCTCCCCCTTTTTGGGTGCATTGGTTGGGGTTTGACTATCAGCAAGTGCCTTAGAAATGGCAACCTCCACCATGGGTTGTATGTATGTGGGAAGCCTCTCATCAAGGGTTTGAATGACTAAGTCTTTAAGCATGGGTGTGATGAGAGGTAGGGATTTCTGGAGGATAGCATCCGGCTGCTCAGGGGGTTCTGACCCTGAGAGCTAGTGCCAGAAGCAGGGGCTGGTGGCCAAGTTTGTGGGAGCGGCTCAGTGTTTATGAGACCTTCGGGTGAAGGTGCCATCTGTGGGGTAGTGGTGGCAGATGGACTTCTATCCTGAGTCATTTGAGCAATCAGCTCTTTGAGTCTACTTATCTCATCCTCTAGGATAGTGTTTTGAGCTACTACATCGTAGAAGAAGCTCAGGTCATCATCAGCATGAGCTGAATCACCTGACCTCCTGACAATGTCAGGATGTACATGCCCTGAGTGTGGCTCAGTAATAGCATGTGCCCCTTGTTCATGGTACTGGGGACTTCTAGCCTCCAGATTGGATCCATCATCGGCAGTTGCCTCTGGGGAGGTCTTAGTAATGTTACCAGCTTCACCCTGCTCAGATGTTGATGCAGGGGAAGTGGCGGCCTCATAAGATTGTCCTATCGCCCTAGCCACACTGGGAGATTGGACTGATTCTCTGTGCTGTGGGCTCCCACTGGCACTTGTATCCACCCCCTCTTCGGTTGGAGTCTCCCCAGTTGTAATAGGTTTCTGGGGAGAGGGTGGAGTGCTCAGATGGGTCAGCACTTTGGCGATAACCAATGTAGGGCTTTGTGGGGTGGTCTCATCAAGAGATGGGCTCGAAGCAGTGTGCACAGGGGGAGGACTGTGCTCTTCAATGGCAGTCTTCTCAAGTGAGAAAGACCCCAGTAATGTGGTTGCCCCAATATTGGTTGCATCAGGCTCCTGTTGAGAGGAAGCCTATGCGGTTGTGGTGGGTAGAGTCGTGGTACCTGCTGGGAGAATCGAACCAGCAGGCACATCCTGCCTTTGTGTTGCAGGGGCATCCTCAGGGGACTCATCTCCCTGAGTAGCCTTTTTGGGCTTCTTTTTGGCTTTTGGATTGGTGGGGACTTTGGATTTGGAGGTGGAGGCTGTGGGTTCCTGCTGCGTGGGTTTTCGCAGCCGGCCAGCCTGTTTGAGTGTTTGGTCAGTGTTGTGCCTGGAGTATACCTCGGCTAGAACAGCCATAGCAGGGACCCCAGTGCCAACTAGTCCCTCAGCCTGAAGCTGGTTTTCTATCATGGCCATTATGAACCGTGGATACAAGATCCAACGGTTGGAAAGAGGTTTTGTGGCCATGTCTTTAAGTTCCAAAAAGATGAGATCAGTTAAGTTCAGAGGTTGATGCTCAAAGATAGAAAACAATACCTGTTGCCACCTTGTGGACATCTGGTCCCACGAAGAGGTTTTAGGAGCAAGACACACGTTCACCATGTGGAAGATCAGTCGTTGAGAGTCAGGGAAGTGTTTCTTCAACAAGGTGGAGGCGGAGAGGTTACCCTGGTAGTCGTGGGATGTGAATGAGAGATCCAGGGCACCTTTGGGGTAGGAGGTTGGGTGGGTGGCATCCTCCAGCTCTAGGGTTTGGCGTAGGGTAGCTGGAGTGATTACCACGGGGTGACCGTTGACGGAGGACCGGAGAGAAACCTCGCCATTCTGCTCTCCAGTTTGGACGGTTACGTTTCTCCAAAACTCCACCAAGGAGTCGGTGTATATAGTGGGGTTCAGGAGAAAAGCCGTTTTGTAGGGTGATTCGTTCATAAGATCGACGGCATGGTGAAACTTAGGCCATAATGGTGATTTTGTGAGATGGGTGACACAGTTGTGTCGAGGTTTCAGTTGCATGGTCGCCATTAATGGTGTATGGGAATTTCAGAGGTTTTGAAGGATTAGGTCAAGTGAGGAGTAAATGCTCTGAAGGTGGGGTATTTATAGGGTAGGGCAATGGTTGAAAGAAAACTACTGAAGGTTTTGGTGTTAGTTATCAGTTGTTGTAACGACTGATGACGTGGTTTTAACCTCCAGTGGTTGTAACATCTGAGGACTTGGTGTTGGTCTTCAGTAGTTGAAACTACTGAGACTTTGGTTTTGTCCTTCAGATGTTGTAAACGTCTGAAGAGTTACTGTCAGCCTTCAGTAGTTATGAACTACTGATGACCTAATATTCTTCTTCAGACGTTGTAACAACTAAATACTTGGTGTTAGCCTTCAGTAGTTGTGAAACTACTGACGACATGGTATTGCTTCAGTTGTTGTAAACAACTGAGGACTTGGTGTTAGCCATCAGTAGTTGTGAAACTACTGAAGACATGGTTTTGTCCTTCAGTTGTTTGGGTATGAAACAGCAGCTGTTGTCTTCAGCTGATGAGAAATTACTCATCAGCAGTTTCCGTCAAATCAGTTGTTTCATACTAGCCTCTACACTTACTCATCAGCTCTTTGGCTGACTTTCAGATGTTTCATTGACCCTTCAGCTCTTGTGAGTATTTATGCCTTCAGCATTTGTGATCAGATGTTCACAAGTGCTGATGAAATATTCTTCAGAGCTGGTGAACAAATTTTGTCTTCAGTACTTGTGTAAGATCACACATCAGTACTTGTGAACAAAATTTGTTCTTCAGTACTTATTTATTTGAAAATCATACATCAGTAGTTGTAATCCACCTCACTACTTCAGTTGTTTTCAATGAATAATGTACATCAGTACTTTGAGTCATCTTAGTCTTCAGTAGTTGTGAAAGAGCTGAGGACTAAATTACTCATCAGTACTTGTATTTGACCTAATGCTCATCAGTAGTTGTGAAGTAAAAGCATCAGCAAACGTCAAATCAGTCAAGCTGCAACATACCAAGCCTTAGTACCAAATTTTGGAATGTGGCACTATCTAAAGGCTTAGTAAAAATGTCTGCAAGCTCATCAGCACTAGGCACAAACTTAGGATCAATCAGACCTTTCTCATAGCAATCTCTGATAAAATGATGTCTGATCTCAATATGTTTGGCCCTAGAGTGCTGGACTGTATTCTTAACAATACAAAGAGCTGAAGCACTATCCATTAATAATGGAGTCTTAGTCTCAGTAATGCCATAATCCAGAAGTTGGTTCTGAAGCCAGAGTATTTGAGAGGTACAACTTGCAGTAGCAATATACTCAGCTTCAGCAGTGGATGCAACAATTGATGTTTGTTTCTTACTCTGCCAAGAAACTAAACAATTGCCTAGGAATTGGCAACCACCAGAAGTGGATTTTTTGGTGACTTTGCATCCTGCATAGTCACTATCAGAGAAAGCAACTAATTTGCAAGAATGCCTAGTTGAATACCAAAGACCTAGTGATTGGGTACCTTGCAGATATCTAAAGATCCTTTTGACTGCAATCAAATGGGATTCTTTAGGTGCAGCCTGAAATCTAGCACAAACACATGTTGCAAACATGATGTCTGGTCTAGAAGCTGTAAGGTACATCAAGGACCCAATCATACATCTGTAAAGGGTTTCATCAACCGCTTTACCTTTCTGATCTACATCTAGTTGTGTGATGCTGCTCATGGGAGTAGAACAGGGCTTACAGGTTTGTAAATCAAACTTTTTCAACAACTTTTTGGTGTATTTGGACTGATGGATGAAAATTCCATCATCCCTTTGTTTGATTTGCAAACCTAGAAGGAACTGTAATTCCCCCATAGCACTCATTTCAAATCTTAGCTTCATAAGCTTTGTAAATTCATCACACAGCTTTGGATCAGAGGATGCAAAGATGATGCCATCAACATAAATCTGAACAAGGAGCTTATGTTGTCCCACAGTCTTGATGAATAAGGTTTTATCAATGGTGCCTCTAGTGAACTTATTCTCTAGAAGAAAGGTTGAGAGTGTCTCATACCAGGCTCTAGGTGCTTGCTTCAGCCCATAGAGAGCCTTATCAAGCTTGTACACCCAATCAGGATGTTTATTGTCCTCAAATCCTGGTGGTTGACACACATAAACCTCTTCTTTTATTTTCCCATATAGGAAGGCACTTTTGACATCCATTTGACAAACCTTAAGACTGTGAAAGGCAGCATAAGCTAAGAACAGTCTGATTGCTTCCAGTCTGGCCACAGGTGCAAAGGTCTCATCATAATCGATGCCTTCCTCCTGTGCAAAACCTTGGACAACCAGTCTGGACTTGTTCTTGACAATTTGGCCCTTCTCATCTGTTTTGTTCCTGAATACCCACTTTGTGCATATAGCACACTTATCTTTGGGTAATGGAACAAGCTCCCACACTTGCTATTTCTTGAATTGAAGAAGCTCAAGCTGCATAGCTTCCACCCATCCATTGTCTCTTAAAGCAATATGATAGTTCATTGGCTCTTGCTGACTGATGAAGAGAGCATAGAAGCAGAAGTTGGACAATTGATTCCTGGTTGAAACTCCAGCATGGATATCACCAATGATCTGTGATGTGGGGTGATTCTTGAGCTCTTGATAGACTATGATATCTGTGCAAGTGTTTGTAGACCCATCAGCAGCATCAGATGGTGATGGAGATTCCTGAAACCATGTAGAGGAAGGCAGCTCAAACGAAGTAGAGCAAGCAGAAATCTCATCAGCATTTGTAGTGGATGGAGCTGCTGAGGCTACAGGAGCATCAGGTTCAGTGGACTCAGGCAGTTTGTCACTGATCCTGAAGAGGTGAGTACTAACTGCATCATCATCAGTACCACTAGGTGGAGATCTGCTGACAGGCTCAACAGCTGGAGGTTGATAAGGAACATATTGCAGTATGTCCAGATCAAACAACTCCACAGGGTTTTGTGGAATCTTGTCCTTTGGAGATTCATTGAACTTAACATGCAGAGTTTCTTCAACCCCCTTAGTTCTACAGTTGAAGACTCTGTATGCCTTGCAAGTTGATGAATAACCAACAAAATACCCTGCATCCACCTTACTAGCAAATTTCTGGAGTGGGTTGCTAGTGTTGAGAATAAAACAAGGACACCCAAAGGCTCTAAAGAATGAAATAAGAGGAGCCAAATGATGAAGAACTTCATATGGAGTCTTCATCAATCTCTTATTCACTAAAGCTCTATTCTGTACATAGCAAGCTGTATTGACAACTTCAGCCTAAAAGGTCAGTGGCAATCCTGAGTCAGCCAACATTGACCTTGCTGCTTCAATGAGGGTCCTGTTCTTTCTCTCCACCACTCCATTCTGCTCAGGAGTTCTAGGAATGCTAAACTACCTTCTAATTCCCTTGGACAGGTAGAAGTCATCAAGTGTGTGGTTTCTAAACTCTGTTCCATTGTCACTCCTCACACACTTGACCTGTAGGGAATACTGCTTTTCTACATGTAACACAAAGTTCATTATTGTCTTTGCTGCTTCATCCTTGGAGTGCAAGAAGAAAGTCCATACAAACCTGGAATAATCATCCACAATTACCAGGCAGTATTTCTTCTTTGCCATGCTCATTACTCTGACAGAACCAAAGAGATCCATGTGCAGAAGCTGTAAGCAGGCAATGGACTTTGGTTCTTCTATTGAAGGGAATGAAACTTTGTGTTGTTTTCCTTTCACGCAAGCAGTGCAGTCATCTTCACACTTGAACTCCTTCTGAGGCAATCCTCTTACTAAACCATGGCTTATAAGCTGATTCATGTTTTTGAAATTAACATGACCCAGCCTTCTATGCCATAGTGTAGACTCTTGAGGAGATGCCTTGGATAATAGGCAAGGATGGCCTTTTAGATCCATCTTTTTGGAAAGATCTAAGGCATACACTCTTCCTGTCCTATTAGCCTTCAGGAGAGTGTGTTCATCCAATGCCTTGTCAATCAAACTTAGAACTTTGGATGACAGAATCCGACAGTTCTGGCTTGTGAAAAGGGCAACATGGCCTTTGTCACACATTTGACTGACACTCAAGAGGTTGTACTTGAGATTCTCCACATGGTTAACATCATCAAACCTTATTTCCCCATTGGAAACAAAGCCTTTTCCGATGATGTAACCCTTTGCATCATTGCCAAAGGAAACAAATCCCTTCTTTCCTTGAGAGTAGTCATTAAGAAGGGAGCTGCTTCCTATCATGTGCATGGATCCTCCACTGTCTACATACCAGATGCTTCTATGGCATGTTAAAGAACCCTGCAAACACAACCATGTGTTAGTTTGTCTTGGAGACCCAAACCTGCTTGGTTTTGGGTCTGTTCTCAACTACAGGTGCAGCACTAACAGGTGTGTTGTGTGTGACAGCTTGAGGTGAAGAAGATGGTACAGAAGAGGAACCCTTTGGATTGGGCTTCCTTTTCTGTGGTTTCAACACAGGAGCATCTAAGTGGTTGACTCTTCCCACTAGCTGCTGAACCATCATCACCAACTATGTTTGATTATGTGATAAGGCCTTCAGCTCTTCAGACACATTGGAGTTTGCTGATGATGAGTTCCTATGTTGTACCATCTTTTTCTGAGCAACCTCAACTGTTGCCTGAGTAATCCCTACCTTCCTTTTAGATTTAGCTTTGGGCTTAGGGATTTCAGGATGTTGCTAGTACAAACTTGGTTTCAAACTCATTCTTCATTTTATTGATGCTCTCATTAATTTTCTCCTTCTGTTTGAGTTTGGAACCCCTTTTGTACCAGCAATCATCAGTAAGATGATTGAACAAGCCACATATATCACATGGCTTTTTCTTCATCTTATGCTGATCATCAACTGAAGAGGATTTAACTGCTGAAGACTTGTTCTTCAGCTGTTTGTCATCAGTACTAGCAGTTTTCTTCCTAGTGCCTGCTTTCCTGGTATCCTCTCTAGTTGTCTTCAAACCTTTCCTACTGTTAGTTTTCTTCTCTTCAGTGCTAACAGTATTTGAGGTTTGAACTTCAGATGTTGTCACTTGCTCTCTAGTACCTTTAGTACTTCTAGTGACAACACCTGAGTTGATCAGCCTTATGGTCATGTGACAGTCAGCATTTGAACCATCAGCGGTTGTAGCATCAGCTGATTGGTTTTGGCAGGAGTAAATGCTGACATCTATCTCTGATGATGCTGATTCAGAGGATAGTAAGTCACATGATGAGAACGATTGGTTATTGCTCTCCCCATCAGATTCAACTTCTGCTCTTGAAGTGAAATCTGTGGGAGGAGCAGTGTGATTATAACCAATGCCAAACTTCACATTGGAAGCTGATTGCTTGCTAAGAAGCATTTCAAAACCCTTGCATGATTGCACCAATCGATCACACTCAACTTGGGTGGTTGCAAGAGTTTCCTTGAGGTCTTTGTACTTCTCTAGAAGTACATCTTCCCTAGCTTTATCATCTTTGATTTGCATTTAAGCTTGTAAATCTCATCATTTTTATCTTTTAGAACAACCTCAAAATCAGCTTTTCTTTTGGAAATTATTTGCTCAAGCTCAAGATTTTTATCTATTAAAGCTACATTTGCTTCTCTAATAGAAGCAAATACTGCTATGCATGATTCTGAACAAAGCTTGGCTTTTGCCCTAATGGATACCTGAGATGAGGCATTGGATGATGACCCTTCAGCAGAATCAAGGGCCATCAGAGCAAGATTTCCAAAAGGTTGGTCACCACCATGTTGACCAGCACCTTGAAGTAGTTGATCCTGACCAGATAGCTCTTCTGGTAGACTACTCCAGTCAACAACAGTTGGGGTGAAAAAGCTTTGTTGTTGAGGTTGTGTGAGGTGATGAGATTGGGAAGATTGAGGCTCTGGAAGAGCATGAGGTGGTTGAGCCGGGGGTGCTTGAGTTTGACTAGGCTGAGGCATGTAGTAACAGGGGTAAGGATATGGCATATGACCCTGTGGCACAAAATAAGCAGGTGGTGCCTGTGCCTGAGATGGATAGCTAGAACTGGAGAAAGGTTGCCCTTTGTGCTGTGAGCTATTGCTGGGAAAAGTCACAAAGGGTGCAGATGAGTTAGATCCAGATGATCTACACTCTCTTGCAAAGTGTCCAAGCCTTTGGCACTTGTGACACCTCAACTTGCTCTTGTCAAAACCAACTTTGGTTTTGCTAGAGAGTCCTGGGAATTTCCTACCAGTTCTCTTGTAGAACTTTTGAGAGCGGATATTTATCATTGCCATTTGGTTCAAAATATCCATCTCTTCCAGATCATCATCTGGAATGCCCTTCAAGTCCTCCATCAGAAAACACAAGTTGTCACCACCACCTCCTGAACTACTAACACCAACAAAAGCTTGTTCTGAGTTGGTAGAGAAATCAATATGCTCATCATAAGAACTTTCTGATGAAGCATATTCTGACTCATGACTTATCAAGGCAGCATTACCTTGGACAAAGTCATCAGCAAGTTTGCCAGAAGATGACAACTTCCTCTTTTGCTCTACCTCTCTCTCAAAAGTGAGTAATTTCCCATGAAGTTGGGTGAGAGATAGAGTGTCCAGGTCAGCACTGGAGCGTAGGACAATGGTATATGTGTCCCATCTCTCAGGCAATGACCTGAGGAACCTGTTGTTCATCTGCCTTTTGGAGTACTCTTGTTTGACCATCTTCAGCTCAGAAATCAAACAAGAGAACCGCTCAAACTGCTGGGTCAGAGTCTCACCCTTTCTATATGAGAATGTCTCATCTTGTTGGCCGAAGATTTCCCTATTGTTTGCTAAGACCGAATCAGTTCCTCCAAATTGTTCCTTTAGAGCAACCCATAGGTCATGAGCAGACTCATGATGCAAGAGCCCTGAATATATCTCATTAGGAATAGCCATGGCTAGAATTCCATGGGCTCTAGCATCAATTTCGAACAGCTTTAGATCTTCGTCCGAATATTGTTCAGGTTTCTTCGCAACCTGTTCATTAGATTCCGGGACGCTCATCATAGGCTTGTATGGCCCATGCACCACTGACTTCCAACAACCAGCACTGTTGACAGCCAAGTGGTGTAGCATACGTCTTTGCCATATGTTATACTCGTTCCTAACCAGCATCGGAGGCTTGGTTGTGGAACCAGTATTGTGAGGATCATTAGTTGGTGTTGTCATCTCAGGTTTTAGTCAAAAACAAGTTTAAACAAGACAAACGTAACTCAAAACCACCAAAAGACCTCAAGATTTTGGCCAGAAACAGCAGAAACTCAGTCCCTATGGCTAATTCTTGCAAATTGCTAATTCGATCAAACAGAGAGATCAAGAGAGCAGTTTCAAATGATCAATAGTGAAATTGATCAATGATTAACCTGCTCTGATACCATTTGACAGGATCTCAGCCTCTCGTTTCATCAATCAGATTATGTTTGCAGCGGATTTAGCACATTAATTAGCGATTAATGCAAGAACATAAAAGATATTGCATGTAAAAGCACAAGCATAGAGAGAGAAAAGAGTTCTGCGAAACAATAAATGCTCTATTGCTTAGCACGTTTCGGCCATTAAAACAGTATGGTTCCCCATCCTTTTATAGGCGGCAAAAGGATGGGCTGATGTCCTTTTTCTGACATCAACTGAATATTAAAATTACAACTGACAAAACATAAAACTACTGAAGATGTCAACAGCTGACATCTTCTTACAAAAGTTTCCTAAGTACTGACAAAAGTAGAACTACTGAAATCCTACAATGATTGAAGAACAAACTCTTCAGTCGTTTATAACTACTGATACTATAACAACTGAAGAACATGCTCTTCAGCTGTTGTACAACTACTGAAACAAAATAAACTACTGAAAAGGAAAAACCATCACAACAACTGAAGACGACCTCTTCAGCTGTTGTGACAAACTCTGAGTCTTCAATACTTGGTCTTTAGACTTGGCTTCAGATGATGTAACAACTGATGACTTCAGTAGATATCATCAATTGTTGTCTTAGTCTTTGTCTTCAGACTTTGTGCTTCAGTAGAAGGTCTTCAGTTCTTCAGTTCTTCAGCTTTTGATTCTTCAGTACTTGTCTTCAGTACTTGAAGTCTTCAGTACTTTAGAGTCTTCAGCTGTTGTTCTTCAGTTCTTTGATCTTCATACTTTGATCATCAGACTTTGTCAGAACAGCTGATGGGAGTCTTTAGCAGTTGTTGCAGTGGCATGTGGGACTTAGAGGTTTTCCTGATCTTGGCTCATTGGTTCTTTTGGTCCAACAAGTACTGAAGCTTCAGATCTTGTCACAACAGCTGAAGAAGCATTCTTCAGTTGTTGTGATGGTTTACCTTTCAGCTTTTTCTTATCAGTAGTTGTATTTTCTATTTCAGTAGTTTGTAAAATGACTGAAGAGTATGTTCTTCAGTCGTGGTAGTTTTTCAGTAGTTTCTTTTCATTACTTGTAATGAGTTAACACTTAGGCTTTTTGTAAGAATATGTCAGCTGTTTGACATCTTCAGTAGTTGTGTTAACTCTTCTGTAGTTAATTTAGTTTCAGTAGTTTGTTAAAATAACGATTTGATGTCACTGTCAAGTGACATCAGCTAACGTCATTTCTCTTATAAAAGGAAGATGACCTAATTGTAATCCTTGCCGAAGCGTGTGATCTAATAGAAAACACCTTTTGGCAGAATTCTCTCTCTATATATATATAACTTACTGTTACATGCAAAATTTCTTGTGTTCTTGCTTTAATTTCTAATTCTTGTGCTAAATCCGCTGCGACTCAAACCTAATTGATCAAACTAGAGGCTGAGATCCTGTCAAATGGTATCAGAGCTGGTTAATCATTGATCGATTTCACAATTGATCATTGAAACTGCTCTTTTGCTATCTACGTTTGATCGAATTAGCAAATTTGCAAGAATTAGTTATAGAGATTGAGTTTCTGTTGCTTCTGGCCATTAAACTTGAGGTTCTCATGGTTTTGAGCTAGATTTGTCTTGTTTACCTTGAATTTGCTTGAAATCTGAAATGGCGACACCAACTAACGATCCTCACAATACTGGCTCCTCAACAAAGCCTCCGATGCTTGTGAGGAGTGAGTATAACATATGGCAATGTCGTATGCTCCACCACTTGTCTATCAACAGTGCTGGTTGTTGGAAGTCAGTGGTACATGGACCATACAAGCCTATGGTGAGCGCTCCTGAATCAAATGAGATGGTTCCGAAGAAACCTGATCAATATTCGGACGAAGATCTTAAGCTGTTCGAGATTGATGCAAAATCCCTTGGAATTCTGGCTATGGCACTGCCTAATGAAATCTATTCTGGGCTAATGCATCATGAGACTGCTCATGATCTCTGGGTTGCTCTGAAGGAACAATTTGGAGGAACCGATGAGGTCTTAGCAAACACAAGGGAAATCCTCGCCCAACAATATAAGACATTCTCTCATAGGAAGGGTGCGACTCTGACTCAACAGTTTGAGCGATTCTCATGTTTGATCTCTGAGTTGAAGATGGTCAAACAAGAGTATTCCAATAGTCAGATAAACAACTGATTCCTCAGATCACTGCCTAAGAGATGGGACACTTATACCATTGTCCTACGCTCTAGTGCAAATCTGAGCACTCTATCTCTCATCCAACTTCATGGGAAACTACTTACATTTGAGAGAGAGATAGAACATAAAAGGAAGTTGTCATCATCTGGCAAGCTCACTGGTGACTTTGTATCAGGCAATACTGCCTTGATCGGTCAAGAGTAAGAATATGCTACATCAGAGAGTGCCTATGATGAGCATATTTATTTCTCTACTAATTCTGAACATGATTTTGTTGGTGTGGATAGTAGTTCAGGAGGTAGCTGTGATAACTTGTGCTTTCTGATGGAGGACTTGAAGAACATTCCAAATGATGATCTGGAAGAGATGGATATTTTGAGTCAAATGGCTATGATAAATATCAGATCTCAAAAGTTCTACAAGAGAACTGGGAGGAAATTTCCTGGTCTCTCTGGCAAAACCAAAGTTTGTTTTGACAAGAGCAAGTTGAGGTGTCACAAGTGCCAGATGGTTGGACACTTTGCTAGAAAGTGTAGATCATCTGGATCTAACACCTCTGCACCCTTTGTGACTTTTCCAAGCAATAGCTCACAGCATAAAGGGCAACACTCCACCAGTTCCAGTCATCCATCACCAGCACAGGCATCACCTGCATACTTTGTGCCTCAGGGTCATATGCCATACTCATACCCATGCTACTACATGCCTCGGCCAAGTCAAGTTCAAGCACCCACTGCTCAGCAACCACATGCTCTCCCTGAGCCTCAACCTTCCCAATCTCATCATCAAACCCAACCTTAACAACACAGCTTCTTCACCCTAGGAGTTGTTAAGTGGAGCAGTTTACCAAATGATATGTCTGGTCATGAACAACTGTTCCAAGGTGCTGGTCAACATGGTGGTGATCATCCTTTTGGGAACCTTGCTCTCATGGCCCTGGACTCTGCTGATGGTTCATCATCCAATGCTTCATCACAGGTATCTTCTGAGGCTAAAGCCAAGCTTTGTTCTGAATCATGCATAGCCACATTTGCATCTATTAGAGAAGCAAATGTAGCTTTAATTGATAAAAATATTGTGCTAGAGCAAACCATTTCCAAAAGAAAAGCTGAATATGAGACTGTGCTTAATGACAAAAATGATGAGATTTATAAACTTAAATGCTAAATCAAAGATGATAAGGCTAGGGAAGAGGTACTTCTAGAGAAGTACAAAGACCTCAAGGAAACACTTGCAGCTACCCAGGTAGAGTGTGATCGCTGGGTACAATCCTGCAAGGGTTTTGAAATGCTTCTTAGTAAACAATCAACTTCCAATGTGAAGTTTGGCATTGGTTATAATCACACTGCTCCTCCTACAGATTTTACTTCCAGAGCAGAAGTAGAATCTGATGGACAGAGTAATAACCCATCCTTCTCATCATGTGACCTACTATCTGATACAGCATCATCAGAGGTAGAAGTCAGCATTAAATCCCAAAACCAATCAGCTGATGCTATAATAGCTGATGGTTCAAATGCTGACAGTCACATGATCAAAGAGTTGATCAACTCAGGTGTTGTCTCTAAAAGTACTGAAAGTACTGGAGAGCAAATGATAACACCTGAAGTTCAAACCCCAACTACTGCATGTACTGAAGGGAAGAAAACTGCAAGTAGAAAGGGTTTGAAGACTACTGAAGAGGATGTCAGGAAAGCAAGTACTGCAAGGAAGAAAACTGCAAGTACTGACAGCAAACAGCTGAAGAACAAGTCGTTAGCAGTTTAATCTTCTTTAGTAGATGATCAACAAAAGATGAAGAAGAAGCCATGTGAAATATATGGCTTGTTCAATCATCTTACTGATGATTGCTGGTACAAAAAGGGCTCCAAACTCAAATAAAAGGAGAAAATTAAAGAGAAAATGAATGTAATGAAAACTGAGTATGAAACCAAGTTTGTAACAACAACATCAATACCTGAAACCCCTAAGTCCAAAAAGAAATCCAAAAAGAAGGAAGGGGTTAATCAGGCGACAGCTGAGGTTGCTCAAAAGAAGATGGTGCATCACAGGAATCCATCACAAGCAAGTACTAATGTGTCTGATGAGCTGAAGGCTTTATCAAAAACTCAAACACAACTTGTTATGATGGTTCAACATCTAATGGGAAGAGTCAACCAATTAGATGCTCCTGTGTTGAAACCACAGAAAAGGAAATCCAAGCCAAAGGATTCCTCTTCTACACCATCTCCTTCACCTCAGGCTATCACACATAACAAACCTGTTAGTATCACATCTGTTGATGAGAACAGACCCAAAACCAAAAGGGTTTGGGTCTCAAAAACTAATTGATTTGTTATGATTGCAGGGTTCTTCAACATGCCAAAGAAGCATCTGGTATGTAGACAGTGGAGGATCCATGCATATGACAGGAAGCAGCTCACTTCTTAATGACTAATCTCAAGGAAAGAAGGGGTTTGTTTCCTTTGGCAATGATGCAAAAGGTTACATCATCGGCAAAGGCTTTGTTTCCAATGAGGAAATAAGGTTTGATGATGTTAACCATGTGGAGAATCTCAAGTACAATCTCTTGAGTGTCAGTCATATGTGTGATAAAGGCCATGTTGCCCTTTTCACCAGCCAGAACTGTCGGATTCTGTCATCGAAAGTTTTGAATTTGATTGACAAGGTGTTGGATGAATATACACTCCTGAAGGCCAACAGGACAGGAAGAGTATATGCCTTAGACCTCTCAAATAAAATTGATCTAAAAGGCCATCCTTGCCTATTCTCCAAGGCTTCTTCTCAAGAATCTACTCTATGGCACAGAAGGATGGGTCATGTGAATCTCAAAAACATGAATCAGCTGATACACCATGGATTAGTAAGAGGGTTGCCTTTGAAGGAGTTCAAATGTGAAGATAACTGCACTGCTTGTTTAAAGGGAAAACAGCACAAAGTTTCATTTCCTCCTATAGAAGAACCAATGTCCAATGCCTGCTTGCAACTCCTGCACATGGATCTCTTTGGTCCTGTCAGAGTGATGAGCATGGCAAAGAAGAAATACTGTCTGGTAATTATGGATGATTACTCCATATTTGTATAGACTTTTTCTTGCACTCCAAAGATGAAGCTGCCAAAGCTATAATGAACTTTGTGTTATTTGTGGAGAAGCAGTATTCCCTTCAGGTCAAGTGTGTGAGGAGTGACAATAGGACAGAGTTTAGAAATCACACACTTGATGACTTCTACCTGTCAAAGGGAATTAAAAGGCAGTTCAGTATTCCAAGAACTCCTGAACAAAATGGAGTGGTTGAGAGAAAGAACAGGAATCTCATTGAAGCTGTAAGGCCAATGCTGGCTGACTCAGGATTGCCACTGACCTTTTGGGCTGAAGCTGTCAATACAGCTTGCTATGTGCAGAATAGAGTATTAGTGAATCAGAGGTTGATGAAGACTCCTTATGAAGTACAACATCATTTGGCTCCTTTGATTTCCTTCTTTAGAGCCTTTAGGTGTCCTTGTTTCATTCTCAACACAAGCAATCCACTCCAGAAGTTTGCATCAAAGGTGGATGCAGGGTATTTTGTTGGTTATTCATCAACTTGCAAGGCATACAGAGTTTTCAACTGCAGAACAAAGATGGTTGAAGAGACTTTGCATGTGAAGTTCAATGAATCTCCAAAGGACAAGATTCCACAAACCCTGTAGAGCTGTTTGATTTGGACATACTACAATATGTTCCTTATCAACCTCCAGCTGTTGTTCCTGTCAACAGTTCTCCACCTGGTGGTACTAATGATGATGTAGCCAGAACTCACCTTTTCAGGTTTAGTGACCATCTGCCTGAGTCAACTAAACTTGATGCTCCTGTAGCTTCAGCAGTTCCATCCACAACAAATGCTGATGAGATTTCTGAATCCTCTACTTTATTTGAGTTGCCATCTCCTACTTGGTTTCAAGAATCTGCATCATCACCTGTTGCTGCTGAAGGTCCTATAAACACTTGCACTGATCTTATTGTCTGTCAAGAGCTGAAGAATCACCCATTGTCTCAAATCATTGGTGATATCAATGCTGGAGTTTCAACTAGGAGTCAATTGTCCAATTTCTGCTTCTATGCTCTCTTCATCAGTCAGCAAGATTCAAAGAATTATCATGTTGCTCTAAGAGACAATGGATGGGTTGAAGCAATGTAGATTGAGCTTCTTCAGTTCAAAAAATAGCAAGTGTGGGAGCTTGTTCCTTTACACCAAGGTAAGTGTGCAATAGGCACTAAATGGTGTTTAGGAATAAAACTGATGAAAAGGGCCAAATTGTCAAGAACAAGGCCAGGCTGGTTGTACATGGGTTTGCACAAGAGGAATGCATTGATTATGATGAAACCTTTGCACCTGTAGCCAGACCGGAGACAATTAGATTGTTCTTAGCTTATGCTGCCTTTCATAATCTTAAAGTTTTTCATATGGATGTCAAAAGTGCCTTTCTATATGGTAAAATAAAAGAAGAAGTTTATGTGTGTCAACCCCTAGGTTTTGAGGACAATAAACATCCTGATTGGGTGTATAAGCTTGATAAGGCTCTTCATGGGCTGAAACAAGCTCCTAGAGCCTGGTATGAAGCATTATCAACTTTTCTTCTACAAAATAATTTCACTAGAGGCTCCATTGATAAAACTTTATTTATAAAGAATGTGGGACAGCATAAGCTCCTTGTTCAAATTTATATTGATGATATAATTTTTGCATCCTCTGATCCACAGTTGTGTGATGAATTCACTAAGCTCATGAAGCAAAAATTTGAAATGAGTGCCCTGGGGAATTACAGTTCTTTCTGGGTTTGCAAATCAAACAAAGGGCTCATGGAATCTTTATTCATCAGTCCAAATATACAAAAGATCTGTTGAATACGTTTGATTTACAAAACTATAAGCCCTGTTCTACTCCGATGAGCAGCACCACACAACTAGATGTTGATCAGAGAGGTAAATCGGTTGATGAGACCCTTTACAGATGTATGATTGGGTCCCTGATGTACCTTACAGCTTCTAGACCAGATATTATGTTTGTAACATGTGCCTGTGCTAGATTTCAGGCTGCACCTAAAGAATCCCATTTGATTGTAATCAAAAGGATCTTTAGATATTTGCAAGGTACCCAATCACTAGGTCTTTGGTATTCTACTGGGCATTCTTGCAAATTAGTTGCTTTCTCTGATAGTGACTATGCACGATGCAAAGTCACCAGAAAATCCACTTCTGGTGGTTGCCAATTACTAGGCAATTGTTTAGTTTCTTGGCAGAGTAAGAAACAAGCTTCAATTGCTACATCCACTGCTGAAGCTGAGTACATTGCTGCTGTAAGTTGTACATCCCAGGTACTCTGGCTTCAGAATCAACTCTTGGATTATGGCATTACAGAGACTAAGACACCATTACTAATGGATAGTGCTTCAGCTCTTTGTATTGTTAAAATTCCAGTCCAGCACTCTAGGACCAAGCATATTGAGATCAGACATTATTTTATTAGAGATTGCCATGAAAAAGGCCTGATTGATCCAAAGTTTATGCCTAGTGCCGATGAGCTCGCAGACATATTTACTAAGCCTTTAGATAGTGCCACATTTCAAAATTTGGTACTAAGGCTTGGTATGCTGCAGCTAGAATAATTTGACTAATACTGATGTTCTCAGTTCCTAAGTACTGATGAGTATTAGTATGCAAAGGTCAAAAATAAGTACTGATGAGTAATTTAGTCTTCAGCATTTTCATAACTACTGAAGACTAAAATGCTTCAAAGTACTAAAGTATATTATTTGTTGAAAACAACTGATGTAGTTTCAACTACTTATGTGGTTATAACTACTGATGTCTAATTTTAAAACAAATAAATACTAAAGAACAAATTTTGTTCACAAGTACTGCTGTGTAATATTACACATAAGTACTAATGGCAAAGTTTGTTCACAAGCTCTGAAGAATAATTTATTTCATCAGCACTTATGAACATCTGATCACAAGAGCTGAGGAATAAATATTCACAAGGGCTGAAGGCCAATGAAACATCTGAAAGACAGCCAAAGAGCTGATGAGTAAAATATTGAGGTCAGAATGAAACAACTGAATTGATGGCAACAGCTAATGAGTAACTTTACTCTTCAGTTGATTCCAACATCTGCTGTTTCATATCCAAACAACTGAAGGACCAAACCATGTCTTCAGTAGTTTTATAACTACTAATGACTAACACCAAGTCCTCAGTTGTTTACAACGTCTGAAGATGAAAACCATGTCTTCAGTAGTTAATAACTACTGATGACTAACAACAAGTCTTCAGTCGTTTGCAACATCTAAAGGACAAAACCAAGGTCTTAGTAGTTACAACTACTGATGACTAACACCAAGTCCTCAGATGTTTACAACCACTGAAGGGTAAAACCATGTCATCAGTCGTTTCAACAACTGATGACTAACACCAAAACCTTCAGCCGTTTCCATACCCTATAAATACCCAATCTTACCTTTAGAGTTTTTTTTCATTCTCACTTGACCTAATATTTCAAAAAAAAAACTCTGAAACCTCTCTCACACCATTAATGGTGACCATGCAGCTAAAGCCACGACACAACTGTGTCGCATACCTCACCAAATCGCCATATGGACAAAGTTTCATAACGCCATCGATCTTATGGTCGATTCTCCTTTCCAGACGGCACTTCTCTTAAATCCTACCATTTATGCCGATTCCCTTACCCAGTTCTGGACGAACGTCACCTTGCATACTGGAGAGGATGACGCCGAGGTCTCTCTCCAATCATTCGTCAACACCTAGAAGGTGGTTACCAATCCAGCAATCATCCGATAAACCCTAAAATTAGATGATGCCACCTTCCCAATCGACTACCCAAAAGGCACCACTGATCTTTCTTTTGCACATCATGACTATCAGGGTGACCTACCTGCCTCTACCCTACTCAAGAAACATTTCCATGATCTAGAACGCCTCATTTTTCACATGATAAATGTATGCTTAGCCCTAAAGACTTCATCATAGGATCAAATGTCTACAAGGTGGCAGCAGGTATTATTCTCTATCCTTGAGAAACAACCACTAAACTTTTCTCAAATACTATTTTTGGAACATAGGGATATGGCCACAAAACCTTTTGCAAACCGTTGGATTTTATATCCACGGTTCATAATGGCCATAATAGAGAACCAGCTTCATGCTGAGGGACTAGTTGGCACTGGAGTCCCTGCCATGGCTGTATTGCCTGAGGTATACTCCAAGCACAACACAGACCAAATGTTGAAAAAGGCTGCCAAACTGCGGAAACCCACGCAGCTGGAACCCACAACCTCCACCTCAAAGTCCAAAGTCCCTACGAAACCCAAGAAAAAGAAGCCCAAAATGGCTACTCAGGGAGATGAGTCCCCTAAGGATGCCCCTACATAACAAAGGCAGGAAGTAATTGATGGTACGATTCTCCCAGCAATTACAATGACTCCACCAACCATAACCGCTCAGGCATCCTCTCTACAGGAGCCTGAAGCAACCACTTTTGGGGAACCCACACATCTGGGGCCTTTCTTACTTGAGGAGGCTGCCATTGAAACGCACCAATCTCCCCTGGTGCATACTGCTTTTACCCCATCTCCCACTGCAACCACCCCTCAAAGCCCTACATTAATAATTGCTAAAGTGATGACTCATCTTAACACTCCACCCTCTCCCCAGGAACCAATCACAACTGGGCAAACTCCAACCACAGACAGGATGGATACAAGTGTTGATGGGAGCCCACAACACAGAGAATCACTTGTCTCATCTCCAAGTGTGGCAAAGGAGATAGGACAATTTGGTGAGGCTACCACTTCCCCTGTATCATCAAATGAACAGGAAGAAGCTGGTACCATCTCTAAGTCCTCACCAGAGGAAACTACCGATGATGGATCTAATCCGGAGACTGGAAGTCCCCAGAACCAAGAACAAGGAGCACATGCGAACACTGAGCCACACTCAGCGCATGTACATCCTGACTTAGTCAGGAGGTCAGGTGATTCAGTTCAAACTGATGATGACCTAAGCTTCTTCTTTGATGTAGTTTCTCGAAATACTATTCTTGAGGATGAGGTTAGTAGACTCAAAGAGCTACTAGCCAAAATGCCTCAAGAACAAATTCCATCTGCCACCATTAACCCACAGATGGCACCTTCACCAGAAGGTCTCACATACACATAGCCACTCCCACAAACTCAGCCACCTGCCCCTGCTTCTGGCACTAGTTCTCAGGGACAGCACCCCCGTGAGCAATTAGCTGCTATCTTTCAAAATTCCTTGCCTCTCATCACACCCATGATCACTGATATTGTAATCAAAACCCTGGATAAGAGGCTTTCCTCTACAATACAGCCCTTGGTGGAAGCTGTTATGGCCAAGACACTATCTGATAGTCAAACCCTTGCAACCAATGCAACCAAAAAGGGGGAGACATCAGTGAAAGTTACTAAAAGGAAGAGAGTGGAGGATGAAGAATAAGAGAAAGAAGTGGAGGTAGGGGTGGAAAAAGAGAGGGAGTTAGTTGTGGAGACCGAGAAGGAGAGGGAGAAGGAGAAGGAGGGAGCTGAATTGGTAAAAGTAAGTGACAGTCAAAAAGACTTTCATGTTACATACAAGAAGAAGAAGGGAGAGAAGGAGAAAGATCTAGCTGTCCTTGTCAAGGAGGCTGATGCTGAACATAGTAGGTCAATGGACAATATCATTGATCAGCTGTTCAAGCAAGGCTTTGACACTGACACTGCTGAGCTAGATCAGGAGAAAAGGAAATTGGAGGTGAAAGAGATTGAGTACCGATGGTCTTGTTATAGCCAAGAGGAAAAAGAGAGACTTGAGGCTATGACAAGATTCATTTTGAAGTATCTAGGGAGAGCAGTCCTGGAGATAAAATCATGGACTAGGGACAGCATCTTGGCAATAACCACCAAGATCTATTTGTCTGAAGCATTTACAAAAGGGTTGGTCATAGAAGCCCTCAGTGAAGCAGGTGCTGGGAACAGGACTGAGTTAGCCAAACAAACCAAAGCCTCTCTCACAGCTAAACTACTAGCTCAGCCTGCCCAATTTCCCACACCAAAAACCAAACCACCACCCATAAAACCAACCCCCTCTCCATCAAAACCCATAGCCGATGATGTACCCTTGAAGAGGAAGCGAAGGGTACTGAGGCTAGAAAAAAGAAGAAGAGGATGATGAGGACCAAGATAGGCTGCCTCTCTCTGCAGTCATATCTTTACCCAAAGCCAAACCTTTACCCATCACTCCTGCCTCACAAATTGAAGTTGTGAGGATTAAACTTGAAGAAGACCAGCAACATAAGCTACATGATGAGGAGCTGTTGAGAAGAGTAGATAAAGCTTATGTTGCTTCCTCATCAATTGTTAATATGAGGAAACAAGCTCTGAGATTAGTCACTTTAAGGAATATATTTCAATACCAAAAGGACAAAGTGAGAATTTGGCCTGATCCTAGGGTGTCTCACAGGATTTTTTAAGAAAGACATTCCATTGAGATACATTGGTTCAGGGGAGTTTGTTGGACCAAAAGAACCAATGAGCCAGATCAGAAAAACCTCTAAGTCCCACAAGACATCACAACAACTACTGAAAGCTTCATCAGCAGTTTGACAAAGACTGAAGATTTCAACAGCTGAAGATCGAAGATCTGAAGAACAACAGCTGAAGACCTTAAGTACTGAAGACACAAGTACTGAAGACTTCAAGTACTGAAGACACAAGTAGTGAAGTCTCAAGTATTGAAGACTCAAGTACTGAAGATCAACAGCTGAAGAACTGATGAACTGAAGATCAACAGCTGATGTACAAAGACTGATGACAAAGACTGAAGACATCAGCTGATGACAACTACTGAAGTCATCAGCTGATAAATCATCTGAAGTTAAAGTCTGAAGACAAGTACTGAAGCTTCAGAGTTTGTCACAACAGCTGAAGAAGCATTCTTTAGTTGTTGTGATGGTTTACCTTTCAGCTTTTTCTTATCAGTAGTTGTATTTTCTATTTCAGTAGTTTGTAAAACGACTGAAGAGTATGTTCTTCAGTCGTTGTAGTTTTTCAGTAGTTTCTTTTCATTACTTGTAATGAGTTAGCACTTAGGCTTTTGTAAGAAGATGTCAGCTGTTTGACATCTTCAGTAGTTGTGTTAACTCTTCAGTAGTTAAGTTAGTTTCAGTAGTTTGTTAAAATAACGGTTTGATGTCACTGTCAAGTGACATCAGCTGACGTCATTTCTCCTATAAAAAGAAGATGACCTCATTGTAATCCTTGCCGAAGCGTGTGATCTAATAGAAAACACCTTTTTGCAGAATTCTCTCTCTCTCTCTATAACTTACTATTACATGCCAAATTTCTTGTGTTCTTGCTTTAGTTTCTAATTCTTGTGCTAAATCCGCTGCGAATCAAACCTAATTGATCAAACTAGAGGCTGAGATCCTTTCACAAATCGAAGCTCAAACCGAGGAGGCTACTAAGGTGAGTTCTAGGACCCCTCATTTACTTGTTTTCAACTGATTTTTGGGGCTGGAACACATCTGAAATATATTTTCGGGTTATTGGGTGTTTGACCCGTGTATGTATGTACGTGTATGTGTATGGTATGTTTAGGGCTGATTTCGAGCTTGGATAGGCTTGAATAAGGTCGAGGTATGATTCCCTAAGGTTTAGAAGGGTTAATTTGGGCTTAAACGAAGTCTGGAAGGTTTGGAGGCCGAAAGTCGCGGCTGCAGTTCGTGATGAACTGCGTTCTGCGCCCAGCTAGGGTTAGGCGACTGGAGGTTCAATCGCACGACTGAGGGACGATTGAGATTCAATCACATGACTGAGACTCAGTCGCATGACTGGGGATTTAGTCTCACAAGGTTATGCGACTGGAAGTTCAGTCGCGTAGGTCCATTCGCATGGTTGTTCAGTCGCACGAATGAGGGCCCAGTCATATAGATGCTCAGTCGCCTAGGTGTTCAATCGCACGACTAGGGAGTCCATTCGTTTAGTTCTCATTCGTATTGAGTCCATTCGCATGGTGTCCAATCGCCTAGTATTCATTCGCACGATTGAGAGTCCATTCGCACGATTGCATGTCTATTCACATAGGTGCCCAATCGCATGATCCAGTCGCGTGAAGACCATGTGACTGAAGCACGCCCAATCGCCCAAATAGGGCTGTTACGTACGAGAAGAGATGTAGTCCAGTTACCAGCCTTCGGGAAAAGAGTAAGGGTAAGTAGTGAAGTAATAGCTCCCGTAGGTGCAGGTGCGGTAACTGTCAAGGCTTAGAAGTTACGATGGGCACGATGACGATAGCATTGCATGTATATGCATGATGTATGTATGTTGAGTAGGATGTAGCCCTATATGATGGTAATGGCTGATGATTTGCAAATATTGATGTTCCTTGTTTCGATGCATGTTTATCTTTCAGTATCTGTACGTGTATTGTTTATGAATGAATGAAAAGTATTATGTAACTTAAAGCGAAAGATAATAAAAGAAGAAGATAATGAATGAATGTATACACTAACGTATGAATGAACGAACATAAAGCTGATGAGTGTATGTATGAGGTGAACGACTCTGTGTCGCAACAAACTCGAAAGAGGTCCTTGTTGTGTGTCCGGGTGCTATGTCCGTCTTCGGACATGAGTCGCGGGTTTGTGAGCAGGCCCCGGCACAGTATCAGCTTTCGAGCATGAGTCGGGGATATTGCATGAGACAGGATCTAGTTAGATGAGTAAAGGATCACGTGCTCCGGTACTGTGTCAGTCTTCGGACATGAGTCGGGGGTTTGTGAGCAGGCCCCGGCACAGTATCAGTCTTCGGACATGAGTCGGGAGTAGTGCGTGAGAGTGAGATGAGACGAATGAGGAACGGATCACGTGCCCCGGTACTGTGTCAGTCGTCGGACATGAGTCGGGGGTTTGTGAGCAGGACCCCGGCACAGCATCAGTCTTCGGACATGAGTCGGGAGTATCGCGTGAGTTGATGAATGAGAGAGAGATAATTGTGAAAGAAAGAAAGTATGAAACGAACGAAAGATAATGAACGTAATGAAAGCTGAAGAACGAACGAATGAAAATAATGAACTGGAGGAACATAGTGATTACGTATGGAACGAGATTCTTGTCACTCCACCTCAGTAATCATGGTTGTGTGCCATGAAGAAGGTACAGTGTGACCGGATCCAGATGGAAGTAAAGACAGAGAATGAATGGAAGTTAAAGATAAAGAATGAATGAGAAAAGAAGATAATAATGAGGTTATCTATGTGTGTGTACGTATGATGCGTGATCACATGTATGTAAGAACAATTTTAAAGAAAGAAAGTATGTTTTATTATAAAACTAGTACTCACTCAGCAACGCTGACTTTAATGTGTTTCCAGTTAGCAGGTATGTTGCTGAGGATGGCACGGGCGACTACTCAGTTCCGTTGAGGCTGGCATCCATATTTTGACATGTTAATGTATTTTGAGATGAAAACAAATATTGTAATGTTATGAAATGACATGTTTTTAGTTATAAATGAAAGTTTTAAATTCCGCTGCAAAATAAATGTATGTTTTAAAATGTTTTATGCGCGATGAATGACCAACTGTGAGGTACCCGAGAACGGGGCCTTACAAGTTGGTATCAGAGCCAAAGTTTAGAAGAAACGGGTAAATTTTCAAAATAAACCTTGACTTAAACTGAGAATGGGATGGAAAAGGGAAGGGATGCCAATCTGAGTAGCTGCGTGCTATCAAGTATTTTCTTAATGTTAACCGGTAGTATGTGCGCATGTTATGTGTTTATGTGTTACTGTTAGATTTAAATACTGATGTAGTCAGGACAGGTAATGCTCGGGGTATGAAAAGTAAGGTAAGTGTCTAATCACAACTAATCACTATAATTAGGGACTTACTATACTTGACATGAAATGAGTTATTCCCTTGAATGATCATGTTGGTGTTTGAATCTTTTAGTGTGTGATAGAGGATGGCCGGTGGTAGTTCTTCTAAGGCTTCACGTGGTGGAGGTGGTGGCGGACGTGGTATTGAACCACGGGCCACAAGGGGAAGACCTGGAGTTGAGAAGGTGGTTCATGAGGAACCCGAAACCCCTCATCTGGAGGGCGGTGATGAGATTGCTAACCTGAGAGCCTCGATGAGAGAGGCGGTTGTGGAAGAAGTGCACCAGGTCATGCAGGCGATCTTACCGTTTGTGGTGACTGAAGTAATAAAGGCCGTTAGGGATGAGGAGAGACAGGAAAGGGGTAGACCTTCGCGCGGAAGGAGACGGATTGAGACTGAAACTATTTTCTTTGATGACGAAGAGGAAGAAGAGGACGAAGAGCCTGCACCGGAGGCGGCATGAGGCTGTACCTACAGGACATTTCAACGATGCAAGCCCCCAACGTTTGATGGTAATGGCACAGCTGCTGCTGCTCATCGGTGGGTGAGGGAAATGGAAGCCATGATGAACATCAGCGAGTGCCAGGAGGATCAGAAAGTGAAGTTTGCCGCCCACTCTTTCGTGGACTCAGCTTTGTGCTGGTGGGACAATATAGTCCAAGTTGAGGGTAGCCGGGCTATCGGAAGGATGAGATGGTCAGAGTTGAAAAGGCTGGTGATCGAGGAGTTCTGTCCTCACCGTGAAATGGATAAAGTCGAAAGGGAGTTCCTGCAGTTGGAAGCGGGAACAATGACACATCAGCAGTACACCACCCAATTCAACGAGATGGCACGGCTCGTGCCGGATCAGGTAACGCCTCTTTCGCGGAAAATCAAGAGGTATATTTAGGGCTTGCCGAAGGATATCCGTAGGCACATGATCGCTGCCCGACCAAGCACGTTCAGGTCGGCGGTAGATCTAGCAGGGAGGTTGTACGATGAGCGGGAGGCGATGGCGATAACGAGTGAAGCGAAGGAACGAGCCTGTGTTAAGAAGGGGAAAGGAAGGCGAGATAACGATGGTGGAATGGTGGCCAAAGGTAAGGTGATGAGGATCGACGATCGGGAGAGGATAACAAGAAAGGGCGAGGAATGCAAGAAGTATGGTAGAGGTCACGAAGGGGAGTGCAAATGGGGACTGAACGTCTATTTTCAATGTGGGAAGGAAGGCCACAGGGCAAGGGATTACCGCGTGGCTAAGTGCTACAACTGCGGCGAGACTGGACATATGAGCAGGGACTGTAAGCAGTCAAAGGCGGGAAGCTCCAGTGCGAGGAAGGAGAACAGAGGGTGAGGGCCAAAGCTTTTGCCATGACCAAGAGGAGGCTAGAGTGGACTTCGACTTGACGTCAGGTACATTTCTGGTAATTTAAATTTGTGCATATATGCTTTGTATGCGATGCTAGTAGTAGTTTCGTTTCTACTGCTTTTTGTTGTAAGTTGCATGTTGAGAGAAGGAATATTGACGAGCCTTCGATGTAGAGATTACCATTAATGGATTCACTAGGTTTCCTGATTCCCTAGAGGATTGCGTGATACAATTGAGAAGGCTGTGTCACATGTTGTCTGAGGAACAGTTTCAGCCTGTGATTGGTTCATCGAGCTGTAACGTACGCATAGTTTCGACGTTGTAGCAAACAGGTAGAATGGAAGATCGGAAGCAAAAGAAAAAGATAAATTTGTTTTGGGCTACCAAAGAAGCCGATTTGTTTATCTATCATAGTGTACCTGCAAGGAACCTGAGAAAAAACCGATCTCGGTGCAGTTATATTTGGAACAACACATAGCACGGATAATGAAAGCCTTTTTCATCAGTTGTTTGGTTTGCATGAGGGTCATTATTCATACATAAAGAACATCAAACAAGGGCCTGGGGTAAGCAGCAACTTTACGCAAGTTGAAGGCCTTGTTCTTAAAGCATTAAAGCTGAAGGTTCTCAGTGATGCTTTGAAGCTCAATGATTATGACGCCGAGCCTTTGGTCGAATATTGTGATGTTCCTTTTAATTGTAGTAACCGTATTCTACATGGCATGTATGAAGTCGCAGGTGCTGGTCAAATGAACATTGATCAGTATGTATGGGTTGCCGATGGCGATAGTCCAAGATAAACCAGAAATCGAATGTTGATAAACGATGTGAAGCGATAGGATTCCCAGTGATAGACTGGGAAAGAGATGGGATAGTATTGCCCGTGAAGGTTTAAGGAACAATATGTTTCGGGGACAAAACCCGTTTAAGGGGGGTGGACTTGTAACGCCCGGAAATCTTGATTTGGAGTGTCATGCGACTGGAGCGTCCAATCGCATGGGAGTCATGTGACTGGAGTCCCATACGCATGGAAGTTATGCGATTGAAGCTCAACCGCACAACTGGAGCTCAATCGTATGACTGGAGTGTCCAATCGCATGGAGCTTGGACGACTGAAGGTCCAATCGCATGGAGAGCTCGGGCGACTGGACAGTAGTATTTAAGGAAGAGGGCAGCCCTTACTCTCTCCCACACACACAAACATCAGCCAAATCGAAGCTCTAACTGAGGAGGCTACTAAGGTGAGTTCTAGGACCCCTCGTTTACTTGTTTTCAACCGATTTTTAGGGCTGGAACACATCTAAAATATATTTTCAGGTTTTTGGGTGTTTGACCCGTGTATGTATGTATGTGTATGTGTATGGTATGTTTAGGACTGATTTCGAGCTTGGATAGGCTTGAATAAGGTCGAGGTATGATTCCCTAAGGTTTAGAAGGGTTAATTTGGGCTTAAACGAAGTCTGGAAGGGTTTGGAGGCCGAAAGTCGCGGCTGTAGTTCGTGATGAACTGCGTTCTGTGCCCAGCTAAGGTTAGGCGACTGGAGGTTCAATCGCACGACTGAGGGACAATTGAGATTCAATCGCATGACTGAGACTCAGTCGCACGACTGGGGATTTAGTCGCACAAGGTTATGCGACTGGAAGTTCAGTCGCGTAGGTCCATTCGCATGGTTGTTAAGTCGCACGAATGAGGGCCCAGTCATATAGATGCTCAGTCGACTAGGTGTTCAATCACACGACTGGGGAGTCCTGTCATTTAGGTGCTCATTCGTATTGAGTCCATTCGCATGATGTCCAATCGCCTACTATTCATTCGCATGATTAAGAGTCCATTCGCACGATTCCATGTCTCTCCGCATAGGTGCCCAATCGCATGATCCAGTCGCGTGAAGGCCATGCGACTGAAGCACGCCCAATCGCCCAAATAGGGCTGTTACGTACGAGGAGAGATGTAGTCCAGTTACCGACCTTCGAGAACAGAGTAAGGGTAAGTAGCAAGTTAATAGCTCCCGTAGGTGCAGGTGCGATAACTGTTGAGGCTTAGAAGTTACGATGGGCACGATGACGATAGCATTGCATGTATATGCATGATGTATGTATGTTGAGTAGGATGTAGCCCTATATGATGGTAATGGCTGATGATTTGCAAATATCGATGTTCCTTGTTTCGATGTATGTTTATCTTTCAGTAGCTGTATGTGTATTGTTTATAAATGAATGAAAAGTATTATGTAACGTAAAGCAAAAGATAATAAAAGAAGAAGATGATGAATGAATGTATTCATTAACGTATGAATGAACGAACATAAAGCTGATGAGTGTATGTATGAGGTGAGCGACTCTGTGTCGCAACAAACTCGAAAGAGGTCCTTGTTTTGTGTCCCGGTGCTGTGTCAGTCTTCGGACATGAGTCGGGGGTTTGTGAGCAGGCCCCGGCACAACATCAGCTTTCAAGCATGAGTCGGGGATATTGCATGAGACAGGATCTAGTTGGATGAGTAGAGGATCGCGTGCTCCGGTACTATGTCACTCTTCGGACATGAGTCGGGGGTTTGTGAGCAGGCCCCGGCACAGTATCAGTCTTCGGACATGAGTCGGGGGTAGTGCGTGAGAGTGAGATAAGATGAATGAGGAAGGGATCGCTTGCTCCGGTACTATGTCAGTCGTCGGACATGAGTCGGGGTTTGTGAGCAGGACCCCGGCACAGTATCAGTCTTCGGACATGAGTCGGGAGTATCGCGTGAGTTGATGAATGAGAGAGAGATAATTGTGAAAGAAAGAAAGTATGAAACGAACGAAAGATAATGAACGTAATGAAAGCTAAGGAACGAACGAATGAAAATAATGAACGGGAGGAACATAGTGATAACGTATGGACGGGATTCTTGTCACTCGACCTCAGCAATCATGGATGTGTGCCATGAAGAGGGTACAGTGTGACTGGATGCAGATAGAAGTAAAAGACAGAGAATGAATGGAAGTTAAAGATAAAGAATGAATGAGAAAAGAAGATAATAATGAGGTTATTTATGTGTGTGTACGTATGATGCGTGATCGCATGTATGTAAGAACGAGTTTAAAGAAAGAAAGTATGTTTTATTATAAAATTAGAACTCACTCAGCAACACTGACTTTGATGTGTTTCCAGTTGGCAGGTATGTTGCTGAGGATGGCACGGGCGACTACTCAGTTCTGTTGAGGCTGGCATCCATATTTTGACATGTTAATGTATTTTGAGATGAAAAAAATATTGTAATGTTATGAAATTACATGTTTTTAGTTTTAAATGAATGTTTTAAATTCCGCTGCAAAATAATGTACATTTTAAAATGTTTTATGCGAGATGAATGACCAACTGTGAGGTACCCAGGAACGGGGCCTTACACAAAATGTCTCACAAGCCAAAGGAAAAAAACTCAATCACTACTCCCCTACACTTATCACATATGGATCTCTTTTGTCCCAGTAGTGTAATGAGCCTAGGAAGGACATCTTATTATTTGGTGATCATGGATGATTTCAAAAGATACACTTGGGTCTTCTTCCTTAGAACTAAGGATGAGACCCCTGAGATCTTAAGGAAATTCATTCTGAAAATTAAGTATCGATGTGATCACAAGGTCAAAATCATAAGATGTGATTAAGGAACTAAATTTTAGAACCAAATCCTTGATGCATTTTGTAATAAGAAAGGTATTACAAGATGATATAGTGCTCCCAGGCCTCCTCAGCAAACGGTGTTGCTAAAAAGAGAAACTGGACACTTATTAAAGCTGCAAGAACCATGTTATATGACTCTAAACTGCCCATCACCTTCTGGGCAGAGGCAGTTAATACTACATGCTATATGCAGAACAGAGTTTTAGTAGTTAAGATACATGATAAGACTCTTTATTAGCTGTAGCAAAAAAGAGACCTTTTATTGGTTTCCTCAAATCATTTGGATATCCTTCCACCATCTTGAATACCAAATATCAGATAGCCAAATTTGCTGTGAAACCAGATGATAGGCACTTTATTGGATACTCTTCCTAAGCTAAGGCTTATAGAGTATACAATCTCAGAACTAGAGTAGTTAAGGAGTCAGCCAATGTGACCTTCAGTGAGCATATTCCCAGTGTGAAAGGTTCTGGTCCTATTGGTTGTTTGATCTTGATTTAGTTACAAACTATTTTTACAAGTCTTATGAAGATGTTTCAGGATCTACATGTAGCTTATCAATAGGAGATCCAGATCCAAGATTTGAGCAGAGAAGACTAAGTCAGAAAACTACTTTAGCTCTAGTGGTAACAAACCCTGCAGTTGGAAATCCACTTAGCACAACAATGACAAACTCTTTAGCCGACACATCTGAGGTGCCTACAAATTCCAGCACAAAGGCATAGAACTCAAATGAAGGAGCGTCCAATATAGGATGAGATGTTTACGGGAATAGTGATCAGGAATTTCTTAATGTTGATAACCATTCCATAGAAGATAACATCAATGATGTCACAGACTTATTGGATCAAGTTTCTGTTTATAAGTGTGCTGATGTGGGGAGTGATACTCAATCACCAGATCTGAGTTTCACCAATTTAGATCTGTCCAACCAACTTGCTATGATTCCTCAATTGAGAATCCATAAATCCCATCCTACCACAAACATCTTTTGAGATGTTGATAAAGGGGCGAGAACAAGAGTACAAACCCATGACAAAATTTTTTGTCTTCACTATTGTTTCTTGTCCTAGATTAAGCCTAAGAAGATTGATGAGGCTCTGAAGGATGGAAGTTGGGTTGAAACAATACAAGAGGAGTTGCTTTAATTCAAAAGGTAAAATATTTAAAACATATGACCTCTTCCTTAAGTGAAGACCACAATAGGTACCAAGTGGGTTTTTAGGAACAAAAAGATGATAAAGGACTTGTCATCAAGAACAAGGCAAGACTAGTTATTCAAGGATACACACAAGAAGAAGAGATTGACTACACAGATGTTTTTCTCCTATAGTAAGACTTGAAGCTGTTAGGATATTCCTTGCTTTTAATGCATCCAAGGATTTCAAGATCTACCAACTTGATGTCAAGTGTGCCTTCTTATATGGGATGATTGATGAAGAAGTGTATGTCAAACAACCACCTAACTTTGTAGGCCCAGATCATCTGGATTATGTCTACAAGCTTGACAAAGGTCTTTATGGGTTGTATTAATCTCCAAGAAAGTGGTATGAGACACTATCTCAGTACTTTGTTCAGCATGGCTACAAGAGCGCTACTATTGATGGAACACACTTCATTAAAGAATAGGGAATGACTTAATGCTGGTTCAAGTTTTTATAGATGACTTTATCTTTGGATCAACAAATCCAAGGCTCTTCAAAGACTTTGATGAAGAATAGATTTGAAATGAGTTTTATGATGGAACTCAATTTCTTTCTAGGAATTCAAGTGAAGCATGTTGACAATGGAATCTTTATAAACCAGTCAAAGTATGTACAAGACATAGTTACTAGATGAAATCTAATTGAGTGTAAGGTTGTAAAGACACCCATAGTTAGAAACCACTCCCTAGGACCTGATCTTGAAGGGGAGTGTGTTGATGAACATCTCTACATGGATATGATTGGGTCTCTTATGTACCTCACAGGCCAACAGGCCTGATATCATGTTTGCTACATGCATTTGTGCAAGATATCAAGCCAACCCCAAGATGTCACAGATGATTGTTGTCAGGAGAATTCCCAGATATCTCAAAGGTGCTCCGAGACTAGGCCTTTGGTATCCAAGGAATTCTAACTTCAATCTGTATGCTTATACAGATAGTGACTATGGTAGCTACAATATGACTGCAAAGCCTACATCTGGGGATGTCAATTCCTTAGTGGAAGGATAGTCTCATGGATGCAAGAACAATCTTGTGTGTCTGCACAACTGTTGAAGCTGAATACATTACTTTTGCAAGTTGTTATGCTCAAGTGCTTTGGATTCAGAATCAGATGCTAGACTATGGATTCAACTTCAAAGAGACTCCCATCCATATTGACAACAATAGTGCTTTCTCTATTACAGAGAACCTTGTGCAGCACTCAAAGACAAAACATATCAACATCAGGTATCATTTGATTTGAGATAATTTAGAAAAAGGGATTGATAAAACTGGTCAAAGTTAACTCAAATTAACAATATGCTAATCTATTCACGAAAGCTTTTGATGAGCAGAGATTTAAGTTTCTTGTATCGACTATTGGAATGATTAACTTTGAGTAGATTTACTAAACTCAAAATTACCTTTAATACGTGTGTCTTAAGTTGTCGATATTATCACCTATATAAGCCTAGTTTACATAGGAAGAAATTTTTCAAATTTATATTCCTTAGAATTTTGAAAATTTAAGATATATTTTCTCTCGTAAGATATTAAGTTGACTTTGGAAGAACATTATGTCTTCAATCTAATAACTACTGCTAAGACATTTACCTTCGGAAGAAATTCTGATATATTTTCTGAAGCTTAAATATGCTTCTAATTACTTATATGTTTGGAGGACAATTTTCTTACGAAAGTAATAAATTCTCAGAAGCTTTATTCTACATTAAATAAAACCTCTAAAGTTTAATATCTTTAGAAACCAAATATATCTCAGAGGCAAAAATACTCCAAGTATTTTTCTTCTGAAGCAAATTTTATCAAGATTAGGAATATCTTCCAAAGTCAAATTGGATTCGTAAGTTTTCTCAAAACTTTTGAAGACAAATTACCTTTGGAATATTTTAAACTTCCAAGAAAACTACCTTTTGGGCACTTTTTCAGAGGTGGGACCGCCATCCGCATTTCAAAATTTATCCTTTTGCATTAACTTTGTCTCAAATTCAGTTCATATAAATATACCTTAACGGTTCACCCTCTTTCACTTTCATCTTCATCTGCAAAAGTTCATAACCTAAATTCACCCGTAAATCGCCTTTGTTCTTAACTTTCTTCATCTCAAAGCTACTTTAAAATAGACAACCCTGATCCATGAAACCAACCTGATTTTCTATCCAGTTACACAGGCAACACAATGAAGTTGCTCTATAATCATCTGAGAAAGATCTTGGTTTTTCAGATGTTTGCCACTTCTTATCTCAATCAAGCTACCTCACCGCACTCATGACCAACCCTCCCTTATATAAAGATCAACTTTTGGAGTTCTGGAGGACATGCCAAAAGAGGTCATTTTGGACTGTGAGAAGGCGTTGTCTGCCACAGTGCAGGGGAAGACAATTTTCATCCCTCCAGCCACCATCAACTCTCATCTGATGCTGGATGATAAAGAAGGAGAATTGTCTTTCCCCAAGTCTGCTGTTAACAACTCATTTCGGCAGATGGGCAATGAAAGGGACTACTCAGTATGAACCTTCAAAAAGGGTAAGGTTTCCTCCCAATAGAAGTACCTCCTCCATGTGGTCATTCATTATCAGTCTAACAAGCATGGAGGCTGGGTCCAAATTCTTGAGGACCTATCCTCCATAGTCCATGGGAAAGTTCAAGGGGTCAAGCTCAGATACTCTCAGTTTATTTATACAAACTTGCTTACTAACTTGGACTACTTAGAGTATTCCATGTTCCCTTGATATGTTCAAGACATTCTTAACAGTGAACTGGGCTCATAATTAAGGGGATCATGTAACACTCTTAAACTGGGACAGATGAAGCCTGATATCTTCAAGACAATGAAAAAGTCAACAGTCCGCTTCTCAGGGTTAGAAACAACCCTGGTCTCAAAAATATTAGAGCTCATTGCTCAAGGTGACAACTTGATAACACATGTTGAACCCACACCTTCTACATTTGCACCATGACATAGCCATAAATCACACTCACCTACTCAAGAAGATCCTAACGAACCCCTTCATAAACTACTTAGGATGTGCAGGCCCCTATACACTCACCCATGCAGGATGGAGCGGACACTAGAGCTCCCACTTCTCCTGAGGAGTATTCCACTCCCATCATTTCTTTGATCAGTGCTAGGGTTCCTTATGCTCAGCCTAATGATCTCAGTACACCAGTCTTAAGCCTTCACCTTGAGTCTCAAAACTCTAGTGATCAACCTTTAGGAGAAAGCTACCATCCCTAGCCTTAGATCTTAACCACCCAATCCCAAACCTTGAATTCAATGATAATGAAGATATGGGGTTCAGTGAGTAACGTGAGTCTCTCTTCTCCACGCTTGTTCAAGGAAAGATGAGTGCTCCTGAATCACCCATATCCAGCCCACATCATCCAACCCAAACTGAGGTGGACCAAGTCAATACGAAAGAGGCTCTCACTTCTACAAGTGATTACATCATTAAGATCTCAACCATGGAAACCCAACCCATTGACACTTATCTTGAAGTTATCATGGTGTAGGGGAAATCCAGCAGCCAAGAAATCCATGCTGGTGATGAGGAAGAAGACTTTGGTCATATTCTCTCATCCCCCATGATTCTTCAGATGAAGATGAGCGGAGTCTGCAATGAAAGGAGAAAAAACTATCAAGAACATGCACCTATTTAGTTTCAAAGGTGAGTCACCTAGAATCTCAGGTGGCTACCTTACAAAGAAGGGTCAATGACCTGTAACTTGACAAGTTAGCTGAGAGACCTATCAGGAGAACTGAACCAGGCCCACAAGATCCTATAGATGTGGTAGACCTAACCCTTAGCTCCCTTGTGCAAGAGGGTGATGCTACCAAAATGGGGGAGAAAGTCCTACCTGCAATCACAGAACCTGGGAGTTCCTCCCAGGGTATAGAAATGGAGGACTCACCACCCTCACTTGGAGTTGTCCTTACTCAACAACTTCCTCAGGTCCATATTGATATGGACTCACTCATTCAAAGCTTGTTTGAGGAGATATACCAAGGGCAATGCCTACTCCATCTCACCTTACTAAAAATCCAATAGTGGGATGGAGGTATGATGCTGAAAGGAGAGCCCTGGTAATCTCTAGGTCTCGGGGAAAATAAGAAATCTTCAACTTCTACAACATGAGATACTATAAGAACACATATCTAGTTGACCTCCACTTGCCAACCTAAGTCAACGCAACCAAGCTACATGGTTAGCTGATAGAATCAAGTCAGGGTGCTTGAAGAGTTCAAGAGGAGAATTAAACTACATAGAAGGACGCTAGCAGGAAAGACTGTTGGTCAACTGGATGTTGACGTGGACCCTAAGATTAGCTTCAAAGAGGAAACCTTGGCTAAAGGCCCCGTAGTTGAGCCTTTGAACCTTGAAACTAGAACTGCTTCAATACCCATTACTCTCAGTGAGGCACTAGCTGGTGAAGGCGTCTCACAACCTCTCTCTAGCTGGAGCTCAAGTACAAAACCAAGCAATAAAGGTTAAAGCTCTCTCCACATAAGTCACACAGGCCTATGAAAGATGAAGGGACGAGGAAGTTCACCTCAAAGGAGATTAAGGAGGAGGAGAGAGGGATGAAGAGGAAGATAAGGGGAGAGAGTTCAAGTGAGACCCCTGCCTTCATGGAAGCTGCAATCAGGGTTACCCCTAGGCCAAACACACAAGATGATAAGTTAATGGCAGCCATATTGAACCATGTGGGGACAGGGAACTATAATATTGATGAACTCATCTCTCCTCCTTTAGAAGAACTAAATGAACTGGCTGATTATAAGTTGTCAAAAGATAGAAAAGAGGCTGAGGATGCAGAATTTCTCCTTAAAATCAAGGAAGAAAGGAGAAGAAAAAGACTCTACAAATCTCCTACTCACTCCCCAGTTCAGGAACTGAGGCAGAGGCTGTGGCTACTGAGCAACAATTTAGATAGGTAGGGAACAAGACAGGCAATAAGTGCTAAAAGAGCAAAAAGCTGCTAACGCCTCTATCAGGCAGCAGACATCCTTCCTTTATCATATGAATACATTGAGTTTGAAAACCTCAAACATCTTAAGCAATATGTGCTAAAAGAGCAAAAAGCTGCTAAGAGGAAGATGAGGGAAGAGGCTACAAAGACAAGAGCCACCATCAGAGCAAATCTAAAGAAGTCTGCTAATAGAAAAAAGATGGTGAGCTTGTTGAAGCTGTATGGATTCTCCGGAAGGAGACTTGGTCCAATGTCTCCATCCATCATGGATGGGCACATTAGAGTGATCAAGCAGAAGATCAAAAGGGGTGAGCTGGTTGACTTACATTATCCACCAAGTCGGGCTACACCTGAAGCTAAGAGGACAAGGTTGAACCCTAAGAGATAACACAACCTAGATCTAGTGTTGCATCATAGCCACCTTCGTCCTCTGATCCATAGCAGGGTTCAGATCCTTCTCCTTCTGAACCTGTGAAGGACAAGAACCCAACTGAGAAAGACAAACAAGAACAATCTGCAACTGCAGGCCAGTCTTCTCAATTAAAATACAGAAAGAGGAAAAGGATGGCCATTAGAAGGGACAAGAATAAGAAAAATAAGTCCAAGGCATCCACCTCTGCACGTCAGGATGGGTCAAAACATCCTATGGTGCTCAAGAAGATGATGATCAACAAAGTCCACTCATAGTATGTAAGAATCCCCTCGGACCCAAGGCGGGCTACAAACTCATGATAAATATCCAAGTATAGGAGTTTGTCTAAGCCATGAGCCTGGACAGTGCCCATGTGCCTGGACAGTGCCCATGTGCCTGGACAGTGCCCATGCCCCTGGACAGTGCCCATGCCCCTGGACAGTGCCCATGCGCCTGGACAGTGCCCATGCGTCTGGACAGTGCCCATGCGCCTGGAGAGTGCCCATGAGCCTGGGAATTTTATAGAAAAATTGGCTAAGTGTGCAATGCGCCAGGGTCTTGGGCGTCCCAGCAGTGGTCATGCGCCCCAACAATTCTCATGCGCCTAAGATTTTTACACTTATGTATATGTAAATATTCAACTTTTGATTTCATCATCTATTTTCATTCATTATCAAATATTTGAATGTTTTAGATCCTAACGTTAATTTAATCAACCATTGTTATTATATTTGTTACATGTTTACTGCCTTAGAAGAATCTACTATAATTGCCTTAGTCTATAAATTGTTAAGTACAAAAGGGTACTAGTTACATGTTTTACTGCCTTAGAAGAATCTACTATGATTTCATCATCTATTTTCATTCATTATCAACTTTTGAAAATACAAAATGACTAAAACTACCCTACCAACTACACTAGAGTACTAGTTCAAGTACAAAAGGGTAATCAACATTTGTAATGTCACCCATATTGACAAATGCGGATGAGAGATCTTCATCCGCATTTCCACTATGTCATCCACATTTCCATTAAGTCATCCACATTTCCAAATGCAGAAGAACAAGCCTTGGCCACATTTATATCTGCTTACCTGGATTGATGAATGCAGATAGCCTACAGTTAGGCTTTTCCTCTGTTGCCTTCACCCGTATCACATCTTGAACTTGTGAATCCTCCTAACGTGTTCAACCTTTTAAATAGGTAGAAGTAAATTAAACTTTAATTTCAGAACTTTAAAATATAAGAACTAATTATGTAAGGGTGAGCGCCTACACACTTTTGGCCGTGTATATACATATGCATATATGAACCCAAATTAATACTTGTAAAATTTTAACTATTAAAAATCACCTAAAACTTTTAAATACAAATTTTGTAAAAGTAAAAACACACCCACACAACTCCAAAATCAGCCTCCCCTTAACCACCAACCACCATCCTCCCTTGAACCCCACAAAGCCACAACTACACTGCACCTTCCTTTCTCTTCCCCATACATGCAACCACACATCCCATTTCACTTCTCTTCCTCTCCCCCATGAATTCTCTCTATTCCTCACAAAAAATTCTGCATTATCTCTCTATTTCCAACAGGTTTTGAAAGCCATCTTCAAGAACATCACACTTGTGAACCAACAGCTTCCCTAACCTTCAAATCTCTCCAAAACGTGGAACACCTGAAGTGTAAGCATCATTATACTCGAATGAGGCTATTTTGATTTTTACTCCTCTTAACTACCAAAAAGTTGTTTTTCTTGTTCTAACAGAAACTTGCTGCTATATTCTAGTTTTTGTGGGACTCATAAATTCATTCAAGGTATATCCTAGGGGGAATCCATGAATATAGGGTTGGAGCACAAGGTTTCACCTTAAAGCCTCTTTTTCATGTGTTTTAGCACCAAAAACCAAACTGTTTTGAAAAGATCTTAACGAAAGTTAAAAACCAGCTTTAAAACATTAAATAAACATTATGATAATGTAGTTTGAAAGTTACAAAAAGGTTTGACTATGTTTGAGCTCAAACTATGATGATTACATAAGTGTAAATGGTGTAAAACACCCTCTATATGCAACAGCGGTGCCATGAATGCAAAAATCGATGAGCTAAAGCCTTGTTACAGTAGGTTGGTGATATTAATCATATAAAATTCGTGGTATATGTTGAATATGTAAAAAGAATGGGAAAATAGACCAAATAGGCATGTTTGGTGACCCAAAAGGGTGGAAATAATTCAAGAACTTGATCAAATCATGAAAAACTTAGAACTTAAAAGTTACAAGCCCTGAAATAATTATTTTGGTAATAAAATTCAGATTTGGTGATTTATTGGGATAAAATGTGATTTTATGGTTTTATTTAACTAAGTAAGCCTAAACTGGGAAAATTTTTGGATAAAATCTTGGAAGAAAATGAGGAGCCTAAAATCTATAAAAACATTATTTCAATAAGTTATAGACTCTAAATTTAGATTTCGGTTGAAGTTGAAAGATTTAAAAACTAGATGTTAAAATTGTCATTTTACCGTGACCGGTAACTAAAAACGTGTGTTTTAAACTTCACCAATTAAAATCTGAAAATTTAGATTTTAATAGGCTCAAATAAGTTATAAGAACATTAAGAAATCAATAAGGGTCATATTGGGCCAAGAATTGAAAAGAAGGCAAACTTTAGAGTAGAAATTATAAATTTTGAAACTTAACGGACCAAAGTGTAAAATCCGTAACATAACTGAAAATTTCAGTTAACATATGACTAAAATTTATATTAAACTTATTGCTACATTAACAAATACCTAAGAAACATATAACTTGTCATTTACATTAAGAAATCCTAACTTTCCAAAAAGAAAAATTTTAACTTGATGGTTGTCGAATCAAAGCTTATGGAACATCTAACCATTCAAAACATCTAATTACATCTGTAATGACCCTAGAGCATTTAGCTTATTACTTGAATCTTAATGATTAGGGTACTAGGATTGAATCCTTTTCTATACCCGATGATCTATTGCTTGATTTTAAGGTGAGCTAGTGTTTCCCCTTTTACTATTGTTTTGGGATGAAGCATGCTCTGCTTGAACTGAAAACTATTACTGTGCTATTTTATGATGCTTACATGTTGTTAATAATGTTGATACCTACTTATACTTGTGGCACAAATATTAATTCTTTTGTAAACCACTTGTTTTATATGGATAGATATACTTAGGGAATCCCCCACACTCAGTGCCTTCTTCATAATCGGAAGGGTACAACATTGAGATCCTACGTGGTCGTTTATGTCATGTGATAGGTTTTTATAAGATACTATGGTGAACCATCCAACAGGTATGGTGCACTGTGTTGAGGCTCAATTCTCCCTATGGGTTAACCGGTATAACACAACTTTAGAATAGACTAACCGGGACTGAGTGCAGGGTTGATTGTGACCCCACAACAATGATTTTATGATTCTAAAAATAACTTATGGATTTATAAAGAATCCTTTTGTTTACAAACTTTAAGCACTTTAACTTACTAACCTTTTAGTTGATACAAAATCTTGAGCACGTTTGAGGTAACCCTTGATGGAAGTCCTGCTTGATTAGAAGACTTATGGATGACCTAGCACCGTGACCCCATGGCATTATTTGACTTGAATTTTAACTCTTGGACAATTTATATTTGGTGTACTTAAAACTTATGTTTCACTTTGTTTTGAAACATTTCTGTTATAACGGGCTCAACTATTATAGCCCCGAATTTGTTAAACTAAAGTATTGCCATGAGGTTTCTCTACTTGTGTGCTCTCATGATGGTTTTTTTTCGCTACCATATATGTTGCTAGTCTGTGACGTCCCACCCTCCTTAGGCTCGGGGTGTGACAGATTGATATCAGAACCATAGGTTGTAGAGAAGTTGGGAATACCTTAGTAGACCCTAGGCTACAACCCTGTTACCTTAGGATTGTCCTTGCTTAGGTGTGTGTTGGACTAAGCGGGTTTCATAAATTGATGATTACACTTGATCAACGTAGTCATGTATTTATCAGACACGTAAATTCCAGCACGAAACCCTAAGGATGTTAAAATATTTCTTTTGAGATAGATGATTTAAGAAACTTTCTTAGCATGGTCTAAAACTGTTTTGACTAAATGTTCATGCATGTTATAATTTAATGCTACTACTGATTATCGACACCACTGTCATCACTACTATTATTAGTACTATTATTACTATTCGTGCTGTTATTATTGTCATGACCTATGATAATTTTACAGGATATCAAGACCATGGCTGAAAAAGGAAAAGCACCAGCATACCCAACTGATGAGATTGCCCTAGTTGAAAGGCTTAGCAGGACAACGCCTCGATCAAAGTACGAGGAGTACTTGCGAAGATGTGGATATCCTGACACCAAACCTTCGGACGACTCTTCATCATCATCCCATGATAGGAGATGAACGCGTTCCAACTCACCACACGTCACCGCACCTACTCACTGACCAATCCCGCTTATCGGAAATAGGGTGCGCGTGTCATTACGTGACTGCATACAAGCACCCGACTAGGAGCGTCCGTTTCCTTTAGGATGTCGCCTCCTCCACCTTCTCTTGCGATGGCCCCATCATCAGGACCTCCGATAATTGACCCGTTTAGACGCCAACCCCATGACGAGTACTGGATGCCACCTAGGCGTAGTATGTATGACGGCCCGAGTGTACTTGCTGGAGATCCTTACTCCCAATCTAGCCGTCGAGCTAGTGATTTTGGTCCTTCAGACCCTACGTTGAGTGACAAACTTCGGAACATTCAACGTCATGTGATGACTCTTCAGCACGCTACACGGACCTCTCAGTCTGCCTAGTTCTAGGCTATGATGGCATCTCACGGTGTTCAACTCTTGGAGCAGGAGCAGACGAAGAGTTCAGGTTGGTTTGGATGGTTAAAGAAGAAGTGGCAGTGATGATGTGGTGATGTTTGATTGCTTGGCATTAGGCTTCAAAAATATTTGAAGAAACTATTTTATATATCTATTTCAGAAACTGGTATTATTTATGAGGGTGATGGCACCTTCCAATTTGTGAAACTATGACACTATTGTTATCTTGTTTGGTTGATGTTGTATTTAACTATCTATGAAACTATTGCCTTATGATGCTAATTTTTGCCATGCGAATTAATTTGGAATGTGCTAAACCATGTGTTGAGAAATTGACTTTGTTTCGCCGTAGGTAGTTAACTCCATGTTCTTTGAATGAAACAACTGTGCATGACTTGTAGTGAATAGTAGGGAGATCTCATGTTTGTGGTGAACGTAACTAATAGGAGAAAGTTTGATGCAATGGGATACTTGAAACCAAATCTATGAGATACTAAATAAGTTTATCTATGTTGACACCAGAATGCCGCCTAGATGAGGAGTTCACGTTGGAAGAAGGGAGCTACCCGGGTAGAAACGAAGAAACTAGACGGACAAGAAACCAAGGTAGAAACCAACCACCAACCCCTCCGGAAACACCATATGGGGATGATGTCAACCATGAGAATGATGAGAGGATTACTAACTTAGTGGCTCAACAAATTGCTAATGCCATCCAAACAATCATTGCCAAAATCAATGTCGATCGGGATAACACAATCGGCAACGGTGAGCTGGGGAATGAAGAAGGCAACAATGATGATACTGAAGAAATAAGAAGTGGATGTTATTAGAAGACCTTCATGGCTTCCAAAACGAAGGATTTCTATGGCTCCGAGGGTGCAATTGAGACTTATAGGTGGCTAGATGAGATTGAAGCCGTGTTAGACATCAGTGAGTGCAAGCTTGAGCACATGGTAAGGTTTGCTTCATAATCTCTTAAGGCACCAGCACTAGAATGGTGGAAAACCATCATTTAGCCTTGAGGCAAGAGTGTTGTTGGGAGGATGAACTGGTCTTAGTTTATGGAGCTAATTACCAACAAATACTGCCCGATCATCCAACTGGAGAAGCTTGAGGCCGAATTTCTGAGCTTGGAAATGAAAGGCCCTAACTATATGGAGTACATCAACCATTTCCTGGCCTTGTCCTGATTGGTGCCACACCTAGTGATGCAAGAAGCCAAAGGTGTAGCATGTTTCATATAGGGATTACATCCTAGGGTTGAAGGCCTGGTCAAAAGCTGCAGTTAATTTCATAAGTAGCCTGACTGATGACTTAGTTAGAGCTGGTTGGACAGAGTAGGTGAAAACCAAGGACAAGAGGAAGGTGGTGGAAGATAAAAGGAAGGGGTTTGATGCTAGGAAGGTAGTCAGCAGTAGTAGCAGCTCAAGCAAAAGATCTGGTGAAAGTGTAAGGCGTAATGATCTGGTGGAAAGGCTCGGGGGTTATACCTAGGCACAAGCCCTTTTTGCAACAAGTGCAAGTTACACCACCAAGAGGAGTGCAACCCCATGCCTTGTTTTAGGTGTAAATTAACTGGTCATTTGATTAAGGACTGTACCTATGAACTTGGAGAGCAATGTTATAAGTGTGGAGATCCAGGACATATGAGGAACAAGTGCCCCAAGCTAGCAAGAGACAAATATACCAGGTCAAACAAACCCAAGGGAAGAGCGTTCGTGATGGATATGAACGGTTATCGTAAGGAACCCGATATGGTAAACGGTATGTTTCTTATAAACAACCTTCCTGCTACCGTTCTATTTGATACTAGAGCAACTACTAGTTTTGTTTCTAGTACCTTTAGGCCTTTGATTGATTTGGCAGCTTGCACCTTAACCGATGCATTTACCATAGAATTAGCTAACTGTAATGTAATAGAAACTAACGAAATCATCAAAGATTGCAAATTGGTCCTAGAGGGTAGTTCATTTAAGATAGACTTAATGCCTATAAAGCTAGGAGGTTTTGATATGGTAGTAGGGATGGATTGGTTAGCTAGAAATAGGGCTGAAATCATGTGTGATGAGTGTTTGCTTAAGATACCTTTAGCCGATGGGGAGATGTTAGTGGTCCACGGTGAGAGGAACCACGCGCTATACCCCATGATATCCCACCTAAAGGCTACCAAGAGCCTCAAGAAAGGACACACAACATTCGTAATTTACATGATGAAAGCAAGAGAGGAGCAGAAAATTAAAGATATACCTGTGGTGTCTGAGTACTCAGAAGTATTCCCCAAAGACTTACCGGGACTCCCTCCAACCTGACAAGTTGAGTTCCAGATAGATTTAGTACCTAGTGTCGCGCTGGTGGCCAAAGCAACTTACCGACTCGCTCCGCCCGAGATGAAGGAGCTAATGCTATAAATCTAAGTGTTGCTTGATAAGGGGTTTATACGACTAAGTGTTTCACCATCGGGTGCTCCAGTAATACTTGTTAAAAAGAAGGATGGAACCATACGAATGTGCATTGACTATCGGGAATTAAACAAGCTTACAATAAAGAACCGATATCCTTTTCCTAGAATTGATGACTTATTCGATCAGCTGCAAGGAGCCAGCTATTTCTCCAAGATAAACTTAAGATCAGGATACCACAAACTGAAGATAAAGGAAGAAGACATCCCTAAAACAGCCTTCAGAGCTAGATATGGAAACTATGAGTACCTAGTCATTCCCTTCGGACTGTCTAATGCGCCAGCGGTATTCATGGATCTCATGAACCGAGTATGCCGCCCATATCAGACAAGTTTGTGATCATATTCATTGACAATATCTTAATCTACTCCTACAGTAAGGAAGAACATGAGAAGCATCTTAGACTGATTCTTGAGTTACTCAAGAATGAGCAACTATATGCAAAGTTCTCCAAATGCGAGTTTTGGATGCGTGAAATCCAATTTCTAGGGCATGTAGTGAATAAAGATGGAATTCAAGTGGACCCAATAAAAATAGAGACCATCAAGAATTGGAAGATCCCAGAAACTCCTACCTAGATCAGACAATTTCTTGGTTTGGCTGGTTATTACAGGAGGATTATCAAAGACTTCTCACGAATTGTACAACCACCAACCACTCTAACCAAGAAGAATACAGCTTTTGTATAGGGAGATGATCAGAATAGAGCATTCAAATTGCTCAAGGAAAATTTATGTAGCACACATATCCTTGCCTTACCCGAAGGTGTGGAGACTTCACGGTTTATTATGACACCTCGCGTCAAGGATTAGGATGTGTGCTAATGCAGCAAGACAAGGTGATCGCCTATGCCTCTAGATTACTGAACAAGCATGAATGAAATTACACAACCCATGATTTGGAATTAGGTGCCATGGTGTTTGCACTTAAGATGTGGAGACACTACCTTTATGGTACTAAGTGTGTTATCTATACCGGTCATAAAAGCCTGCAACACAATCTTGATCAAAATATGTTAAACATGCGCCAGAGAAGATGGGTAGAATTATTGAGCGATTACAAATACGAGATCCGTTATCATCCCGGAAAGGCAAATGTAGTGGTAGATGCCTTGAGTAGAAAGGAAAGAGAGAAACCTCTTTGTGTTCGTGCTTTGAGACTGAGCGTGTATACTAGCCTTGTCGCTAGGTTAAAAGAATTACAGAAAGAAGCGTTGAAGGAGGACAAACTAGCTGAGGAGATGTTAACGGGAATGGAAAAATGATTAGAAGTAGACAACGATAGTTTATACAAGTGTGAAGGAAGAATGTGGGTACCTAAGCATGGCGGAGTTAGAGATATAGTCCTAGATGAAGCCCACAAGTCCAGATATTCGGTTCATCCAGGAAGCAATAAGATGTATCAAGACTTAAAGATACTTTTCTAGTGGCCCGGATTAAAGAAATCTATTGCCGCCTATATGGGGAAATGTCTAACGTGCGCAATGGTAAAGGCTGAAAACCAAAAACCGTCAGGGACCCTACAACAACCCGAGATCCCGAATGGAAATGGGATAACATCACAATGGATTTTGTCATGAAATTACCAAGGACGTCTCGCAGTCATGATGCTATTGGGTAATCATGGATAGGCTTACAAAATCAGCTCACTTCTTACCAATTCGAGAGGACTACGACTTGTCAAAGTTAGCCCGACTATACATCGATGAAATAGTGACCAGGCATGGAGTGCCACTATCGATTATCTCAGACCGTGATAGTCGCTTCACCTCACGATTTTGGAGATCCCTCCAGTAAGCTCTAGGGACCCGACTTGACTTGAGTACAGCATACCACCGTTAAACTGACGGGCAAAGTGAAAGAACCATTCAGACTTTGGAAGAGATGCTAAGAGCTTGCGTGATTGAATTTGGTGGAAGCTGGGACAACCACCTTCCCCTAGTGGAGTTCTCCTATGATAATAGCTACCACGCAAGTATAAAAGCATCCCCGTATGAAGCTCTATACGGAAGGAAATGTCTATCACCATTAAATTGGAATGAGATTGGTGAAAGCCAGGTGATGGGGCCTGACATCATAATGGAAACCATCGATAAAATAATTAAGATTAAGGAGCGACTGAGAACAGCCAGGGATTGTCAAAAGAAATATGCAGACAGAAGACGAAAACCCCTGGAATTCCAAGTAGGTGAAAGAGTGATGTTAAAGGTTGCACCATGGAAGGGAGCAGTGAGGTTTGGCAAGCTAGGCATACTAAGCCCAAGATATATTGGACCATTTAAAATATTGACAAAAGTTGGCCCGGTAGCTTATTAGCTAAGGCTAACTCAAGAATTAAGCTACATAAACTAACACATTTCATGTGTCAAACCTGATGAAGTGTTTGGTAGACAGAGCCTTGGAATTGCCATTGAAGGAAGCCAAAATTAATGACAAGTTGAACTTTATCGGGGAGCCCATACAGATTACTGATCGATTGGTCCAGAAACTTAGGTGAAGTCGCATACCCAAGATAAAAGTAGGATGGAACTCTAGGCGAGGACCTGAGTTCACCTAGGAACGAGAAGATTAGATGAGAAAAGAGTATCTGCACCTTTTCAAACCCACTCGTGTAAAATCTAATCAAAGCTAAAATTTCGGGACAAAATTTCCTAAACGGCGGGAGAATGTAACAACCCCCCTCGGACCCTGATGGGTGGTTCAAGGAACAACCCTTTTATGATGTTAAAACGCGTGATATTCCCATATTTGGTCGTGTAATTGTCATGAATTAGATAACTACAGTTGTTTTTGTTTCAGGCACATTATGGAGCTTAATATGAAGAGAACGCAGCTATGGACGGACCACGACGGGATGGAGCAAGAAAGGATGGGAAGAAGGAACAAAACAAGAAAAGTGGGGGTCTACCGTAATTTACGGTACCCACCGTAAATTACGGTGGCCCCCAAACACTCATAATTTCCACCGTATAGCAGAAGTTTTCCACCGTACAAATTTTACCTCCACTGTAACTTACGGTGGCTACCGTAAGTTACGGTAGAGGTGACTTTCTGGCACAAGTGGACTCACATATTAAAATCACAAGTGGAGGTGCTTTTGAGGAGAATATGGAGATATGACGTTTTTTTGGCAGAAAGTATGGAACTTTTGGCTGGCTTGCTTTGTTTTAAAACATTGAAAAACAATTGATTTGGAGTGGATTCCTTTGAAGAAGAACCTTCGTGTGATGATGATTCAAGTCTTGTTTTGCTAATCTTTTGGTGATCATTTTAGATGTGTTGAAGAACAAGATCTTTTGGTATTTTAATCCTTGCTATTTCATTTTGATTGTTATGAAGTTTATCTTGAATCCTGTTTTTATGTATAAAACTATGAGTGGCTAGTCTTCTTTTGTGTTTCCTTTTGGTTTGAAGGGTTTGCAACTTTGATTATGTTGGTGTTCAATATATATGGGATGATGAAATTGATCCTTTGATAGTTTTGTCATGATGATTGTGTATTGTGTGTAATGGGTCACTCGTGGATTGCTTAACTTAACCATACGTTCTTGATGCCATAGGCAAATCTTGATTTAGTGGAAGAGTTGGGGTAATTCAATTGTGATACTGATTATCAAGAGATAACCTTGCTAATACAAGTACTTAGTCCTCTTTGATCACACATAAGCACACACTCATGAATCATGTTTATGTGGTTCTTCCCAATTAACACCAATATCATCATTTGTTAAAATCCGAATACCAAAGTGAAACATATCTCTCATTACTGATTTTTACAAACCAAATTACTTTGTTTTCTTGCTTTAAGCCAATTCAACAAATCAACAGACTATTGAATTTTACTTTATTGTCATTTTAGTTAAATTTATATAATTGCAATTTGATTGAGTTAACACATATTCCACAAACTCCCTGTGTTCGATAACCCACTTACCGCTAGCTAATTAGTAGTATTTGGTTTTAAATTTGATTGAGACTCCGACATCACGTCAAATTTTGGCGCCGTTGCCGGGGAGTTGTGCGCAACGTGTGTTTGCTTATTAGTTTTGTTTTGTTATTTTGGTGTTACGCTGGTTGTGTGTAGTGTGCAGGTTTTGTTTCAGGTGTATGCATACCAGGAACTCGAGCTCATCATCACCATTAGTGTTTGATCCAGAAATTGAACGAGCTGCTCGCATGAACAGAGTCTTACACAGACAAAATAATTCATTGGTTCACCAATAGCACCTACATCACCCGTTGCACCACGGAACACAATGGATCCGCTTTCACCGTCTCCTACTACGGGTCAAACAACACCTTCCGAGCCTTTACCCAATCCTACATTACCACCTGAGACTAAACCAACCCATACCCCATTACCTACAAGTACCCAAACCGAACATTCTTTTAGCTTTGACCCATCAGCACCCATTCCGCCCTTTTCATATTTCTTCCCAACAACCGGTCAAGCATCATCGTCTAAACCAGTACCAACACCACAACCATATCAATCCAACCCATCCATATTTCATACTCCCTCTACCTCTCAAATGCAAACGGATACACAATACCAACAACCTCAAGTTGTACAAACATCGGGAGCAGGAGGAGTTGGTGTTGATGGTGGTTATGGTGATGCACTTAGGAGACATGAGGAAGAAGGGTATACGTATGAAGGAGATGCTGATCAAGGAAATTATGATTACAGTCAAGGACAAGATATGCAAGGATATGGGAGACAACAACCACAAGTTGTGCAGCAACAAATTATATCACCACAAATACAAACCCAAGTGAGGCCACATTATGGAACACAGTTTCAAGAGCAGGTTCCTCCATAACATGGGGGAGCAATCTTTCAACCACTGTTTCAGCAATTCATGCCTCCAGGACCACAAGCTCAAAGACCAATGGGTCCTTAGCGACCAAGAGTTAGGTTGGGTGTTCCACGAAGGCATAATTGGGATGCTGCTAGGGGTATTGAGGCACACTTTCGTCCAATCATCACAAATAATCCATCACCAGTGGTCATTCCTCAAAACAATCAAGGGAGAACATTTGAAGTCCAAACAAATTCACTTCAAAGTTTGCCAAAGTACAAAGGGTTAGCAACGGAAGAACCCTATTTTCATTTGGAAGCTTATGACTCAATTTGTAACACAATTGGTGGTCAAGGATTTTCTGCGGATGATGTTAAGTTAGTGTTATTTCAATTTTCATTGGAGGATAAGGCAAAGAGGTGGTTCTACACTTTGCCATCCGCTTCAATTTACACATGGGCTGAGATGCAACAAAGGTTTTTGGAAGAGTTTTTCACAGCCCAAAAGACTAATGATGCTAGGAGAAGCTTAAGAAGCTTCCAACAACAACAAGGTGAAATGTTTCATGAGGCGTTTGAGCGGTTTAACATGATGATCAAGAATTGTCCTCATCATGGAATTGAGTTATGGGAGTTGTTGAACGCTTTTCAGGAGGGGCTTCATTCTGAAGATGCCCGGGATTTAATGTCTATCACAAATGGTACATTTGGTACAAATTACGAGCAAGACGATTGGGCATTTTTGGAACAAATGGCGGTTACATCAAAGAGGAAGGCTCAATCATCAAGACGAGCACGACCGGTCATTACACGAGCTCCAGTTCATGCGGTGGATGATGGTAATGTACAAGCTACAAATCAAGTTTACAATGTTTGTACAAATTGCAATGAGTTGGGGCATACTGTGGATTCTTGCACGGTAACTTTTGAACAAGTGAAGGAAGTGAATGCTATTCAAGGTCAAGGGTTTGGTGGAAGAAATTACAACATGAATTCAAATACTTATCATCCGGGTTTGAGGAATCATCTGAACTTTAGTTATGGGAATCCGGCTAATCAGTCTAACTCAAATTTCCAAGGGAAGCCTCAAGGTAATTTTGTTCCTCGTCAACCATATCAAAATTATCAAGGAAATTTTAGAGGGGGAAACAATCAAGGATATCAAAAGCCTTTTCAACCATCGGGAAATAACCAAGGAAATGAGACAAATCCATCTTCATCAAGTGGTGGCAATGAAGTGATGGAGATACTAAAGTCCATGCAGCAGGAGATGCAAAAGAGGAATCAATTGGATGATGCTAGAGCTCAAAAAGATGAAATTCGAGACAAGGCCATTCAATCGTTAACCAATCAAATGGGGTAACTTGCAACGGATGTGGCGAATCTCAAGAAGAACAAAGACCAACTTCCTAGTGACACCAAGGTAAATCCCTCTCACAGTTCTTCAGTAATATTCCTATTAACCATTTTAGTGTGTTTAGAAATGGCAAAGAATATAAAACACCATCTTCTCCCGTTTTAATTGAGGGGTTAGTTGAAGATATTACGGGTAATGAAAGTGATGATGATGTTCCACCGGTGACATCTAAAGAGTCAAATAGCAAAACATCGGGATTGGGTGAAAATATAAAGAATGAAAAAGTTGAGAGTGAAACGGGTCAAGTCCCATTTCCATCGGCCTTATTTGTCCCGGGTAGAAAAAATTTTATTACATCAAGAGGTCCCCAAAAAGAAGAATTATGGGACATATTTACACAAGTAAAAATTAATCTTCCACTACTTGATGCAATAAAACAAGTACCTGCTTATGCTAAATTTCTAAAAGAGATATGCACACAAAAAAGACAACAAAAGAAGAAAATGCCTAAGCGGGTGGATTTAACCGGGCAAGTAAGTGCAGTTTTAAATGGGGAGCTTCCTCCTAAGCTTCAAGATTCGGGTACGCCATTAATTAACATTCAAGTTGGTAATTTTCAAATGGCAAAGGCGTTACTAGATCTTGGAGCCAGGGTAAGCATTTTACCGGGGGGTTTGTATGATCAATACGACTTTGGTCCACTAGCAAGGGTAGAGACAACAGTTGTTTTAGCCGATTTGTCTCATAAGCTACCTCGAGGGACGGTTCAAAATATGATTATGAAAATTGATGAGTTCTATTACCCGGTTGACTTTTTAGTATTGGATTACTCATCTGCGGACCCAAAACAACAACAAAATGTTATTTGGGTCGGCCATTTTTGAGCACCGCACATGCGGTGATCGATTGTAGATTTGGTACAGTCGATATGACTTTTGGGAATAGAAAAATGTATTTTAATGTCTTTACTAACAATTCTAATGCTGATGGTGTGGATGAGTGTTTCATGGTAGATTTAATTGACGGATGCAACCCGCATGAGAATGAAGAGAATGGTACGGATGTTTGTTTGTGTGATTTTTCTGAATAGGTACATGTTTGTGCACTAAGGGTTGAAGAGGAGAAACAGGATGCTATGGCTTTGAAGGAAGGAAGACCACCATGGACTCACTAATTTGAAGGTTTTATAGTGGAGATGAAGCCCCGAGTGGGGATGAGGATTATGTGGATAAGCCTCATGATGAGGATGCGCATGAGGGTCAAGGGGGTCCAGGTAGGGGACATGGTGGTGCTTTTTATGATTACACAGAGCGATCGTACGCGCCAAACTGGGCTTACGATGGTACCATGCAAGAAGTCATTGAGAACCAACGTCCTCCGACACCTGTTTTTGATTCGTGGTCGGGTTCTGAGCGAACGCTATTTGATCAACACACAATGATGAGTGCTAGTATGGAACGAGCTTTGAAGCATAATTTTGATCGTCAAGAAGCATGGAATCGTGCACATGCTTATTCCCATTAGGTGGAGATAAATAATCGGTATGAAGATGATCAAGCAAGAAGGATGCATGCAGATTGGCATGCAGGGCGGCCTGTGGTTGTGGATCCACCTCTGGTGGATTATACGTCTCTACCACCTTACGATGGTAGTGTATCGTATCCGACCCCGCCGCTCCATCATTCGCAATGGATAGATCCTCGTCAACAACAAGGAGCACAGCATCAAGAAGGAAGTGGTAGTAGCGCATTTGCTTTCGGAGAATGGAATGAGATGATGTCTTCTATATTCGGGCCTCCTCAGCCCCGCTACTATTAGTCAGGTTGTGTTCTTTCTTGTACATTTTGTGAATATTTGTTGGTTTGTCATGTTTACGGATGGGTGGATGGGTGGAGTTTAGTAACTTTGTTTTGTTTTGGGCTATGTGAGAGTTGGTGGTGTGTTTCTTTTAAAAAAAATAGAAAAAAAATATAAAATGAAAAATACCAAAAAAAAGAATCTACTGCTTAAGCTTATGAGCTTTCGGTGTGTTTAAGCGATCAAATCTTCCTAAAACCGTACATTGGGGTCAATGTACCTCAAGTGTGGGTATAATACCCGTAATAACAATAATAAGAATAAGGATAATAAAAATAATAATAATAATAATAGTAATAAAAGTTCAGGGGGCATTTGTGCCATTTTTGAAACTTAAATTAATAAGTTTGGGTCCCAAATGATAGAAACATAAACCACAGGGACCAATGGTGAAAATGTTTTAAAATCAAAACTCTTTCTCTCTCTCCGACCCGCATTTTCGGCGGGTTTCTCCGGCCACCGCCGGTCGGCTCCGGCGACCCCAAACGACCAACTTTTAAACGATTTAAGCTCAATCATTTGTTCCCGACAACCTTTCGTGCATAATTCGAACCCGTGAACCACTATAATTTAATATTTGAGTGCGATTGGAACCTCCACACGATCTCTCAACTTTTCGGCCGACCATCACCTCCATCGTGCACTAAAACCGCAATAAGAATTAAATTAAACACGCACTATCAAATGTGTAATCATTTCTAACCTGTTATAATACTCAATTTCACCCGAAACACCAAAAATCTCGGATTCAATCTCCAAAAAACATCGCGACCTGTGAGTCACTCGTAGACCTCTGTTCGAAGACTCTAACCCACAATTTACAAAGGGCTTTTCATCATTTGAGCTAGTCGAAGCTTCCTGTAGAACGAATTCGATTTTCATCACAGATTGCAACCTGAACAATCCGTACCATAGCCGCGACTTGTTCTACGTTCTAAGACTATTAATTCGAACTCGAACAAGTAAGTTTCACACATCATTACACTCGTTTTCACTTGGGGATTAAAAGCCCCAAGGTTGATTTCATTAACATATTCGATTTGGGGTTTGATTCGAACCAAATTGAAACTAGGGTTCATAAGGGAAATTGGGGATTTCTATTTGGGTGTTAAAAGGATTAAAAACTAAGAACTAATGCGGCTGAGGCCTTTGGTTTACTGGTTCTGTGCTTCCTTGTTAACTTTGAGGTCCCGGGTTCGAACTCGGGCACCTACAACCATTTTTTAAAGCCTTTTGGGCTTTAAAAACATTAAATAAAATTTCTAAAAAGTTATAAAAACAAGTTTTATAAACCCTGATTATTTTAAAAGTTATCCAACTATTTCCTGTAAATTTATTTATTTAAACACCTTAGCGATTCGTATATATAAATGTTAACAAATGTTATAATTAGTTTATTTTTATAAAAATAAACTTTAATTAGTGGGAATCATTAAGATGTTGTTAGTCGTTACGTTATCCTTGAATCTTAGGTATCATAATTAGTATTTTAGTTCATTGCCTCGATCATAGGATGCCCGTTTGCATAAGTACTCGTTTATATTCGGTTTACGTTTTAAGCATATTTTCCTTGCTTAACTTAGCAAACTTGATAGGAATCCATTTTAATATTGTTTTAGCTACTGGAAATATAAGTATTTTGATCAAATTAAGATTTAGACCTTAACCGAGCATTTTAAACAAGTCACACGTTTAACTAGTTTTTATGAATATTTTGGGATGTGATTTTATAAATGACAAACGGATTAATAATATGATTAGCCAAATTTTTCAGAAGTCAATCATGATTTATACTTATGTATAAAAATATTTCCAGACCCGTAACGGACGTATTTTAACTAGAAATAATTTTACGGTTTACCAAAATACCCTTGACTTAGGCCCGTATTTTACAGCCAACTTACAGAAGCCATAACTTGATCATAACAGATCCAAATCAGTTAAACCTTATGTCAATGACGAAGTTTGTCGAAAAACAAATCTGTTGATATATAAAACATAGAAAAACTCATTCGTTTAGACCTCCAAACGATCGTTTTCGTAACAGCTAGCAGTTCTGCGCAACTGTAACGATCCACGTTTTTCTCATATTTCGGTAATCCAAATCAGAAACTTTTCTAAATGAAAGTTGTTTAGAAGTCACTAATCTAGTAAAATGGAGATTTTCAGAATTTTTAAACGTCGTTTAGTATTTTTAACGAGTACGAAAAGACAAGGGCAGAACTGGAATTTTTCCAATTTAAAATAGGAAAATCCAATTTGCGTTACGTTGTCGTAGGTTCTCGCGGCGTTAACTGAGCCTAGACTTTGTTTCTGATTATTGTCATTCGTGTATAAGGTACGGATTCCTGATTCTTTATATCTTAGTATAAATAATATTTTCCGTTACTTTGAAGTACGGATTCTGTTATCATAATATTCACTTTTGTTCTGTTACTTATTGTACGGATTCTGTTTCCTTGTTATCATAAGTATTTACTTTTGGTTCCGTTACTTTGCAGTACAGATTCCTGATTTCTGTCTCGTATTTGATTTCCGTTCATTTCTAGTTTTGATTCCTGATAATTTGCTTTTGATTCTGTTATAAGTAGCTTGACTACTATATATTTCTGAGTTGTTACCCGAGCTCTCTCTATCTTGGGGGTGACCAAGACGCGTTATTGCGGCATCGATAACGTGGCACCAACCGTGGCGGTGAGCTGAGATCACGGCGTCTCTAAAGAGGACTCTGAAATTATGACTTGTTATATTATTATTTCCTCAGAGGCGTATGGATCGATCCTAGGCTAGTTCTATTATTTCCTGGAGGATGGTTACACACCATTCCATTCAGGACTCTGGTGAATGGTTTGTATGTCTGCTCATACTCCATTTCACATTGGTTCACGGGCTCGCTACCTGTGTTCCCCCTGTTCAGTTATTATATGATATGATTATTAGCTCGGGGTATGTTCTATCTGATATATGTCTTATGACGTATGTTCTAATTGATATATATATCTTATGATCTTTGGTTCTCCATTATCATTATGTCTGTTTATTTTTGATATCTGCCAATTCCTTGATTATCACATGTCTGTTTATTTTTGATATCTGCCGATTCTTTGATTATCACCATGTCTGTTTATTTTTGATATCTGCCGATTCTTTGATTATCGTCATGTCTGTTTATTTTTGTTATCCGCTATTCCGTTCACTGAGCATTATGCTCAGGCGTGCTTTTGTTTTCATGCACGTCAGGTCAGCAGGGTAATCCCGGAAACCAGTGAAGAGTGAATTGAAGACCAAGATTATCTGTTACTTTAATTAATGTATTGAACATCTTAATTAGGTTCTTTTGGATTATTTAGTGTGTTTGAAGTTATTTCGTCTGACCGTTTCTGTAATATCATGGATTGGTTTTTGATTTGATATCCGTATTAGTGACACGTCACCCTTGTCGGGCTGGGGTGTTACAGTTGTGGTATCAGAGCAAAGGCTCTTTCCTGTAGAAAACTTAAACATTAATAATAAACTTGTGAGGTTATGGGTAGACGTTGGGTTAGGATCTAATTTGTTTTCCAATCTAAATTCCAGTGTTCACACGTATATTTTCATTTCAGATGGCTCCTAAGAGACGTGTGAACAACCGCAATAAATCGAGTGGCCCATCATCTGATACCCCTCTTGAAACCCTCGTTGCTAATGCTGTAAACGCTGCCATTTCTGGAATACTCCCTAATTTGATGACTCAGACTGCTCAAACAGTCATCCAGCAGATGCAACAGGCAAATTCGGAGGGAAACAACACAGGAACTCCACCCGGTGGAAATAACTCAGAGCCACCTTCTGGCGGGAACCACACTGGACCATCTTCCGGTGGAAATGCAACACCATCTGTGGCTGAGATTCATGTCTGGCTTGAGCGCTTTATGAAGCAAAGACCAAGATCTTTTAGTGATGCTGCTACACCGATGGATGCTCGGAACTGGATAGCCCATGTGGAAAAGATATTCGAAGTGCTAGGAGTCGATGACCTATTTAAAACTAGGTTGGCTTCTTACAAACTGGAGGATGATGCTCTAGTTTGGTGGGAAGGGGTAAAACTTGCACATGGTGGAGAAGGTTATGCTGCTACCCTTACTTGGGCCGATTTCCGCACAATATTCTTCCGAAAGTATTTCTCTGAAGTGGAACGAAGTGAGTATGCACGGGAATATGCATCTATTGAGCAACGCGATGGTGAACCTTGGCAAGAATTCATGGCAAGATTCTGTAGGTTGGCTAGTTTTCTTGGGGAAGCTGCAGGTAGCCCAGAGGCCCAAGCAGAAAAGTTGAAATGGGCTGTTCATGAGAGGACTCGGAGGTGGATAGTGACTCAAAGGTTTAACAATATCAATGAAGTAGTTGATGCCGTGAAAACACTTGACATGGAAAACAAGAAGAGGTTAGCTAAAGCTGAGGAGAGTCGAAAGAGAAATCGTGAAGGACACCATACCGCACCTTCTGGGCAATCTTCAAGCGAGAAACACCATACAGGTGATCGAAAAGCCCAATTCAACAGAAATAATAACCGCCAAGGAAATCAATGGAAACAAAAACAGCAGAATCCTAAACCTGCCGAAAACCAAGGTCAAGAGCAAGTCCCGGTATGCACTACATGTGGAAAACGTCATTTTGGTGTTTGTCGGCGAGCTTCAGGAGCCTGTTTTAGATGTGGAAAGACCGGCCATGTACTGAAAGACTGTCCGTATCCTGATAACAAAGGGAAGGCTGGAAATAGTGCAAAACAGCCTACTAATGGAGGACGAGTGTTTGCTCTGAACGCAAAGGATGCAGCAAACACACCAGGTATGACTCTTGATATTCCTCCCATATGTGAATCTATCGTATCTGAATAATCTAGTAGTCTTACAATTCTAATTATGCTTGTTATCTATATACTAAGTGTGCCATGGTAACATAAATTCTTTAGGTACTGTTTCTGGTACTCTCATGTTAGGAACTCGTGAAGTTCAAGTCTTATTTGATACTGGAGCAACACACTCCATAATTTCTCAATCTTTTCTTAAACATCTAACGATGAGCCCAACATTATTAGAAAATACTTTGAATATTATGACTCCTATGGGAAACTCTGTTACAATCTCTCATGTGTATGAAGATTGTCCGATCCGAGTTGAATCGCTCATTCTTACAGCGGATCTGTTGCCCATGCAAATGGAAGATTTTGATGTCATCTTGGGAATGGACTGGTTAACTCGGCATCATGTTACAATTGAGTGTCAGACTCGTCGCATTCTGTTTGGAGATCCCCATCATCCTGAACTCATTTATCAGGGGACTAAACCTCGAAAAACTCTTCAAATAATTTCAGCACTTAAGGCTCGTAAATCCCTACTGCACGGCGCTACAGGATTCCTTGCTTCAGTTAAAATTTTATCTCCTGAAGAGCCTAGTATTTCTGATTATCCATTTGTTTGTGATTTTCCCGATGTGTTTCCTAAGGAGTTACCTGGACTTCCACCAGACCGCGAGGTGGAATTCACTATTGATCTTATTCCTGGTGCTGAACCGATTTCCATGGCACCTTACCGTATGGCACCACTTCAACTCAAAGAACTGAAGGAGCAATTACAGGAGTTATTAGATCTTGGATTTATTAGACCAAGTGTCTCACCTTGGGGTGCACCGGTCCTATTCGTGAAGAAGAAAGATGGTTCTTTGAGACTCTGCATTGACTACAGAGAACTCAACAAGATCACTATCCGTAATCGTTACCGTCTGCCTCGTATTGATGATTTATTTGATCAGCTTCAGGGTGCAAAGTGTTTCTCTAAAATCGATCTGAGGTCTGGTTACCATCAGCTAAAGATCAAAGATTCTGATGTCCCTAAATCTGCCTTCCGTACGCGATATGTTCACTATGAATTCTTGGTTATGCCGTTCGGGTTAACGAATGCCCCAGCTGTTTTCATGGACCTAATGAACCGAGTTTTCCATGACTATCTGGATAAGTTCGTCATCGTGTTTATAGATGACATTCTTATCTATTCTAAGAGTAAGGAGGAACATGAAGACCATCTTCGTATCGTGCTTGAAACTCTGCGTAAAAAGAAGCTTTATGCTAAGTTTTCAAAATGTGAATTTTGGTTGAGTCAAGTAGCCTTTCTGGGTCATGTGGTCTCTGCAGATGGTATTATGGTGGATCCAGCAAAGATAGAGGCAATCACTAAATGGCCAAGACCTACTTCAGCCACAGAAGTCCGGAGTTTTCTTGGTCTTGCTGGTTACTATCGTAGATTTGTCGAAGGGTTCTCTGTTATTGCTTTACCCCTTACGCAACTTCTAAGGAAAGGGGTTAAGTACTCTTGGAATGATGAGCAGGAGAAAAGCTTCGAAGAGCTTAAGAAGAGATTGGTGTCTGCCCCGATTCTTACACTTCCATCGGGCACGGGTGGATATCAGATTTACAGCGATGCCTCTAAAAAGGGACTCGGATGTGTGCTAATGCAGCATGGTAAGGTCATTGCTTATGCTTCGCGGCAGTTGAAACCTTATGAGGTTAATTATCCTACGCATGATCTTGAACTCGCTGCTGTTATTTTCGCGCTGAAAATATGGCGTCACTATCTTTACGGAGAGACTTGTGATATTTTTACTGATCACAAGAGCTTGAAATACATCTTCACACAAAAAGAACTAAACATGAGGCAGAGAAGATGGTTAGAATTGTTAAAAGATTATGATTCCAATATTCAATATCATCCCGGAAAGGCCAATATGGTAGCTGATGCTCTTAGCAGGAAGAGCTCAGGAACAGTAGCCTCCCTACAGCTACAGCCTCAGAACATTACCGATCTTGATAAATTAGGTATTGGCCTACATATTGGCAAGAGTGACGGATATCTCGCTAGTCTTCAGATAGAATCAGACTTAATATTCCGGATTAAGAACGCACAGAAAGACGATGGTGAACTCTGGGCAATCTTACAGAATGTGGAGATTGGTAAGCAATCAGAATTCAGAGTAGATGAGCATGGAGTAATCTGGTGTGGTAAACGTTTATGTGTGCCTAATGATTCTTCTCTTCGAGAATTGTTATTAGCTGAGGCACATAGTTCTTCATTCTCTATCCATCCAGGATCTACTAAGATGTATCGTGATCTTCGTCAGAATTTCTGGTGGAATGGTATGAAAGAAGACGTGGCTAAGTATGTTAGCCGTTGCCTTACTTGTCAGCAGGTCAAGATTGAGCATCAGAGAGCTAGTGGGTTGCTTCAGCCACTACCTATTCCTGTATGGAAATGGGATGATATTTCCATGGATTTTGTGACAGGGTTGCCAAGGACATTTAAGAAGAATGATGCAATATGGGTTGTAGTTGACAGATTGTCAAAGTCGGCTCACTTTCTCCCAATTCAGCAAGGATTTTGATTAGCAAACTTTCTGAAGTGTTCACACAAGAGATTGTTAGACTTCATGGCACTCCGGTGTCTATCGTGTCTGATCGAGACCCGAGGTTCACTTCTCGTTTTTGGAAGGGTTTGCAAGCTGCATGGGGTACCAAGTTGAGGTTTAGTACGGCGTTTCATCCTCAGACTGACGGTCAGTCGGAGCGTACTATTCAAACACTTGAGGACATGCTTCGAGCTTGTGCCTTAGAGTGGACTGGGAACTGGGATGAGTATTTGTGTCTGGTCGAGTTTGCTTACAACAATAGTTGGCAAGCTAGCATTGGCATGGCACCTTTCGAATTATTGTATGGTCGTAAATGTAGAGCACCAATTTGTTGGGAAGAGGTCAGTGAAAGAGTCATCGAAGGACCCGAGTTAGTTCAAATCACGAATGAGAAAGTTGCTATTGCTAGAGAAAAGTTAAAGGAAGCTCAAAGTAGGCAGAAAAGTTATGCAGACCGACACCGTCGACTTGGAGTTTAAGATCGGTGACAAAGTATTCCTGAAGGTTTCGCCTTGCAAAGGCGTACGACGTTTTGGTCTAAAAGGGAAACTTAGTCCACGGTTTATCGGACCCTTTGAAATCCTGGAAAGAGTTGGTGCGGTTTCGTATCGTTTGGCTTTACCACCTCAACTGTCACATATGCATAATGTCTTCCATGTATCTCTTTTAAGGGGGTACAGTTATCATCCTCTTCACGTTGTGAATTATCCGCTTTATTTGATTCGTGAAGACTTATCGTTCGAGGAGGAACCCGAGGCCATACTTGACTGACAAGAACGCATTATGCGAAGGAAAACTATTCCTTTTGTCAAGGTATTATGAAAAAACCATTCCGAACGCGAAGCTACATGGGAGATAGAAGATGAAATCCGTTCCCTATATCCGAATCTTTTTACAGCTTAGTACTTGATTTTTTTTTATTAATGTGTTTTTGACATATTTTGGCATTACAGATATCAGTTATTAATTTCTGACCCACAGACTATCTATTACATGTTTCTATTTTTGTGATTAGCTCCGTCTCTGCATCTAAATGATTATGAGTTATCTCATCCACTCGCTGATTCTTTACTACTCCGTATTCGTTATGTCATGTCTTGTACCAAGCAATTTCGTGGACGAAATTGTTTTAAGGGGGGTAGAATTATAATACCCGTAATAATAATAATAAGAATAAGGATAATAAAAATAATAATAACAATAATAGTAATAAAAGTTCAGGGGGCATTTGTGCCATTTTTGAAACTTAAATTAATAAGTTTGGGTCCCAAATGAAAGAAACATAAACCACAGGGACCAATGGTGAAAATGTTTTAAAAACCAAAACTCTTTCTCTCTCTCCGACCCGCATTTCCGGCGGGTTTCTCCGGCCACCGCCGGTCGGCTCCGGCGACCCCAAACGACCAACTTTTAAACGATTTAAGCTCAATCATTTGTTCCCGACAACCTTTCGTGCATAATTCGAACCCGTGAACCACTATAATTTAATATTTGAGTACGATTGGAACCGCCACACGATCTCTCAACTTTTCAGCCGACCATCACCTCCATAGTGCACTAAAACCGCAATAAGAATTAAATTAAACACGTACTATCGAATGTGTAATCATTTCTAACCTGTTATAATACTCAATTTCACCCGAAACACCAAAAATCTCGGATTCAATCTCCAAAAAACATCGTGACCTGTGAGTCACTCGTAGACCTCTGTTCGAAGACTCTAACCCACAATTTACAAAGGGCTTTTCATCATTTGAGCTAGTCGAAGCTTCCTGTAGAACGAATTCGATTTTCATCACAGATTGCAACCTGAACAATCCATACCATAGCCGCGACTTGTTCTACATTCTAAGACTATTAATTCGAACTCGAACAAGTAAGTTTCACACATCACTACACTCGGTTTCACTTGGGGATTAAAAGCCCCAAGGTTGATTTCATTAACATATTCGATTTGGGGTTTGATTCGAACCAAATTGAAACTAGGGTTCATAAGGGAAATTGGGGATTTCTATTTAGGTGTTAAAAGGATTAAAAACTAAGAACTAATGCGGCTGAGGCCTTTGGTTTACTGGTTCTGTGCTTCCTTGTTAACTTTGAGGTCCCGGGTTCGAACCCGGGCACCTACAACCATTTTTTTATTGTAACATCCCACATTGGTTGGGAAGGAGAACGAATGCTTCTTTATAAGGGGCTTGAGACCTTCCCCACTGTGACGCGTTTTGCCTGAGCGATGGTGGTACGTCCCGGTTCAGGAGAAAACAAAATCGTGAGGCGATGGTGGTTCGTCCCGGCCAAAGCGGACAATATCATGGTGCGGTTACGTTGGGCTGTTACAGATGGTATCAGAGCCAGGCCGGGCCATTGTGCCAGCGAGGACGCTGGACTCCCTAAGGGGGGTGGATTGTAACATCCCACATTGGTTGGGAAGGAGAACGAATGCTTCTTTATAAGGGCTTGAGACCTTCCCCACTGTGACGCGTTTTGCCTGATCGATGGTGGTACGTCCCGGTTCAGGTGAAAACAAAATCGTGAGGCGATGGTGGTTCGTCCCGGCCAAAGCGGACAATATCATGATGCGGTTACGTTGGGCTGTTACAGAGATGGGGAGAAATTTTGAAGATTTTAAAAAAAATTTCAAGCAAAACATTGTGAGAATTTGAACACCTTGGATTAATTCCGAATGATGCATCGGCAACCTTTATGTAACACCCCGGCCCGACAAGGCTGACGTGTCACTAATACGGATATCAAATCAAAACGCATTCCCAATATTAAAAACGATTACAAGTTCAAATTCCAAAACCTAATTAAGATGTTCAATACATTAATTAAAGTAACAGATAATCTTGGTCTTCAATTCACTCTTCACTGGTTTTCCGGATTACCCTGCTGACCTGACGTGCATGAAAACAAAAGCACGCCTGAGCATAACGCTCAGTGAACGGAATAGCGGATAACAAAAATAAACAGACATGACGATAATCAAAGAATCAGCAGATATCAAAAATAAACAGACATGGTGATAATCAAAGAATCGATAGATATCAAAAATAAACAGACATGTGATAATCAAGGAATTGGCAGATATCAAAAATAAACAGACATAATGATAATGGAGAATCAAAGATCATAAGATATATATATCAAATAAAACATACGTCATAAGACATATATCAGATAGAACATACCCCGAGCTAATAATCATATCATATAATAACTGAACAGGGGGAACACAGGTAGCGAGCCCATGAACCAATGTGAAATGGAGTATGGGCAGACATACAAACCATTCACCAGAGTCCTGAATGGAATGGTGTGTAACCATCCACCAGGAAATAACAGAACTAGCCTAGGATCGATCCATACGCCTCTGAGGAAATAATAATATAACCAGACATAATTTCAGAGTCCTCTTTAGAGACGCCGTGATCTCAGCTCACCGCCATGGTTGGTGCCACGTTATCGATGCCGCAATAACGCGTCTTGGTCACCCCCAAGATAGGGAGAGCTCGGGTAACAAATTCAGAAATATATAGTAGTCAAACTACTTATAACAGAATCAAAAGCAATTTATCAGGAATCAAAACTAGAAATGAACGGAAATCAAATACGAGACAGAAATCGGGAATCTGTACTGCAAAGTAACGGAACCAAAAGTAAATGCTTATGATAACAAGGAAACAGAATCCGTACAATAAGTAACAGAACAAAAGTGAATATTATGATAATAGAATCCGTACTTCAAAGTAACGGAAAATATTATTTATACTAAGATATAAAGAATCAGGAATCCGTACCTTATACACAAATGACAATAATCAGAAACAAGGTCTAGGCTCGGTTAACGCCGCGAGAACCTACGATAACGTAACGCAAACTATAGTTTGGATTTTCCTATTTTAAATTGGAAAAATTCCAGTTCTGCCCTTGTCTTTTCGCACTCGTTAAAATACTAAACGACGTTTAAAAATTCTGAAAATCTCCAGTTTGCTAGATTAGTGATTTCTAAACAACTTTCATTTAGAAAAGTTTCTGATTTGGATTACCGAAATATGAGAAAAACGTGGATCTTTACAGCTGCGCAGAACTGCTAGCTGTTACGAAAACGATCGTTTGGAGGTCTAAACGAATGAGTTTTTCTATGTTTTATATATCAACGGATTCGACTTTCGACGAACTTCGTCATGGACATAAAGTTTAACTGATTTGGATCTGTTATGAAAAAGTTATGGCCTCTGCAAGTTGACTGTAAAATACGTATAAATCAAGGTATTTTGATAAACCGTAAAAGCATTTCTGGTTAAAACACATCCGTTACAGGTTTGGACATGTTTTTATAAATAAGTATAAATCATGATTTAAACAGTACTAAGTGAAAGGAAACGTTTAGACTAATAATATTATGCTAGTCTAAACTGTTATTTAAAATACATTTTATAAGACATAATTCAAAATGACATTCATAAATGATTTGTGAATTTATAAAATGTATTTTGTCATGATTAATCTAAAATTAAAGATAATATAATGTCAAGTAATAATTACATGATTTTAACTATTATTTAACATAAATAACACTATATTTATCAATAACTGTAAAAGGTTATATATTATTCAAAATATTTACAGAAATATTAGAGCATTTAAACAAATAAATTTATAGAAAATATTTAGATGGTCTTAAAAATAAAGAGAGTTTACAGAACTAATTTTTATAATTTTTTTGAAATTCTTACATAATTGTTTAAGGGTGAACAAGCTTTTAAAAAAAACAATTGAAGGTGCCCGGGTTCGAACCCGGGACCTCAAACCCACACTCCCACTCCATTACCAGTAGACTAAAGGCCTTGGCCACGTTATGAATCAGCTTTTAATTCATAAAACCAGTCTTTAACAAATTCCCAATTTCCCCAAGAACCCTAGTTTCAATTCAATCCAATTGAAGCCCAAATCGATGTTGTTAATCAGAGTATGGTTAGGGCTTTCAATCCCCACATGAAATCGAGCATAATGGTAGTTTAAATTACCTGTTTTGAAGCTCGAAACGTGGTATTCGACTAGTTGCAGGTCCGCGGCCGAGGATGGGGATTAAATTCAATGTACGTGTTTGATTCGATGCAACTGAACTCGATGGATTGTTATAAATGATTAATCTAACGTGAGTGCGCGTTTAATTCGATTATTATTTGAAATTAATGGTCGATTAAGTGGGTTGGTCGGCCGAACACTTTCGGTCGAAAGTGTTTTTAGTGGGTAGATCACTCGATTATTCAAATTAAGGTGGGAAACAGGTTCGAAACACCCACTCGAAGATGTCGGGAAGGTTTAATCGAGTCAAACCGCGTTATTTTGGCTGCGGAGGTTCGCCGGAGGGCCGCCGGTGTGTGGCCGGCGAGGTGATCGGAAAAACGGGTAGGGGGGCTGGGTTAAAATGAAAATTACACATATGGTCCCTGTGGTTTACTATGTTCACTATTTAATGTAAAACTTTCTGTTACAGTTTCAAAATTGGCAAATTTAACCCCCTGAACTTTTATTATTATTAATACTTTTATTATTATTATTGTTATTATTATTATTATTATTATGGGTATTATAATTCTACCCCCCTAAAAAGAATTTCGTCCACGAAATTGCTAGGTACAGATCGAACAAAGCTATGACATAACGTACACGGAGTAATGGAAATCAATCAAGTGAACGAAATCACTCACAATTATTCAATTGCTGAAACGGGATCGATTCGATAGACAAAATCGTATAGAAGATAACTAATGTGATGTTCAAGAAGCAGTTAACTGATAACTTCATAACTGGTAACAGATACATATAGAAGATAATAACTAAGAGGTAAATAGATACGGATATTGAGAACGGATTTCATCTTCTATCTCCCATGTAGCTTCGCGTTCGGAATGGTTTTTCCATAATACTTTAACAAAAGGAATAGTTTTCCTTCGCATAATGCGTTCTTGTCGGTCAAGTATGGCCTCGGGTTCCTCCTCGAACGATAAGTCTTCACGGATCAGATGAAGCGGATAATTCACAACGTGAAGGGGATGATAATTGTACCCCCTTAAAAGAGATACATGAAAGACATTATGCACATGTGACAGTTGAGGTGGTAAAGCCAAACGGTACGAAACCTCACCAACTCTTTCTAGGATTTCAAAGGGTCCGATAAACCGTGGACTAAGTTTCCCTTTTAGACCAAAACGTCGTACGCCTTTGCAAGGCGAAACCTTCAGGAATACCCTATCACCGACCTTAAACTCCAAAAGTCGACGGTGTCGGTCTGCATAGCTTTTCTGTCTACTTTGAGCTTTTTTTAACTTTTCCCTAGCAATAGCAACTTTCTCATTCGTGATCTGAACTAACTCGGGTCCTTCGATGACTCTTTCACCGACTTCTTCCCAACAAACAGGTGCTCTACATTTACGACCATATAATAATTCGAAAGGTGCCATGCCAATGCTAGCTTGCCAACTATTATTGTAAGCAAACTCGACCAAACACAAGTACTCGTCCCAGTTTCCAGTCCACTCTAAAGCACAAGCTCGAAGCATGTCCTCAAGTGTCTGAATAGTACGCTCCGACTGACCGTCAGTCTGAGGATGAAACGCCGTACTAAACCTCAACTTGGTACCCCATGCAGCTTGCAAACCCTTCCAAAAACGAGAAGTGAACCTCGGGTCTCGATCAGACACGATAGACACCGGAGTGCCATGAAGTCTAACAATCTCTTGTGTGAACACTTCAGATAGTTTGCTAACCGAAAATCCTTGCTGAATTGGGAGAAAGTGAGCCGACTTTGACAATCTGTCAACTACAACCCATATTGCATCATTCTTCTTAAATGTCCTTGGCAACCCTGTCACAAAATCCATGGAAATATCATCCCATTTCCATACAGGAATAGGTAGTGGCTGAAGCAAACCACTAGCTCTCTGATGCTCAATCTTGACCTGCTGACAAGTAAGGCAACGGCTAACATACTTAGCCACGTCTTCTTTCATACCATTCCACCAGAAATTCTGACGAAGATCACGATACATCTTAGTAGATCCTGGATGGATAGAGAACGGAGAACTATGTGCCTCAGCTAATAACGATTCTCGAAGAGAAGAATCATTAGGCACACATAAACGTTTACCACACCAGATTACTCCATGCTCATCTACTCTGAATTCTGATTGCTTACCAATCTCCACATTCTGTAAGATTGCCCAGAGTTCACCATCGTCTTTCTGTGTGTTCTTAATCCGGACTATTAAGTCTGATTCAATCTGAAGACTAGCGAGATATCCGTCACTCTTGCCAATATGTAGGCCAATACCCAATCTATCAAGATCGGTAATGTTCTGAGGCTGTAGCTGTAGGGAGGCTACTGTTCCTGAGCTCTTCCTGCTAAGAGCGTCAGCTACCACATTGGCCTTTCCCGGATGATATTGAATATTGGCATCATAATCTTTTAATAACTCTAACCATCTTCTTTGCCTCATGTTTAGTTCTTTTTGTGTGAAGATGTATTTCAAGCTCTTGTGATCAGTAAAATATCACAAGTCTCTCCGTAAAGATAGTGACGCCATATTTTCAGCGCGAAAATAACAGCAGCGAGTTCAAGATCATGCGTAGGATAATTAACCTCATAAGGTTTCAACTGCCGCGAAGCATAAGCAATGACCTTACCATGCTGCATTAGCACACATCCGAGTCCCATTTTAGAGGCATCGCTGTAAATCTGATATCCACCCGTGCCCGATGGAAGTGTAAGAATCGGGGCAGACACCAATCTCTTCTTAAGCTCTTCGAAGCTTTTCTCCCGCTCATCATTCCAAGAGTACTTAACCCCTTTCCTTAGAAGTTGCGTAAGGGGTAAAGCAATAACAGAGAACCCTTCGACAAATCTACGATAGTAACCAGCAAGACCAAGAAAACTCCGGACTTCTGTGGCTGAAGTAGGTCTTGGCCATTTAGTGATTGCCTCTATCTTTGCTGGATCCACCATAATACCATTTGCAGAGACCACATGACCCAAAAAGGCTACTTGACTCAACCAAAATTCACATTTTGAAAACTTAGCATAAAGCTTCTTTTTACGCAGAGTTTCAAGCACGATACGAAGATGGTCTTCATGTTCCTCCTTACTCTTAGAATAGATAAGAATGTCATCTATAAACACGATGACGAACTTATCCAGGTAGTCATGGAAAACTCGGTTCATTAGGTCCATGAAAACAGCTGGGGCATTCGTTAACCCGAACGGCATAACCAAGAATTCATAGTGACCATATCGCGTACGGAAGGCAGATTTAGGGACATCAGAATCTTTGATCTTTAGCTGATGGTAACCAGACCTCAGATCGATTTTAGAGAAACACTTTGCACCCTGAAGCTGATCAAATAAATCATCAATACGAGGCAGAGGGTAACGATTACGGATAGTGATCTTGTTGAGTTCTCTGTAGTCAATGCAGAGTCTCAAAGAACCATCTTTCTTCTTCACGAATAGGACCGGTGCACCCCAAGGTGAGACACTTGGTCTAATAAATCCAAGATCTAATAACTCCTGTAATTGCTCCTTCAGTTCTTTGAGTTCAAGTGGTGCCATACGGTAAGGTGCCTTGGAAATCAGTTCAGCACCAGGAATAAGATCAATAGTGAATTCCACCTCGCGGTCTGGTGGAAGTCCAGGTAACTCCTTAGGAAACACATCGGGAAAATCACAAACAACCGGATAATCAGAAATGCTAGGCTCTTCAGGAGATAAAATTTTAACTGAAGCAAGAATCCTGTAGCGCCGTGAAGTAGGGATTTACGAGCCTTAAGTGCTGAAATTATTTGTAGAGTTTTTCGAGGTTTAGTCCCCTGATAAATGAGTTCAGGATGATGGGGATCTCCAAACAGAATGCGACGAGTCTGACACTCAATTGTAACATGATGCCGAGTTAACCAGTCCATTCCCAAGATGATATCAAAATCTTCCATTTGCATGGGCAACAGATCCGCTGTAAGAATGAGCGATTCAACTCGGATCGGACAATCCTCATACACATGAGAGATTGTAACAGAGTTTCCCATAGGAGTCATAATATTCAAAGTATTTTCTAATAATGTTGGGCTCATCGTTAGATGTTTAAGAAAAGATTGAGAAACTATGGAGTGTGTTGCTCCAGTATCAAATAAGACTTGAACTTCACGAGTTCCTAACATGAGAGTGCCAGAAACAGTACCTAAAGAATTTATGTTACCATGGCACACTTAGTAATAGATAACAAGCATAATTAGAATTGTAAGACTACTAGATTATTCAGATACGATAGATTCACATATGGGAGGAATATCAAGAGTCATACCTGGTGTGTTTGCTGCATCCTTTGCGTTCAGAGCAAACACTTGTCCTCCATTAGTAGGCTGTTTTGCACTATTCCCAGCCTTCCCTTTGTTATCAGGATATGGACAGTCTTTCAGTATATGGCCGGTCTTTCCACATCTAAAACAGGCTCCTGAAGCTCGCCGACAAACACCAAAATGACGTTTTCAACATGTAGTGCATACCGGGACTTGCTCTTGACCTTGGTTTTCGGCAGGTTTAGGATTCTGCTGTTTTTGTTTCCATTGATTACCTTGGCGGTTATTATTTCTGTTGAATTGGGCTTTTCGATCACCTGTATGGTGTTTCTCGCTTGAAGATTGCCCAGAAGGTGCGGTATGGTGTCCTTCACGATTTCTCTTTCGACTCTCCTCAGCTTTAGCTAACCTCTTCTTGTTTTCCATGTCAAGTGTTTTCACGGCATCAGCTACTTCATTGATATTGTTAAACCTTTGAGTCACTATCCACCTCCGAGTCCTCTCATGAACAGCCCATTTCAACTTTTCTGCTTGGGCCTCTGGGCTACCTGCAGCTTCCCCAAGAAAACTAGCCAACCTACAGAATCTTGCCATGAATTCTTGCCAAGGTTCACCATCGCGTTGCTCAATAGATGCATATTCCCGTGCATACTCACTTCGTTCCACTTCAGAGAAATACTTTCGGAAGAATATTGTGCGGAAATCGGCCCAAGTAAGGGTAGCAGCATAACCTTCTCCACCATGTGCAAGTTTTACCCCTTCCCACCAAACTAGAGCATCATCCTCCAGTTTGTAAGAAGCCAACCTAGTTTTAAATAGGTCATCGACTCCTAGCACTTCGAATATCTTTTCCACATGGGCTATCCAGTTCCGAGCATCCATCGGTGTAGCAGCATCACTAAAAGATCTTGGTCTTTGCTTCATAAAGCGCTCAAGCCAAACATGAATCTCAGCCACAGATGGTGTTGCATTTCCACCGGAAGATGGTCCAGTGTGGTTCCCGCCAGAAGGTGGCTCTGAGTTATTTCCACCGGGTGGAGGTCCTGTGTTGTTTCCCTCCGAATTCGCCTGTTGCATCTGCTGGATGACTGTTTGAGCAGTCTGAGTCATCAGATTAGGGAGTATTCCAGAAATAGCAGCGTTTACAGCATTAGCAACGAGGGTTTCAAGAGGAGTATCAGATGAGGGGCCACTCGATTTATTGCGGTTGTTCACACGTCTCTTAGGGGCCATCTGAAATGAAAACATACGTGTGAACACTGGAATTTAGATTGGAAACAGAAATTAGATCCTAACCCAACGTCTACCCATTACCTCACAAGTTTATTATTAATGTTTAAGTTTTCTACAGGAAAGAGCCTTTGCTCTGATACCACAACTGTAACACCCCGGCCCGACAAGGCTGACGTGTCACTAATACGGATATCAAATCAAAACGCATTCCCAATATTAAAAACGATTACAAGTTCAAATTCCAAAACCTAATTAAGATGTTCAATACATTAATTAAAGTAACAGATAATCTTGGTCTTCAATTCACTCTTCACTGGTTTCCCGGATTACCCTGCTGACCTGACGTGCATGAAAACAAAAGCACGCCTGAGCATAACGCTCAGTGAACGGAATAGCGGATAACAAAAATAAACAGACATGACGATAATCAAAGAATCAGCAGATATCAAAAATAAACAGACATGGTGATAATCAAAGAATCGACAGATATCAAAAATAAACAGACATGTGATAATCAAGGAATTGGCAGATATCAAAAATAAACAAACATAATGATAATGGAGAATCAAAGATCATAAGATATATATATCAAATAAAACATACGTCATAAGACATATATCAGATAGAACATACCCCGAGCTAATAATCATATCATATAATAATTGAACAGGGGGAACACAGGTAGCGAGCCCGTGAACCAATGTGAAATGGAGTATGGGCAGACATACAAACCATTCACCAGAGTCCTGAATGGAATGGTGTGTATCCATCCACCAGGAAATAACAGAACTAGCCTAGGATCGATCCATACGCCTCTGAGGAAATAATAATATAACCAGACATAATTTCAGAGTCCTCTTTAGAGACGCCGTGATCTCAGCTCACCGCCACGGTTGGTGCCACGTTATCGATGCCGCAATAACGCGTCTTGGTCACCCCCAAGATAGGGAGAGCTCGGGTAACAAATTCAGAAATATATAGTAGTCAAACTACTTATAACAGAATCAAAAGCAATTTATCAGGAATCAAAACTAGAAATGAACGGAAATCAAATACGAGACAGAAATCGGGAATCTGTACTGCAAAGTAACGGAACCAAAAGTAAATGCTTATAATAACAAGGAAACAGAATCCGTACAATGAGTAACAGAACAAAAGTGAATATTATGATAATAGAATCCGTACTTCAAAGTAACGGAAAATATTATTTATACTAAGATATAAAGAATCAGGAATCCGTACCTTATACACAAATGACAATAATCAGAAACAAGGTCTAGGCTCGGTTAACGCCGCGAGAACCTACGATAACGTAACACAAACTATAGTTTGGATTTTCCTATTTTAAATTGGAAAAATTCCAGTTCTGCCCTTGTCTTTTCGCACTCGTTAAAAATACTAAACGACGTTTAAAAATTCTGAAAATCTCCAGTTTGCTAGATTTGTGATTTCTAAACAACTTTCATTTAGAAAAGTTTCTGATTTGGATTACCGAAATATGAGAAAAACGTGGATCTTTACAGCTGCGCAGAACTGCTAGCTGTTACGAAAACGATCGTTTGGAGGTCTAAACGAATGAGTTTTTCTATGTTTTATATATCAACGGATTCGTCTTTCGACGAACTTCGTCATGGACATAAAGTTTAACTGATTTGGGTCTGTTATGAAAAAGTTATGGCCTCTGCAAGTTGACTGTAAAATACGTATAAATCAAGGTATTTTGATAAACCGTAAAAGCATTTCTGGTTAAAACACATCCGTTACAGGTTTGGACATGTTTTTATAAATAAGTATAAATCATGATTTAAACAGTACTAAGTGAAAGGAAATGTTTAGACTAATAATATTATGCTAGTCTAAACTGTTATTTAAAATACATTTTATAAGACATAATTCAAAATGACATTCATAAATGATTTGTGAATTTATAAAATGTATTTTGTCATGATTAATCTAAAATTAAAGATAATATAATGTCAAGTAATAATTACATGATTTTAACTATTATTTAACATAAATAACACTATATTTATCAATAACTGTAAAAGGTTATATATTATTCAAAATATTTACAGAAATATTAGAGCATTTAAACAAATAAATTTATAGAAAATATTTAGATGGTCTTAAAAATAAAGAGAGTTTACAGAACTAATTTTTATAATTTTTTTGAAATTCTTACATAATTGTTTAAGGGTGAACAAGCTTTTAAAAAAAACAATTGAAGGTGCCCGGGTTCGAACCCGGGACCTCAAACCCACACTCCCACTCCATTACCAGTAGACTAAAGGCCTTGGCCACGTTATAAATCAGCTTTTAATTCTTAAAACCAGTCTTTAACAAATTCCCAATTTCCCCAAGAACCCTAGTTTCAATTCAATCCAATTGAAGCCCAAATCGATGTTGTTAATCAGAGTATGGTTAGGGCTTTCAATCCCCACATGAAATCGAGCATAATGGTAGTTTAAATTACCTGTTTTGAAGCTCGAAACGTGGTATTCGACTAGCTGCAGGTCCGCGGCCGAGGATGGGGATTAAATTCAATGTACGTGTTTGATTCGGTGCAACTGAACTCGATGGATTGTTATAAATGATTAATCTAACGTGAGTGCGCGTTTAATTCGATTATTATTTGAAATTAATGGTCGATTAAGTGGGTTGGTCGGCCGAACACTTTCGGTCGAAAGTGTTTTTAGTGGGTAGATCACTCGATTATTCAAATTAAGGTGGGAAACAGGTTCGAAACACCCACTCGAAGATGTCGGGAAGGTTTAATCGAGTCAAACCGCGTTATTTTGGCTGCGGAGGTTCGCCGGAGGGCCGCCGGTGTGTGGCCGGCGAGGTGATCGGAAAAACGGGTAGGGGGGCTGGGTTAAAATGAAAATTACACATATGGTCCCTGTGGTTTACTATGTTCACTATTTAATGTAAAACTTTCTGTTACAGTTTCAAAATTGGCAAATTGAACCCCCTGAACTTTTATTATTATTAATACTTTTATTATTATTATTGTTATTATTATTATTATTATTATGGGTATTATACTTTAATCAGTCTTATTCTTGGTGAGAGTTGAAGCCACACTTGTAGATAAATAACACATTTCTTTGTGAGAGTGGCAACAAGTGGGGGTGCATTAGAACTTGTGCTTGAATACGATTCGAGACCTTAGTTGAATGTGAATGTGAAAAGAATAAGGGCATTTAGGTAGCCTCGTCTTTGATGTGTGCGAGTGTGGGATTTGGTGGGTTGGACCTTATAAATTATATATATGAGCTTGGTTGAGAGAAGGGCGGGATTTGGACATTTAGTTGCCCAATTTTGTGCCTAAAAGCCTATTGTTTGTTACCCCTTAACCAGTTACCTTAAAATTTACCTAACTTGACCTGGTCTTATAGTGTTAGTAGTTGTTTAGTAGTTTGTAATCAGTTTCAATGCTATGTTGAATGTTTGCGTGAAGTTTTTGTGTTGTTTCATTGTTATTAAAGAAAAATAGAAAAATAGAAAAAGAATAGATAAAAAATCAAGAAAAAAATTTGAAAAAAAAACAAAGAAAAAGAAAAAAAAGAGATTGAAGTTGCGTATCTTATGCATAGTAGTTAGGTTTGGTAGTTAGTTGTTCAATTTATTGTGTAATAAAAGACCAGGTTAAGCTTTCGCTTCTTCATATATATTCCATTTCCTACCTGTACACCTAGCCACGTTATAACCTTGAAGTCCCTTTGATATGCATTCATGTTTGGCATTTGTTAAGAGAAGGGTCGATTTAGGTACAAGCTTATAGTTGTGCAACCACCCGTTTGCCTTTTGTGTGTCTAGCTCATGGACGCTAGTGCTTACTTGTCACCGAGAGGAGGGAGATAGCGAGGGGTGTGTCATTTTGGATACTAAGAAAGGGTTAGTAAAAGTATTACATGTTTATGTTTGATTTACATTGATCGCTTGTTTGAAATGATTCGATGTGTTGCTTGGGACAAGCAACGGTTAAGTGTGGGAATGTGACGGGTGGTTCAAGGAACAACCCTTTTATGATGTTAAAACGTGTGATATTCCCATATTTGGTCGTGTAATTATCTTGAATTAGATAACTACAGTTGCTTTTGTTTCAGGCACATTATGGAGCTTAATATGAAGAGAACGCAGCTATGGACGGACCACGACGGGATGGAGCAAGAAAGGATGGGAAGAAGGAACAAAACAAGAAAAGTAGGGGTCTACCGTAATTTACGATAGCCACCGTAAATTACGGTGGCCCCCAAACACTCATAATTTCCACCGTATAGCAGAAGTTTTCCACCGTACAAATTTTACCTCCACCGTAACTTACGGTGGCTACCGTAAGTTACGGTACAGGTGACTTTCTGGCACAAGTGGACTCACATATTAAAATCACAAGTGGAGGTGCTTTTGAGGAGAATATGGAGATGTGACGATTTTTTGGCAGAAAGTATGGAACTTTTGGCTGGCTTGCTTTGTCTTAAAACATTGAAAAACAATTGATTTGGAGTGGATTCCTTTGAAGAAGAACCTTCGTGTGATGATGATTCAAGTCTTGTTTTGCTAATCTTTTGGTGATCTTTTTAGATGTGTTGAAGAACAAGATCTTTTGGTATTTTAATCCTTGCTATTTCATTTTGATTGTTATGAATTTTATCTTGAATCTTGTTTTTATGTATAAAACTATGAGTGGCTAGTCTTCTTTTGTGTTTCCCTTTGGTTTGAAGGATTTGCAACTTTGATTATGTTGGTGTTCTATATTTATGGGATGATGAAATTGATCTTGTGATTGTTTTGTCATGATGATTGTGTATTGTGTGTAATGGGTCACTCGTGGATTGCTTAACTTAACCATACGTTCTTGATGCCATAGGCAAATCTTGATTTAGTGGAAGAGTTGTGGTAATTCAATAGTGATACTGATTATCGAGAGATAACCTTGCTAATACAAGTACTTAGTCTTCTTTGATCACACATAAGCACACACTCATGAATCATGTTTATGTGGTTCTTCCCAATTAACACCAATATCATCATTTGTTAAAATCCGAATACCAAAGGAAACATATCTCTCATTACTGATTTTTACAAACCAAATTACTTTGTTTTCTTGCTTTAATCCAATTCAACAAATTGACAGACTATTGAATTTTACTTTATTGTCATTTTAGTTAAATTTAGGTAATTGCAATTTGATTGACTTAACACATATTCCACAAACTCCCTGTGTTCGATAACCCACTTACCGCTAGCTAATTAGTAGTATTTGGTTTTAAATTTGATTGAGACTCCGACTTCACGTCAGACCCAAGGCGAGCTACGGGCTCATGATAAATATCCAAGTATAGGCATTTGTCTAAGCCATGCGCCTGGATAGTGCCCATGCGCCTGGATAGTGCCCATGCGCATGAATAGTGCCCATACGTCTGAATAGTGCCCATAGGCCTGAATAGTGCCCATGCGCCTAGGAATTTTATTGAAAAATTGGCTAAGTGTGCAATGCGCCTGGGTCTTGGGAGTCCCAGCAGTGGTCATGCGCCCCAACGTTCTCATGCGTCTATGATTTTTACACTTACGTATATGTAAATATCCAACTTTTGATTTCATCATCTATTTTCATTCATTATCAAATATTTGATTGTTTTGGATCCTAACTTTAATTTAATCAATCATTGTTATTATATTTGTTACATGTTTTACTGCCTTAGAAGAATCTACTATAACTTGTGTTAGTCTAGAAATTATTAAGCACTTTTTGAAAATACGAAATGACTAAAACTACTCTACCAACTACACTAAAATACTAGTTCAAGTACAAAAGGGTAATCAACATTTGTAATGTCACCCACATTGACAAATGCGGATGAGAGATCTTCATCCGTATTTCCACTATCTCATCCGTATTTCAATTAAGTCATCCGTAATTCCAAATGCGGAAGAACAAGCCTTGGCCGCATTTGTCTCTGCTAACCCGCATTGATGAATGCGGTAGCCTACAGTTAGGCTTTTCCTCTGTTTCCTTCACCCACATCATACCTTGAACTTTTGAATCCTCCTAATGTGTTCAACCTCTTAAATGGGTAGATGCAAATTAAACTCTAATTTCAGAACTTTAAAATATAAGAACCAATTTTGTACGTATGAGCGCCTACACACTTTCGACCGTGTATATACATATGTATATATGAACCCAAATTAATACTTGTAAAATTTTAACTACTAAAAATCAACTACAACTTTTAAATACAAATTTTATAAAAGTAAAAGCAAACCCACACCACTCCAAAATCGGCCACCCCTTAACCACCAACCACCATCCTCCCTTGAACCCCACAAACCCACAACTACACACCACCTTCCTTTCTCTTCCCCATGCATGCAACCACACATCCCATTTTACTTCTCTTCCTTTCTCCCACAAATTCTCTCTATTCCTCACAAGAATTCTGCATTTTCTCTCTATTTCCAATATGTTTCAAAAGCCATCTTCAAGAACATCACGTTTTGGAGCAAGTACAAGCTAGGAGGTGACCTAAAGGTGTAGTTTCTTGTAACAACTTGCAAGAACAAGGAACTCCAGCCCTAGCTCGTGAACCAACATATAAAATTCTTGGTGTATGCTGAATATGTAAAAAGAATGGGAAAATAGACCTAATAGGCATGTTTGGTGACGAAAAAGGGTGGAAATAATTCAAGAACTTGATCAAATCATGAAAAACTTAGAACTTAAAAGTTTTAGGCCCTAAAATAAGTATTTTGGTGATAAAATTCAGATTTGGTGATTTATTGGGTTAAAATATGATTTTTATGGTTATATTTAACTAAGTAAGCCTAAACTGGGAGAATTTTTGGATAAAATCTTGAAAATAAAATGAGGAGCCTAAAATCTATAAAAGTCACAATATTTCAGTAAGTTAGAGACTCTAAAATTAGATTCGGTTGAAGTTGAAAGATTTAAAAACTAGATGTTAAAATTGTCGTTTTACCATGACCGGTAACTAAAAACTTGTGTTTTAAACTTCACCAATTAAAATATGAAAATTTGGAGTTTAACAGGATTGAAAAGAAGGCAAACTTTAGAGTACAAATTGTAAATTTTGAAACATAAGGAAGCAAAGTGTAAAATCCGTAACAGAACTAAAAATTTTAGTTAACATATGACTAAAAATTTGTATTAAACTCATTGCTATAATAACAAATACATAAGAAACATATAACTTGTCATTTACATTAAGAAACCCTAACTTTCCTAAAAAGGAAACTTTTTAACTTGATCATTATCGAATCAAAGCTTATGGAATATCTAACCATTTAAAACACCTAATTACATCTGCAATGACCCTAGAGCATTTAGCTTATTACTTGAATCTTGATGATTAGGGTGCTAGGATCGTATCATCTTCTATGCACGAGGATCTATTACTTGATTCTAAGGTGAGTTCTAGTGTTTCCCCGTTTAGTATTGTTTTGGGATGAAGCATGCTATGCTTGAACTGAAAACTATTACTGTGCTATTTTATGATGCTTACATGTTGTGGATAATGTTGATACCTGCGTATACTTGTATCACAATCATTAATTCTTTTGTGAACCGCTTGTTTTATATGGGTAGATCTACTTGGGAAATCCCCCACACCCAGTGCCTTCCGCATAATCGGAAGGGTAACACACTAAGATCCTATGGGGTCGTTTGTGTCATGTGACAGGTTTTTATAAGATACTGTGGTGAATCATCCAATAGGTATGGTGCACTGTTTTGAGGCTCAGTTCTCCCTATTGGTTAACCGGTATAACACAACTTTAGAATAGGCTAATCGGGATTGAGTGCAGGGTTGATCATGACCCCACAATAGTGATTTTATGATTCTCAAAATAACTTATTGATTTATAAAGAATCCTTTTGTTTACAAACTTAAAGCACTTTAACTCACCAACATTTTAGTTGACACAAAACATTTTTGAGCATGTTTCATGTAACTCTTGATGGAAGTCCAGCTTGATTAGCAGAGTTATGGATGACCTAGCACCGTGACCCCTTGGCATTATTTGACTCGACTTTTAACTCTTGGACAATTTATATTTGATGTACTAAAAGCCAACGGGAAGATCAGTCCTAGGGCTCAATCTAGGCTGCCAGCCAAGATATGTTACACTTTGTTCTGAAACATTTCTGTTGTAACTGGGCTTAACTGTTATAGCCCCAGATTTGTTAAACTAAAGTAATGCCATGAGATTTCTCTACTTGTGTGCTCTAATGATGGTTTGTTTCCGCTTCCATATATGTTGCTAGTCAGTGACGTCCCACCTTCCTTGGGCCCGGGGTGTGACATAGCAGAGCCTATTGCTGCTGAGAGACACATCTTGTCCTAGATGTTTGATACTAACCCAGTTAGATGGTATGTTACTAGAGATCAAGGAGGTCAAGACATGTACTTCTGGCAAGACATCTTTGATCTCTCTCTACATGATATCTATGACATGAGGAGATACTTTAAGAGTCTAATGAATCCTAACCAACTGATGATGAAGGGAATGACCTTCATTCTGATAAGGACTGTCAATAGATGAAGATCAAGAATCAAAGGTCTCTTCAACTTTGGTAGCATCAGCCTATGAGGAGTATGTAAGGATTACACTTAGAGGTTGATGTAAACAAAGAACAACTAAAAGAGCTCTCAGCACGCACATGTGAAGTACTAGGAAAGTACTTCAGAAGATTTGATATTACTCAGTGATATATGCTAAGTATCAAATCTTCGGAAGCCAAAAGACCAATTCATCTGAAGCCAAAGATGAAGTCTTTCAACGCTTCAAAGACAAAGTCTTTCGAAGCCAAAGACTAATTTCTTCCGAACACAGAGAAGACATGTCTTCTCTGACATACTTTTGACAAAAACTGAATAACCTTTCCGCTGCCATCTCTGAAAACTTTCTAACTAGCATGAGTTGGTGAAAACTCCATGCTTTTGTCAACTGTAGATTAAGGTATTGAGTCTGTAACTTTCCAACTATGTACTTTTATCCTTTTTGTAATCGATAAGGATGTGAGCTATGGCATATCATAGTCACTAGTCAAAATGCAATCTGCCTTTTGACTTTATATTAATATTGTTATCTAGATTAGTATTTCTAGCGGGCCTTTAAAGTATGGCCGGTTGTAGGATGTAGTATAAAGTATATCAAGTACTTGTATTCAAAATGTAAGTTTTGTAACACTTGTAAGAACTTGAGAGCAATATACATCATTCTTGAAAACCATATTTGAGTGTTTTTGTTATTGTTCTTTTACTTGTGTTCTTTGTTTCATCCAAATTGGTTTCCTAGCTATTTGATCTACTAAGTGTTCTAAGTCTCTCTATCTTGTGAAAATGTTGCATTGACCCCTTCACCGGTCCTACAAGGTCAATCATATATTTTTGTAATTTTTTAAATAATTTGTTTTCTTTTATTTTGATTGTTTATAAAATTGTAATTTTTTAAATATTTTATTTTAATAATATATTTTACAATGTGCGAATGATCTCAAGAGATGGTAAACTGCTATTCAGATTAAGTATATAAAAATGAAACATCACAATAAAGTTTAGTGACTTGCACAAGACAAAAAGATATGTGAGTAACCTAATTAAAACAATACTAAAACTTGATTACGATTTACAAATTATCATTTCTTTATTTGATCAATCCAATATTATGTCTCATACACAAAAGATTACATTTTTTTTCCTTTTCTAAATCCAATTTTACGTCGTTTATATAATTTTTCTAATAACCATCGATCCGCCTACTAGTTTGTTTAAAAAAAACAAAACTTAAAAAATTAAAAAAATATTAATTATTTTCTTAATAGAGACGAGACTCTGAATATAACTAGTTTTTAATACAAGTACAATCAAGACAATTAGAGTATAAACTCGACTATGATTGCACTGAAATTTTTACTATACCATTCACTAATCATCTATACATTAGTCACCAGTAAGGGTGACTCAACTATTACAGAGGCCTTAGGCAAAGTGAAAAAGTAAGACATTTTTATATACCGATTAACATTTCGATTTCAATTTGACATCTGTTAAAGAACCTAACTAATGTAGCTATGGAAGCAATCAAATGGCTTAATAAACAATTGATAATCGAAAAGTCTAAAGAGGAACCGATAGGTTCAAAGAACCAAAAACTAGCAATAAATGAAAACAAATCCTAATAACGATGACCCAGGAGCTAATCTCAATTTGAAATGGGGTTCAATGGGATCCGTGATAAAGATTATAAAGAGATTTGAAAAATGTTTAGTTCATTCGTTATCTAGTATTTTAGTTAATAGTTATCGTAAATTTTAATATTTAGTTTATTTATGTTTATCTTTAAGGTTGTTAAGATCTAGTCCAAATATTATGGTTTGTTATCATTTGTTGGTAGTTTTTGTTGATTTATAAGATACAAGAATATTTTTCTTGTAACTTTTAGTTCACTTTATCGTCTTTGATTAACTAATTATTCTTTGATACATTTGATCGCTTCAGCTTCTGTATCATTTGGTATGACAACCCATGAACTGAAATTATTTTGGGATGTGATCTAATGGGATGCGGGTTAAAGATTATTTAAAGATTTAAAAATATTCAAGTCCTCAATTATCTAATATTTTATTAATAGTTATCGTATCTATTCTTTATTTGGTTTATTCATGTTCATCTATAAAGTTGTTAGGAACTAGTATAAATATTAGGGTTTGTTTTCATTTTTTGATAGTTTTTTGTCAAGTTTGAATAAAAAAATTGTTCTTTAAATCTATCGGTTCCTTTTGAGACTTTCGATTATCAATTACTTATTGAGCTATTTGATTGCTTCTGTAACTGCATCATTTGCTATTAGAGCTTTGGTTTTCAAATGGCTCGACGTGGAAGAGAAGACAATCTTGTTCATAGAACCGCTGACCGAGGTAACGATAAAGTTGATCCCTACCCACTAGACCTTACGATTAAGCAACTTTGGTTATAATTCAAGGACCTCGAATTATATCACGAGATCCGGCAACTCAAGCAACTAATCTAGCATCTTAAGGCATATCAACATGGGAGGAAACAGATGCGAAAAAACTTGGTGGGGACGAGTTAACCGGGGATAAGGAGCATCCAATCCATGGCGACGTTATCTATCACTCATCTCTTTGTTTTGATGATTATGGAGATGAAGAGGGGAGCAAAGAAGATTATTTATGGGCTACTAGGGCCTTGAATGGGGATGTAATTTAAGAGGGCAAACCGTTATATAAGGTTAATTTTTTGTCAAGATCCAATCATAGTGCAACAAAGATAACTACGGTCTAAATGGATATTCTTTTAACCAAGAGATGACCAAATATGCTAAGGGGTATACTATGGTTGATGGTGTAATAACGGTAGTGGTTGGTGAGTATATGACCGATGAAGATGGCCAAATGATTTGGCCAGGGATTTCAATCAAAATCATGTCTAATTTGAATTTTAAGTTTAATAAAATAACAAAAGTGATAAGATGGAAATAAGGATAAGTGTGATGGTGGAATTTGCACGTAGTTCAAGGGGTTTCCATGTGGGACCAGTTCCATGTTTTCCCTGAATTTCATCAGTTCCAGGCTCAAGTGCTTCTTCATCCATCTTCATTCCAAAGGTGCATTGGGTGACTGTAACTGCTATCGTCAACAATCAATAGTTCTTAACCAACCCTTTTTAGAGCTTCCCCGTAAGGGAAGGAGTACATGGTCAATCCTCGATTCTCGATGGGTCTGCTTCTTCCCAATTTAGCATGGAGAAAGTTAAAATCATAGAGGCATATGATGGGCTTCATAATATAAAGTTTTATGATTCAAATGATTCTTCTAAAATGCATATAATTAATTTATTAGAGCCATCAAAAAATAGTAATCGCAAAGATAGTGGTCCATATCAACAAAATAATGCAAGAGGACATATAAAGAGAAGGAAACGGAAGTGGATATTAAATATCAGTGTCCAAATGTTTACTTTAGAGGATCCAGCGGGCTGTTTAAAGTTCTCAAGCGTCTTAGTGATAATGTTATCAAGACTAGAGAGTGAGTCCTCTTCGAAGACAGGGAGGATAATATAGGTGAGAACCCATGAGCTAAACCTAATCTGGAATGTGATCCAGTGAGATCCGGGTTGAAAGTTATTCAAATAATTAAAAATATTAAATTTACTTAATTATCTAGTATTTTATTTATACATATTGTATCTTCTATGTGTTTGGTTTATTTATGTTTATTTTTAAAGTTGTTAGGAACTATTATGAATATTCGTGTTTGTTTTTATTTATTGTTAGTTTTTGCTTATGTTTAAATCAAAGAACATTGTTCTTTCAACATATCGAATCCTTTTGAGACTATATAAGTCTAATAAGGTTGTGTAGATAACTTATAAGAACTAATAACATCTAATACTAAGGTATTAACTAAGTTAAGTAATTTTAGTTTATTTATTAAACTGCTGTTAATATAAAGTAAACAACTAACCTTGTTTTCATAATAGATATGTCCGTCTACAATTATGCAATCCAAATTAAGATCTCACAAATCCACAATAATTTGTATTGTGCAGGAGCAACTCAATATTTTTAGCCGCCCTAATCGAATTCTAAAACTTGTTCTCTTTTCGTAAAGAAACATATTTCTTTGATTAAAATATTAACACTTGAAAATATGATAAAACACATTTATTGCATACGATTTTTAGAATGCACACAATCACATGTTTTGAAATTAGAGTGAGGTTTAGTGAAAGAAAAGTATTATACATATTATTTGTTTTTAATGTCAAAACTAAAAATTAAATGAATACCTTGAATAACATATTAAGATATAATTTGTAATACGTAAATAAATCAAAACAACAAATAACGAAGTACTTATCCAACAGTTTCTCATATATTCACTTGACAACAAATTGTAAATTTAAACCATATTTAAATAACGAAAAAATGATGTACTATCTAGCATAAAATCAAAAAATTGTTGGTCGTTGAAATACGAGAATCTTAAACAAGTACTTAAATTTTATAAAGTTAATCTCGGTTGTAGTCTCTTATTTTTGCAAATTACCTACATTTGAGTACCAACTTTTAATTTGTCTTCATTCTTGGCCCGAGTCTTTCAATTGTTTTTATTTTCGTTATTATGATTAACGTAGTTAATATTTTCTACTAGAATTTTTTTGAAAAGATCAAAATACCTTGAGCGGCTTAAATGATTTATAAAAAATCTTATGTCTTACCCTTCTCATTTTATTCTCTTTTTCGCTCTCTCCACCACCATCTACCCCACCCTATACCCTTCTCTTTGGCAATCACTCCATAAACACCATCTGGCCACCCAAAAACCACCGCCACTTCAACCCATCCACCGACCACCTCAGACCATTATCGCTACCACACCATCACCACCACTAGCCTTCTTTTTACTTTATCTACATGAACCACCTAATCCACCACTACCATATGATTACCACCACTGCCACACCATTACCACCACAATATCAGCCATCAATCACCTTGGACCAACCTCATACACCCCTGTATACCTCCGCCTACAACCAGAACCACCATTAACAAACATTGCCCAACCAATTCCTGGTATGTACACCATCCAGCCACCTCACAACCACCACCACCCTAACCCTTATCTCTATCTCTCTTTAATTTGAAGGAAACCCTAATTAAAGTTTAGAACATGATTCGAACTCAGGGCCTGATCTATGGTGCAATTGATGGGTGATTTTCGGGCCTAAACTCAGGTGTTGTTGGTGATCGTGGTGGCTGGTTTAGGTCTCTTATGGTGGTGAAGATGAGTGGAGTATGTGATGATATGTGGTGGCATTATGGTTTCCGGTGGTGGTAGTCATAGGCTTAACCTAAAGGCGGTGTGGTTTCAAATGTTGGTAATCGTGAGTTTATTTCCAGCGGTGTTGGTTTCCTGTAAGGCCCCGATCCCGGGCACCTCACAGTTGGTCGATCGTAGCACTACATAATAGTATACATTTCATAAAACACTGCAGTGGAATTACATTAACAAAAGCCCATTCATTTTATTTATAATTACTGTTGTTAAACAATACATCGTTGTTCATTGATTACAAAAAGATTGTTTAAATGCATTACAAAATAACAATATTATCAAAACATGAATGGATGTCAGTCTTGCCCTACTGTGTAGCTTCACCCTCGTGTCATCCTCAGCAATGTTTACCTGCCAACTGAGAATGTATAAAAGTCAACGTTGCTGAGGGAGTTCTTATTTTAAAAGTATTAAAATACCTTGTATAGATACACAAAAATATCCTTTGTTGTAAAATACCTTCTTTTATTTTGTCATGTGATCACATATTATACATACATCAAGGTGATACTTTCATTCATTTATTACTGTACGCATTCATTCCTTCCGTACTTTTATCATTATCTTTCACTTTCTTATGGACCAATGTGCAATACCCCGAACATTATGCACGAAGATGATGTTGGGCCTGTGGTCTATAAATAGACCACGAACATTGTGCACTAAGCTAACCCAGTCACCTAGGGTATGCTACAAGGGTCCCTGTCAGTCCCAATGACTGACCCTGCATCCATCCTTCGGGTTAGCTAAACCGCATACAGTTGAGCTAACGACAACATGGTTGTGCACCTTCTTTTCATTTTCTTGCAAGGCTTTCAATCATTCTTTTATGTTCCACTTTTCGTTATCATTAATCTTTCACTTTTATTAATGATAATATTTTACATATACGATCATAAACACACCACGTAAAGTCACACAATAATAATTAATATGGAACATAAGAACAGCTCATAATCATGCATAACAATAACAATTAAAACCCTAAAGTCAATCTAGGGTCAAACCCTATCATCCTGTTTGTCTCCAAAATTTCAGAAAATTTCTAAGTGTTCTGCGCGCATGAGCACTATGCAGGCGCATGAGCCATGCTTAGGCGCATCAGTACTATTTAGGCGCATGACCCTACACTTAATACCTTTTTCCTACTAAGTCTTGGGTGCACGAACTATTCAGGCGCAATAGTTTTACACTTAGGCGCTTGAGGATTTGGCACATGGTCACTATTGGGGCGCATCATCCTATACTTTAGGCACATTTTCAGGCGCATGAGCCCTTTTTGGACGCATGACCTTACTTAATATATTCCAAGTCAAAAAGGCTAGGCGCATGGGCCCTGTTTGGGCGCATGAGGAACACTTAGATCTTTCTAAGGCATTTTCAGGCGCATGAGCCTTGTGTAGGCGCATGAACCTTCTATTTAACATGTTTCTCGAATGTTTTCAGTCCTAAATGATCATATCATCCTATTCTAAGCTTATTACCATCTCTTTAACATGCATACCACATAAACAACTATAAATCATCACTATACATACACAATTACGTATGGTTACACACATAAAAATTATAAAATCATTTTTAATACATTTTCAGCCCTGAAGACTTTTAAAACATATAAAACATGGGGTCTAGAAACTCACCTTTCTCAGCCTCCAAGCATAACTCCTAAAATTCAAGCACTCTTGATATTTCTAACACCTAAACACCAATTACATACACACCTGAACATATTTAGACACATGAGAACATGTATAGCTCTGTTACATGGTTAAAACTCATAAAAAACCAAACACTTACAAGAAAATCTTACCTTTAAGCTGCTTATTCTTCTTCTTCTCTCTAGAAAACCAATGAACTCTGCTCTCTCTCTCTAAAGATCACAATAGCAGTTGATGTAGCAGAGGTTGTAGGCGGCCATACCCAAAAATAATATTATTATTTTGTCCTATTTACGCTTTATACCCCTCCTCTTTGGCCTCTTTTTCTTTTCCTACAAATATCTTTCTTTTGTTCTCTTTCTTATTTCTTTTTTATAGGATCAAATGAATCAATCTGTGATGATATTAGAATACAATTCAATCAAAAACATACAAATGCAATCAAATCTAAGCAAACAATCAAGGAAAATTCATAGTCGTTCATCGATAGAAAGCAAAGACGATTACAAGTGTAGTAGCAGTTACAAGTCTAATCTCTAGTCTCTTACTGCCTACACACATCTAAGCTATTTATACTATCAATAAACAAAAGAACTACTATTTACAAAACTAGTCCCTATACTATGTCAAAACTTATACAAAAGACAAATAAAGACAACATGTTAATCTTTAAAAAGTTCTAACAATATCCCCCTAAGATTTACATGGTCTTCAGTCTTCAAAAAATCTTCTGTCTTCTTTAGCTTTTTCTTCTTTAACTTTAACCTACATTCTTCTCTTCATCCTTTGCCTTCTCTTTTCTTCCATCTTCTGTTTTCTTACATCTTCTGTCTTCTCTTTTCCTTTGTCTTCTGTCTTCTCTTTTCTTTCATCTTCATACTTCAAAGAAATCCTTTGTTTCTTCTTTAATCTTGAACATAGGCTTTTCCTATTACAGTTTTTGTTCCTTCAAGGCCTAAGCAATTACAGACTTGAACTTGCTCGCTAAGATACCTTGTTCAGGCTTTGCTTTGTTAGTCTTTATCTCCATTCTGTTCATAACCTCTAGTGTATCTTTCGATAAGCCTGTAATGTCAATATTGGCACATAACTCAATAGGTTTAGAACTTGCTCTTGAATATACCTCCAAAACTCCTATTCTACATATTCTCATGAACTTAATCTCCTTTATATCCTTCTTGACAATATTATCATAAGGTAAGATTTCCTCAAGGAAATTCTCTCCATCGCTGCATTCATAACTTTGATAATTAATAGAAAATACTTTTTATCATTCTCAGCAATTTCTGGAGATACTCTTTCAAACTTTTGTACAAACAAAAATGAAATATAGCTTGGATGTAGCAATTTAAGCTCAAATACTCCGAATAGAGTGATTATGTCCTCATCCCGGTTCTCGAGATTTCGGATCAGTTTAAGCTCAAATGTTTATGTATCGCAGAACCATCTCAGGATTGGTTTAGACTTTTGAGTCCCTTCAATTACTTTCAATCCTGGAGGGGTCACCTTCTCAAAATGCTGATCACAGAATTCTATCAAAATGTGTTCATCTTCAGACTGTTTTCCTTGAAACTTTCTATTCTTTTTCAGTGTACTAAAGTATTCCTTATCTTCTTGTATACATCTGATCTGCAAAAATGAACTGGCTCTTATGATCCCTTGGTTTAGTAGCTCAATAAACATTTCACCTCTTTTTGCTCCAGTTGGGTTGATCAAAGGCAGTTTGTTCAACTCCTTTAAGTCTTGAACTGGGAGCTTAATTATGCTTGAATAGAAGTGATAAACATCACAAATAGCATTGACTCGTTTAATCAAGAAAGCGTAAAAAACTTCATCATACTTCCATGCTACGATCTTTACTTGGTTTCTAGTGTCAGGAGAAATCATGGCATTTAACAACTCAAAAATTAATTGTCCTTTCTGTAATACATTCTTTACCAAGTTACCAGCCGATCGAGCTTTATTAAACAATTATTTCTGATCGAGAGAGACTTTATAAGCTTGCTGCTCTGATTCAGGAAACATTTTCATTAACTCTTTCCTTCTCTTATAAACTGAGCTTTTCATAGCCATATACTTAATCTCTTATGGTTTAAGCATCCTTGTTCTTTTTATGATCTCTAAATAATGAGGATTGTTAGTGTCAAGTACAATCATCTTGTCTGATTACTTTCCAGTTTCTTGAAAGCTTCTGACAAGATTCCTCAGAGATTTAGCTTATAGCCTTTTAAGTCTTTTCCATGGATAATTCCTCGCTTGCACCCACGATCTTAAAGCAACAACATTCATATCTTCAGGATTTGGATGGTGCAATTCTGAAGATGGCATCTCGCCTCAACATTGATACTCTCTTGTAGAGGATTCCATTCACCATGTTCAACAATTGTCTCATTTAGGTCAACTATGGCTACTGACTCAGCTGTGATACACTTCTCATATTCTTCATTGATTTGAGTAACAATCAAGCTGTCCAGAAATACTCTGTTATATTTCATCTTTACCAGATAGTTATACATGTGTTCAAAATCTATAGGTATATCTTCATGAGTGGTCTCTATCGGTGAGAATGTAAATTCAATATTTGCTTCTGCAATATCTTTATCTTCGAGAACTTCATTATACCAATCGTCATTAAATTCATCTTCAATATCATCTAGAGCTTCTATTGTCTCTTGAAAAAACTTATCACCTTCTTCTTGACTTTCAAAAATCCTTTAAACTTTACATGAAGGCTCAGGTAAGACTGACTCATCTACTTCATCTATCTTTCTTTTGCCTTTGTCAGCTTCAGAGAAATCCTCAATGTCAATTGGAGTTATTTTAGATACAATCATCAACTCTAGAGATTTAGACTTTTTATCTTCTTTCAATTTTGCTAACTCCTCTTTCATAGCCTCATGTTCTTCAGTTAACTTTTTGATTTTTTCCTCCACCAAGTCATAGTCTCTAATCATCACCTTAAAGGTTTTCATATTCTCATATTTTTCTCTAACAAGAGCTTCAATATCAGTATCTTTCTTTTGAATTATGTCTTTAAGCTTCAGATTTTCTTCATTCAAATCATTAATAATCTTTCCTTGAGCACTGTTTTGATTCTTTCAATGATTCAAGCTCATCCACATCTAGAATATCTTCAGTTTGTACAGACTCGTTGTGTGGTGTAATAACTGGAGTTTCTTCAGCTTCTATAGGAGTGGAGCTTTGAAATACAGGCTCAGAAATCATAGCTTCTATAAAATCAAATTCAAAAGTTTGATTTTGAACATCTTCTCCATGAACATTAACATCTGTATCCACTTGAGCTTCAGTCATTTCTTCATCACGAGCCATTCCACCAGATGTTCCTTCATCAACATCATGTGTCTCAGCACCATGATCATAAATAGTAGTTTACTACTCTCAGAATGATGAACTTCAGCAGTATCATCACCAGCATCATCATATCACTATCACTACTTGAACTGTCATCATCTTCATCATCATCATTATCATCATCACCTTCATCATCATCATCATCATCATCATCATCATTGTCTTCATCATCATCATCAGAGATTACTTGAGGAACTTCATCAACCAGATCAGCAGGATCCACTTGTTCAACTTTTATTAAGTGGAACTGATCTATGTTGATATCAATATCATCATTAGCAATATCCCTCATGTATTGAAACATTGGTACATTTTGAGCACCAGTGATCATTGCTACTCTCTTATAAGAAATCTCTGACATATACTCAAACTCAAGAATGTCATCACTAACTCCATAAGCATGAAAGTCTGGGTCTTCTTCATTAATGATCATTTGCAAAAAACTAGAATACATAAGGTATTTGTTCCTAATGCCCTTTTCAAGGTTGAATATAAATCCATTCATTAACCATTTAGCCATGTTGAACCTTCTATTAGCAGCCAATGCCACTATAGGATATACAATGTCTATAGGTAATGAATTCCAACCAGCACTTCGTTTAGACATGCAGTGCTTAAAGATATAGCATAAGAGCTTCCAGTGATTGAAGACTCTGGCTCTGAAGAATTGCTTTTTAGGGAAGTGGTCTGGATGACCCATTTCAATGAATGTTCCTCTGCGTTCATTGAATGTGAGCTTAGAAGGGTCCTCTGGATCATTATGACCAACCTTAATGAGGATCTGATAGAGTCTTCAGAGACTTCTACCATCCTATCATTTGTTACAAATCCCCTTAGCATTTTTTTTCCTTCATCATTAAGTTCAACTGAAGCAGTGTGCCAAAACTTCCTAATCAGTCTAGCATATACAACTGGCTGATAGCACATGGCATAAACATATCTGGTCCTTAAAAGAAATCTAATCATTTCTTCATAGCTGACTGCATCTTGAATGTCTTCATTTAATAAAGCAGCCACATTATGCTTAGGCTCAAACTTTAAATCATTCATCTGCACATGTGAAAACAAAATTTTATTCAATTTGAATTTAAACTTGTTGAATTTAATAATTTTTGATTGAAACTAAATGAATTATTATGTTCTAAACAATTTAGACCAACTTTTACTTCGAAAATTTCTAAGTGTTCATACATTATTTTAAAAAACATAACATACTCAAGTTAGGGTTAATTGTTTTAAGCATATCAATTCATTGAAAGATTATCAAGCACATATTATCAATTTTAATTTTTAATGAATTTTCACTTTTAATTAAAATTCAAAATTTTAATTGACTATTCATCTTCATCAGTCGACTGATGATTCATCATCATCGAACAATTTTGATGAAATTTGAAGTTTAATGTATTAATATGCTCGAAATTAGTCCTATATCAACATTATAAACTCAATTTCAGATTTTGTTTAACAATCAAGGCACAAAGTTCAAATTTCAGATGATTTTTAGGGTTCATACGCCCGAAAAAAACAAAAAACGCCTTAATCAATTGAACTTTTAATCTTGAAATTATGTTGATTAGATAATGAACGTATGTTTATAGTCTTAGAATCAAACTTTCAATAACAAGAATAGCATACAACAATCAATTTTTGTAAGGCCCTGATCCCGGAGACCTCACAGTTGGTCATTCACAGCAATAATTTTATAAAACGTGACATATTACAAATTTAAGCAGTAGAAATTATTTAACAAAAGCCATTCATTTCATTATAAACACTGTTGTTAAGCAATACACCTTGGTTTAATTAGGTTACAAAATAATTGTTCAATTGCATTACAAAACAACAGTATTATCATGTATGAATGGGTGTCAGTCATTCCCCGCCGAGTACCTTCACCCGCGTGCCATCCTCAGCAACATTTTACCTGCCAACTGAAAAAAATGCATAAAAGTCAGCGTTGCTGAGTGAGTCCTAGTTTTTTTATAATAAAACATACTTTACTTTCGTTTAAGAACTATTCTTTACTTTTGCATATGATCACACATCATATGTACACTTAAGTAATATCATTATTATCTTTATCATTCGTTCCATAACTTTCATTCATTCCGTACTTTTATCATTATCTTTCCTAATCTTTTGCGACATTAGGGTCGCTCACCTCATTTGCAATCTCAATAATTGCACTTTGTCCGAGTCTTTTGCGATAACAGGGTCGCTAACCTCATTGTCAATCTCAATGATTGACCCTGTGTGCATCCTTCGGGGTAGCTAACCCGCATCACAGTTGAGCTAACGACAACAAGGCCATGCACCTCTATACATTTGCTTGCAAGACTTTCTTTCATTCATTTACGTTCCACTTTTCTTCATCATTAATCTTTCACTTTATTAATGATAACGCTTTTCGTTTCTATCATAAACACACCACATAAAGTCATACAATATTAATAATAATAATAATAAAGTTAGCAATAATGATAATGATAATAATAAGGAATCATAAAGACAATCAGGATTATACATGGAATTAAGCATTTAATAACCCTAAGGCATTTCATAATTATGCTTATAATGGGTAATCATTGCCCATAATTCAACTTAGTCAAAACCCTAGACTTTTTGTTTTTCCTGAAACTTCAGAAAATAATTCAAAGGGTCTAGACGCATGGGAACTATTTGGGCGCTTCTGCCCTGTTCAGACGTTTTGCCACTATGCAGATGTCTGGACTTAACTTGGTCACTTTTTGCCTTAGATGCATGGGCCTATTTAGACGTATGGGGCCCTGTTCAGATGTTTGGGCCTATACTTAGCCATTTTTACTTAGCGCATGGGCCTATTTAGACGGTTGGGCACTATTCAGACGGTTGGGCATTTTGAGCGGTTAGGCATACTTAGAAAAATACAACCGTTGGACGCATGGTCCACTGTTTAGATGGTTGGGCATCTTCATTTCACTTTAACAACATAAATCAGTCCCAATTCGTCCTAAATCAGAATCTAAGTTTAGTTCTAGCATTCTAAGCATCATAACATGTACATACACATATATATACCCCAAATTTACACCCTCCCACATGCACATTTACACACACACATATGGGTGAAACCCATTTTTATAAAATCATGCACATATGCATTTTCCAGCCCCAAAATTGTTAAAAACATGTTTATAAAGGGGGGGGTTCTAGAACTCACCTTGGTTTGTTTTCGGGTTTGAGCCCTTCTTTTGAGCTTCCCAGACGTTCTAGCACCTAAAACCCACACACATATACACCCGAACACACAATCATATTTATAAGCACATAACCAAGACTAGAAACATCTAAAACATCATAAAACTAAGAATTCTTACTAAAAACTTCCAATTTCCCTTCTTCTTCTACAACCTCCGAGAATTCTCTGTTGTTTCTCTCTCTAAAAATCCGATTGTTTGATGTGAATAAGCAACATGGGCGGCCATGTTACTTTATTCACCAACTTTCAAACCTTTTGTCCTTTTGGACACTTTTAGTCCTTCAACTTGGGTTTCATAGCCTTTCTTTCTTTTTGCTTTACTCTTATTCTTTTCTTTATATCTTTAAAATAACCGGGTGTTACAAGTCCACCCCCTTATATAGGTTTCATCTCCGAAACCTATTATTCCTCAAACAGATGAGGGTAAGGCTGCCTCATCTCTCCTTCAATCTCCCATGTAGACTAGGATCCCTTCCTGTGCTTCCACAGTACTCGCACAAGAGGAACCACTTTATTCCTTAACTTCTTCTCCTTACGATCAATGATCGCCACTGGTTGCTCCATGTAATTGAGCCGTTCATCCACTTCGATGTCCTCCAGTGGTACAATCATATCCTCGTCTGCTAAACACTTCCGCAGATGAGATACTTGGAATGTAGGATGAATTCCACTCAACTCGTCTGGTAGTTCTAACCTATAGGCCACATCTCCTACTCGAGCAATGATTCGAAAAGGCCCTATATACCTTGGGCTCAACTTGCCCTGCTTTCTAAACCGAATAATACCTTTCCAAGGTGAGACTTTTAACATAACCCTATCACCCACCTAGAACTCAATCGATCTACGCCTCTTATCGGCATACGACTTCTGTCTATCTTTAGCTGCCTTCATGAAGGCTTTAATCCTTTCAAGGTTCGCCGTCATAGCCTCAATCACTTCAATACTCCTTCACTCTTTCTGACCAACATCACCCCAGCAAACGGGTGTCCTACATCTCCTACCAGATAGCATCTCGTAGGGTGGCATGCCAATGCTGGCATGATAACTGTTGTTGTACGAGAATTCTGCTAACGGCAGATGGTCGTCCCAACTTCCTCCAAAATCAATCACGCATGCTCGAAGCATGTCCTTGAGTGGCTGGATCATCCTCTCAGACTGACCGTCCGTCTAAGGATGATAAGCCGTGCTGATGTTGTAGTCTCGTCCCCATCGCATCGTGGAATTTCTTCCAAAACTTAGATGTAAACTAAGTGTCACGATCAGATACAATAGACACTGGCATACCATGATGAGCTACAATATCTTTGATAAATAGATCCGTAAGCCTCTCAGAACAATACGTCTCTCGGATCGGTAGGAAGTGAGCACTCTTCGTCAAACGGTCAACTATCACCCATATGGCATCATACCCTTTCAGGGTACGTGGTAGCTTCGTAATGAAGTCCATGGTGATATGCTCCTACTTTCACTCGGGTATATCCAACGGTTGGTTTTTTTCGTACGGCTTCTGGTGTTCCGCCTTCATCTGCAAACAGGTAAGCCATTTACTCACATACTCCGCTACGTCGCGCTTCATACCCGGCCATCAGTAGTCTTTCTTCATATCGTGATACATCTTGGTAGCACCGGGATGAATGGAGTATCGAGTCTTATGAGCCTCGTCCATGATCTTTCCCCGTAGATCCCCGTAACGAGGAATCCATATTTGCCCATATCGGGTTCTAACACCAAGAATATTTTCACCCAACTCCGCGACTAGACCTCTCATTCTTTTAGAGTCAAGACGATATTCTTTCAAAGTCTCGTCTTGAAACTTCTTGACCTACGTCATCTCGTTAGAGGTCATAATCAGCTGATAAGCCTTCACCTGAATCGGCTCGGGTCTCTCCTTTCAACTAAGGGCATCTGCCACCACGTTGGCCTTGCCCGGATGGTAATGGATCTTGCAATCGTAATCCTTTATGAGCTCCAACCATCACCTCTATCTCATATTCAAATCTTTCTGCTCAAAGAAGTACTTCAAGCTTTTGTGGTCTGTGAAGATGGTGCACTTCGTCCCGTATAGGTAATGCCACCAAATCTTCAACGTGAAAACCACCGCAGCTAGTTCTAGATCATGCGTGGGATAGTTGGCTTCGTGGGTTTTCAGCTGCCGGGATGCGTAGGCTATCACCCTTCCACGTTGCGTCAATACGCAACCTAGCCCAAAATAAGATGCATCCGAATACACCACTAAGTCTTCACTACCTTCGGGTAATGTCATGACAGGAGCTCATGTTAGTCTCGTCTTCAACTCCTCAAAAGCACACTCCTATTCTCAACCCCACACGAACTTCATATCCTTGCGAGTTAACTTTGTCAAAGGTGAGGCTATCTTGGAAAAGTCTTGAATAAACCTCTTGTAGTAGCCCGCCAATCCCAAGAAGCTACGAATCTCGGATGGCGTCTTTGGAGACTTCCATTGCATCACGGCCTCAACCTTTTTCGGGTCCACCATGATTCCCTCCACATTTACCATGTGGCCCAGAAATTGCACCTCGCGTAACCAAGGAGTACACTTGGAGAACTTAGCATACAATTTCTCTTTTCTCAACATCTCCAACACTTCCCTAATGTGACCGGCATACTCTTCTTCGCTCCTTGAATAAATCAGGATATCATCGATGAATACAATCATTGATTTTTCCAACATCGGCCTACACACTCGATTCATCAAGTCCATAAAAGCAGCTGGCGCATTGGTTAAACCAAAAGACATTGCAAGGAACTCGTAGTGTCCATAACACGCACGAAAAGCTGTCTTAGGAATGTCTTGCTCCTTTACCTTTAATTGATGGTAGCCGGATCGAAGATCTATCCTTGAGAACCAACTGGCACCTTGGAGCTGATCGAACAAGTCATCAATCCTCAGTAACGGATACCAATTCTTTACTGTCAACTTGTTCAACTCACGGTAGTCGATACACATTCTCATGCTACCGTCCTCCTCCTTCACGAATAAGAATAGAGCACCCCAAGGAGAGATACTCGGTCTAATGAACCCATTATCGAGCAACACTTGTAGTTGCTCCATTAACTCCTTCATCTCCGTCGGAGCCAACCGATACGGTGCCTTAGGGACAGGATGAGCACCGGGTATCAAGTCAATTTAAAATTCGATTTCGCGATCTGGTGTCACTCCTGATAAGTCCTCTGGAAATACATTGGAAAAGTCACACACCACCGGCACATCTGATAATTGTGGTGTTGACGTGTCCACATCTTTCACGTAGGCCAAATAAGCACTACATCCACGTCTCATGCACCTTCCCGCCACCGCCATCGAGATCACTTTCGAAATTGTCGTAACTCAATCACCGTATATCGTCACCGAACTATCGTCGGGTGCTATCAGTCTAATCATCTTCTTTCGACACACGATGTTTGCTTCATAGGTTGCTAACCAATCCATCCCTAGTACTACATCGAATCCTCCTAGGGGCATCACATGTAACTTAGCAGCGCCTATGACCTTCTAATTCTATGGCACAGTCCTCTATCACATCAGTAACTCTAGTAGACTTACCAATAGCAGTTTCTACGTCAAAGGGCTCATCAATGCATTTACTATTAACAGGCAGTTTAGCACAGAATGTAGCAGAAATAAAACTCCTACTAGCACCAGAATCAAATAGCACAGAAGCAAGAGTTTGATTTACTAGAAACGTACCTGACACAACATCAGGGTCCGTCCTAGCCTCCTCCCTGGTCATAGTGAAAGCTCTGGCGCTCGCCTTCTGCCCTTCAGTCCCAGTCGTCTTCTTCACCCGAAACTTTTTGCCCTCGGCCTCCTGCAGTCCCTGCTCATGTGGCCCTCCTTGCCGCTGGTATAACACCTCAGCGCCTTACAATGTTTGCAGATGTGGCCTAGCTTCCCATACTTGAAACACAAGTTGAGCCCCAACCTGCACTCACCCATATGCTCCTTCCCGCACTTGCCACACCTCTTGGGTCTTGAGCTTGATGACCCTACTCTACGGTCATGTATTCTCATCTTCTTGTTGCTCGGGACGAAACCGCCACGCCCGAACCGCTTTCCGTTCCAGCTTTTATCACCACCACTTGTCTTCTTCACCTCCACCACAGTTTCCTCGCTCATCATACAATCTGCGCGCCAAGTCAACCACTGATCAAAAGGTACCTGGCTGAGCAGCAATCAGATGCCTGCGAATACCAGCCGGCAGTCCTTGGATGTACCTGTTGATCTTCCTTGACACCGGTGTCACCTGATCTAGGACCAGCCTCGCCATTTCATTAAATTTAATGGTGTACTGCCGGTGGGTCATGGTTCCCGCCTCGAGTTGCAGGAACTCCCTCTCGATCCTGTTGAGTTCCCGGTGAGAATAGAATTCCTCAATCACTAGCTGTTTCAGCTCCTTCCATCGCATCTTCCCGATGGCTCTAGCACCCTCAGCTTGGACAATGTTGTCCCACCAACAACGCTGAGTCAACAAAGGAGTGAGTCACGAACTTCACCTTCTGGTCTTCGTGACACTCACTGATTTTGAACACCGCCTCCATTTCTCTTACCCAACGGTGAGCGGCAGCTGCATTGCTATTGCCATCGAAGGTCGGGGGCTTGCACCTTTAGAATGCCCCATAACTGTACCCCTTGGTCGTCACCCCTACTACATCATCTTCCTCTTCATCAGACAATACAGTCTCAGGCTCTGGTCGTTCTTCCTCCCCTCTGCACCCCTTACCCGTTGATCCCTTCCTATTCTCGTTCTCCTTTCTCTCCTCACTTCTCACAGCCCTGATGACTTCAGTCACCACAGATGGTAAAACTGTCTGCATGACCTGGTGTACTTCATCAGCAATCGCCTCCCTAACTGAGGCATTCAGGCTGGCATTCCATTCTCCTTACTTCGGCCATGAACCTCAGGGTTCTCACGAGCCGTTTCAGGAGACTTAGCACTACTCCGAGTCACACGTGGCCGACCTCTGCCTCTAGAATCCTTGGAAGACTTCTGTCCAGCCATTTCCTAGATGCTATAAGATTCAAACACTAACACAATCATTCAAGGTAATAGCTTAGTTTATGTCAAGTATAGTAAGTCTCTAATAATAGTGGCCAGTTGTAATTAACCACTTACTTCACTCTTCACACCCCAAGCATTTCCTATCCTGACTACATCAGTATCTAAATCTACTAAGAACACATAAGTCAAATAGCACACGCATATAATACCGGTTAACTTTAAGAAAAGAAATACCTGATGGCACGTAGCTACTCGGGCTGACATCCCTCTTTCTGTCCCATTTTTAGTTTAAGTTTAGTGTTTTGAAAATAATTTACCCAATTCACTTAAACTTTGGCTCTGATACCTACTTGTATTGCCCTAATCCCGGGCACCTCACAGTTGGTCAAATCATTGCACATAAAACATATGTTTATACCTTAGCATTTATGAAGCGTTGTAGCGGAATAACTTTTCATTCAATTTAAATGCTTTCGCAAGTTAATACAACATTCATTACAAAACATTGTTTGTTCTTATTACAATGCAAAAACATTATACAAAAGAATGTCATCCAAAAAGAGCCGAGTAGCCACCCCGTGCCATCCTCAGCAACATTTTACCTGCCAACTGAAAAATGCATAAAAGTCAGCGTTACTGAGTGAGTCCTAGTTTTTTTATAATAAAACATACTTTACTTTCGTTTAAGAACTATTCTTTACTTTTGCATGTGATCACACATCATACGTACACTTAGGTAATATCATTATTATCTTCATCATTCGTTCCTTAACGTTCCTTCACTCCGTACTTTTATCATTATCTTTCCGAGTCTTTTGCGACAACAGGGTCGTCACCTCATTAGCAATCTCAATGATTGCACTTATCCGAGTCTTTTGCGACAACAGGGTCGCTCACCTCATTGTCAATCTTAATGATTGACCCTATGTGCATCCTTCGGGGTAGCTAACCCGCATCACAGTTGAGCTAATGGCAACAATGCCGTGCACCTCTATGCATTTGCTTGCAAGACTTTCTTTCATTCATTTACGTTCCACTATTCTTCATCATTAATCTTTCACTTTATTAATGATAATACTTTTCGTTTCGATCATAAACACACCACGTAAAGTCATACAATATTAATAATAATAATAATAAAGTTAACAATAATGATAATGATAATAATAAGGAATCATAAAGACAATCATGATTATGCATGGAATTAAGCATTTAATAACCCTAAGGCATTTCATAATTATGCTCATAATGGGTAATCATTGCCCATAAGTCAACTTAGTCAAAACCCTAGACTTTCTGTTTTTCCTGAAACTTCAGAAAATAATTCTAAGGATCTAGACGCATGGGAACTATTTGGGCGCTTCTGCCCTGTTCAGACGTTTTGCCACTATGCAGATGTCTGGACTTAACTTGGTCACTTTTTGTCTTAGACGCATGGTCCTATTTAGACGTATGGGCCTTGTTCAAATGTTTGGGCCTATACTTAGCCATTTTTCACTTAGACGCATGGGCCTATTTAGACAGTTGGGCACCATTCAGGCGATTGGGCGGCATACTTAGAAAAATACAACCGTTGGACGCATGGTCCACTGTTTAGACTGTTAGGCATCGTAATTTCACATTAACAACATAAATCAGTACCAATTCCTCCTGAATCAGAATCTAAGCTTAGTTCTAGCATTCTAAGCATCGTAACATGTACATACACATATATATGCCCCAAATTTACACCCTCCCACATGCATATTTACACACAGACATACAGATGAAACCCATTTTTATAAAATCATGCACACATGTATTTTCCAGCCCCAAAATTGTTAAAAACATGTTTATAAAAGGGGGGTTCTAGAACTCACATTGGTTTGTTTTCGGGTTTGAGCCCTTCTTTTGAGCTTCCCAGACGTTTCTAGCACCTAAAACCCACACACATATACACCCGAACACACAATCACATTTATAAGCACATAACCGAGACTAGAAACATCTAAAACATCATAAAACTGAGAATTCTTACCAAAAACTTCAAATTTCCCTTCTTCTTCTACAACCTCCAAGAATTCTCTGTTGTTTCTCTCTAAAAATCCGATTGTTTGATGTGAATAAGCAACATGGACGGCCATGTTACTTTATTCACCAACTTTTAAACCTTTTGTCCTTTTGGACACTTTTAGTCCTTCAACTTGGGTTTCATAGCTTTTCTTTCTTTTCCTTTACTTTTATTCTTTTCTTTATATCTTTAAAAATAACCAGGTGTTACAATTTTTTTGTAAGATTTGAATGGCCGAGAGTCGAGAGTGAGTTTTGTAAGTTCAGGAGATTTTTTGAATGATTGAATAAAAACACAAAGTGTGCCTTATATATTGAGTGTTAAATTTAGGTGCATGAGCACTGTTTGTACGCATGAGACTGAAATTAACATTAAATTTAGGCGCATTAGTACTGTTTGTGCACATGATGTTGAAAATTTCACTAAGTATTTAGGCGCATGAGCACTGTTTGTGCCATGGGCTTAGACGCATGAGCACTGTTCAGATTTATAAGCACTGTTTAGGCGCTTTTGCACTGTTCAGGTGCATGAGACTAGCTAAAATGCCCAACACTTGGAAATTTTTACTTGAAACGCCTAAATCTAGAAAAGTCTGGTACTGTTTAGGCGCATGAGTGTTATTGAAACGCCCAACACTTAACCAACTTTTTCAGACTTATGAACACTGTTTTTGCGCATGAGGATGTTTGAAATGCCTAAAACACTTGTGAACTTTCTAAAAATCAACATGTTCCTGTTTGGACTTCTGACCACTGTTTAGGCGCATGTGATTTCATACACTTGTATTTTTCTCACATCTTCCACCTGAACACCGTTTATACATATTAGTATTGTTCACATACTAATATTCAAACAATTTTCATAATTGACCCTTAATTTTTGAATTTTTGAATTTCACTTATAATATTCATAACTGACCCTCAATTTTTGAATTTTTGACATTTTATTTTTATTTAAAACTTTCAACAAACAAAATTAATTTAAAATTAATTTCCCTTCATTTTAGTCAAACAAAAAATCTCATTTAAAAATTTGCAAGAAGCTTTTCCACTTGAAAATTTTTATAGGCTCATTTTTACATTATCAAACACACACATGCTTTGAACTTTTAGCTTCATCCTTTCCATTCGAACATTTTAATTTTAATTTTCTTAGAAACTCTTACTTTTTATTACTCCCCTAAACTTTTACAAAAATTATAAGTTTCTCAAGGTGTCACAAGAAGATCACACTGATCATTGTTAAATTGCCTGCACACATAAAACATGCATAAAATCAAAACTAAAGCATAATAAACTTCTAATATATAAAATAGAATCAATGTCTGCAGTGAGATCATATCAGTTAAGATCAGCACATTAAAAGAAAATAAATCTGAATAGCCATAGACAATGAATAAATCCTGATCAAGTGTGTTCCAGGTCAGTGATCTCACAGCAAAGGAGACACAAGATCCAAGGACAAACAATGAGTGTTTTTGACAAAAGAATCAGCTCACTTACTTTTTCAATTCTTGGATTGATTAGGGTAGAATTAGATATGATATGATGTGACTAACACATAGACTTGGAGATATCAACTATTGTCAAGACATGCAAGAAAGCACCAAATCTCAACTTATTACCTCACATATATTCATAACCAGAGTTCATGTTAATAATTTAGCAGAGAATTATCATGGATAAACCATTTGATAAACTCTAACCATCCATTTGAATGGCTTGTGCACATTGGCATCTTTTGCATCAAAGGAGAATATCCAGGTCTGTAATTGCAGGATCGGTTTGGTCACTCAACCAATGGTTTTTCTCTCAAACTCACCTTGAACAACACTCAGGAAGAGTCTAACAAGAGTTGATCATAATATAACAAGTAACAATTGATGATGAACACAACAGTTAATTTTTCAAGTTACTTTTATATATTGATTCTCAACTCAAAGGATTACAAAGACTCTTACAAGCTCAGGCTCACTTGCTCAATCTCTCTCTCTCTCTAATGAGTTACAAAGAGAATACATATATAATACTACCTACAGCCGGATATACTTTGATACCAGCTAGAAACCTCTAACCAAACATCTATACTACAAGACTATAGGTTATGGTATCCCAGACATTTTATCTAAGATTTGGTAGTCAGGACATGTCCCTGACTTACCTTTTGTTAACAACTAAAGTTGGTAACATGTACTATCATAAAAATGTGAACAGTAGAATAAAGTATGGTCAACAACATGGCTCTTTAGGAAGAAGTCATGCTGTATCAGAGGTCTGTAGCGGATTGTCAGAGACCATACTTATGTCTACTGGTCATAGCAATGTCTTCCGAAGGATAAATTTCTTTAGAAGAATAACTTCTTCCGAAGCCACTTATACTTAGGAAGACTGCTTCTTCCGAGGCTTGGAGTCTTCTTTGTCTTCGGAAGTAGACTTTGTCCTCAGCTCTTTCTTCAGACTTTGTCTTCAGCTCTTTCCTTTAGACTTTGTCTTCAGCTCTTTCCTTCAGACTTTGTCTTCAGCTCTTTCCTTTAGACTTTGTCTTTGGAAGTATTCTTCAGACTTTGTCTTCGGAAGATAGTCTTCAGCTCTTTCTTCAGACTTTGTCTTCGGAAGTATTCTTCAGACTTTGTCTTCGGAAGATAGTCTTCAGACTTTGTTCTTCGAAAGATAGTCTTCAGCTGTTGACTTCAGCTGTTGTCTTCAGCTGTTGACTTTAGCTGTTGTCTTCAGCTGTTGACTTCAGCTGTTGCTTTCAGCTGATGTCTTCAGCTGTTGTCTTCAGACTTCAGAAGATCTCATACTTAGCTTCGGAAGCCTTTGAATGTAGCACCCAAAATTCACTATGTGAAGTGGTTTTGGTTGCACCAGCCTTATAATGATCCAACAAATTCCTTCTAGGCTGATGCTACCAAAACCTCACTTCTCTCTTCTTCTCAAAACTTTCAGCACCAGGGAAAGTAGATATCTATCTGTTTCCTTGTTCTTCCCTGATGTGGTGCTGAGAAGTTTGTACAAATCCTTGGTAGACAGAACATCCAGTCTGTCACCTTGGATTATATGTACCCTTTCTTCTGGCCCTCTAAAAAGAGTTAGTTGATGGGAACTATAGTCATATTCCCATCTAACTATAGGATCCAAGTCCGGACCCTCCACCATCTGTAGAAAGGTTGTGCCTTTGGTGGTAGATCTTTCCTTTTCTTCCTGTCTTCTCAACTAGAACTCTTCACTGATCTTTGCCCTTGCAGTTAGCTCAGCCAAGTGAATACTGCTGAGATGATTCCTAATGACAGCAGCAATCTCAGAGTTGGAGGGATTAGAGAATGGCTTCTCTGCTAGCTCAGCAATGTCAAATCTGCTGAGATGCAGTAGAGAAGTGGCATTGAGCCGGTTCATTTCACCATTCTCTCTTTCCACAACAAAGTTATGAGAAGATACATCGAACCTCCACCGGATTATACCTTTCCTAGGCACAGGAGACTGACTAGGAATCCTGTCCTCCTTCCTTGTATCCAGTAGAGTCGCCAGTTTCCTTCTAAGTTTCTTATCTTCAGCATTTAGGGAATCTGAGTTGAGACCTAGAAGTCTTGCAGCCTGGCCCAAGGTTCCTCTAGGCAAATCAAGGAATTCATCTAATGTGAGGGAACTTGAAGAGTTATCAACATAGGTGATGTTGATGAGATCTTCCTCACAAGAGATGTTGCTCAGAGTTGTGCAGTTGTTGAGCTTCATCTTGATTTCTTTAAACTCTTCTAGAGAGAGATGTTTAGAAGGCTGAGGGGATGATCTTGGTTTCTGTTCGGTAGGTTTAGGTTCAGTGGTTCTTGGTTGTGTTTTGGGTTTAAGGATGGGAAGTTTAGGTGGTTGAGGGGATGAGGTATGTTTGGTTAGAGTTGTAGGTTCAGGGGTGAAGGTTTCATCTGAGGGTTCGGTTTTGATGGAAATAGGATTGGTTCTTCTTGTGTGGGTTGTGGTTGAGTGGTTGGCTGTGGTTGAGTGGCTGGGGTGAAGATCATTCCCTGTCCCCTCCTATACATCTCCTTCCTCTTTCCCTTCGCTGACAATCCGTTGGAGTGTCCTTTCGGACATAGGTCCCACCTGCGTACCAGAGAAGCCTTGAGCCCGGAGATAGTCTTTCATCCAGGCTTTGTCACTGAGCTTCTTGGTGGTAGTGACCCTCTCTACCTACTCCCTCCGCTTCTTCTCCTTTATCTTCTCCCTTGCAGCCTTCTTCCTCTCTTTCTCCATTTGATCCTGCTCTTTGTTGTGGAGCAACAGGATCATATCATCATCATGTGGAGAAAGTTCAGGAAGACTGAAGCCTCTTGACAGTAGAAACTTAATTCTAGCTTCTCTCAGCTGCAAGGCGGCTTTCCTTTGTTCTTCTTCTTCCCTCTCCAAGGATAACCTGGCTTCTTCTTCCTGTCTTAGCCTGGTTGTCCTCTCCAAAGTCACCAACTCCTCTAGTGGTAGCAGGAGTACTTCCTCATTGGCAGCTCCTAAGTTGATGAGCTGATCAATGAGTGTTGTCCTTCTCTTATTGTTGATTTCCTTCTGATTGGCTGCAACTGCCTTTGAACTAGCAGTTTGCAGCTTCTCTGCAGGAAATCTACCTTTCTTCTTTAGCTTCTCAATCCTTTCCTCTTCCTGAAGCTCTTCCGCAGTCATTTTCCTTTTGCCTTTGTCTTTAGCAGAGCTTGACTGTGGTGGTTCTTGGATAGAGGGTTGAGAGAGAGGTTCAGCTGGTGTTTGGGATGGAGGTATATTAGAAATGTCCTCCCTGCTCAACTCAGATGCTATTTCAGCAATGACATCTGTGATGATCAGTTCCTCGGACATTTGGAACAAACCTTCCGCAGCTTCCATCTCAGCTTCGGAAGACTTATCTTGATCTTCCGAGGCTTCAACTTTAGCTTCGGAAGTTTTAGCCTGAGCATCAGAAGAAGATGCTGATGCAAGTTCTGTCCCAACTGTTTCAGTTGCTGGGCCATCAGTACCCATTTCCCCTTCGAAGTTAATCTCAGGTTCCATGTGGACCTTAGGTTGACCAACTTCCTCCACAGTGGTAGAAGGTGCAGTCAGCCTCTTAAGCTCTTTAGCCCCAAAGTATATCAGTGTGGTGTCGGGGCTGGGCTGTTCTAAGGAGGATCTCAATACAAACTTTGTAAAAAGTCTGTAGAGATCATGAAGCATTTCTGAGTCAATCTTTAGTGTTGATTGAGATGACTCAGCTAGGGTAATGAGTTGGGAAGTAGAGGATTGGATCAATGGTTCCTCAGATGTTTGTCTCTGATCTTTCTCCCCCTTTTTGGTAGCATCATCTTGAGAGCTAGATGAGCTAGAGGAAGAATTCAGTGAGACCTGAATAGGTACATGCCTAACAGACCTCTCCGTCTATTTCTCAGCTAGTTAAGCCTTGAGATTGTCAATCTCAAGTTGCTGAGTGGCTGTCCTTGTCTCTAAGATCCTCACTTGAGATTCAAGGCTTGAGACCTTAGAGATCAAGTACTAAAGAGTGAGTTGCATACTTCCCTCATCTTCATGTGAAGAATCACGGGGTGATGAGATAACATACCTAGTATGCTCAGTCTCACCACCAGATGTGGCTTCTTGGCACCCTGGATACCTTTGCTCAAAGTCATCTCTTTCAGAGATGTCAATGGGCAGTGTTGTCATAGACTCAGTCTGATTGATGTTACCACTGTCCTGAGAGCTCAATGAGAGACTCTGAGTAGTGGCAGCTGAGCCTACATGAGTCCCCTCTACATCAGTGGGACTCACCTCAGTTGGCTTCTGATGGGGGCTGGAAATAAGGGATCTCTCTTGGCTCTGTTGATCTTTTAGAGGGTGTTGAAGATCAACTTCATGGCCGTGGAGAGATGTTATCCCTTCATCAGTTTGGATTAAAAGGTCAGTGAAGGATATAAAGGTTAAACCTATGGACCCGGGACCTAGATCAATGTCTACAGGTATTGAGCCTCTTGTGGGGCTGTCCCTTGTCGGCTTCACAGGGGAGTGTAAATACTCACCCTGTGGGCTAAAGGCTTGAGGTTTGGGCTCTTGGGTTTGAGATTGAGGAGGCTCAAAACCCAAATTGAGATCAAAGGAGAAGGTTGGTATGACCTCGGACTGAGTGGGAGCCCATGATTCCACTCTAGCCCTTTTGGTTTGAACTGGAGGAGCTTGTTCAATCAGAGTAGATTGAACAAGGGTTCGTTTGGGGCGTCTCTGATATGTAATTTTGATGGGTGGAGAAGGTATTTGGACATTTGCGGTGAGGGTTGCTGGTGTGGGTTCATCACCTGTGGGGTCAACAGGGATGTCGCCAGGAGCTATGCGCTCAATCATCTATGGAAGTAAAGGAGTATACCTTCCAGTAAAGTTGATAGACACCTTCTTCAAAGTTTTGAAGATGGTAGGCCGCACTTGAAGAACAGTTAGAGCAGCTGCACAGACAAGCTTGCTCTGTTCCAACTCGCAGTTGATGATGTGTTGAATGTATCGGGGATACATGAAGAATGTGTTCCCTTGAAGATTCCCGATTAAGTTGGTCAAGACAAACCTTGATTAGTTGAAGTGCAGGCCTCTCATCAACCTGTGAACTAGGCATCCTAGTTCGTATAGGATTTGATCCCATCCGCCAGACTTGTTGGATAAGCAGTGCAGGACAATGTGCAGAAGAAACTTCCAATGATATGAGAAGTTGAGCTTGTAGATGGTTGACCTGCTCACATCTCCACCATATCCCATGAGGATGTATGTGCCATCCAAGTCTTCTTTGGGAAACTCAGTAGGAGCTCCATCATCACGAAGCTCGAGATGCTCCCTGATGAGTTGTTCACTAATGATCAATTCTTGTCCACAAATGTGGGTTCTTAGGACGCGGACCCCATTTAGGATTTCAGCTTGACCATTACTCCAGAATTCAGTCATGTGGTTGGAGTAAATGGTAGGGTTAACAGTAAGTGCTGTGAGGTAGGTTGATTCAGAAAGAAAGGTGATGATTTGAGTGAAGTCAACATCTCTCGATGAATCAAGTAATGCGACCTGGTTGTGCTGAGGGTTTAGCGCCATTGTAAGAAAAAGTAAGCTTGAATTTCGGTGAGTTTCAGGATTGACAGTGAAGGAAATGTTTAGGGAAGTAAATCGGTAAAAGAAGATGAAATTGAACAGTCTGGATTATTTAAAGGAGATGGATTGTGGTAAAGGCGATAATGGGGTAACTGTTGGGGGGTAACTGTGGGCGGTTATGGTGGTTTTCGGCTGTGAAATGACAATGGCGGCAAGGGATAAGTTTAAATAATCTGACAATTATTACCAAAATCTTTACCTTTTACAGAGTAGGGCCCAAAAGATATCCGTTACACAGTAAAATCTCTCTTTCCGAATGTAAAACATTTCCGAAGGTAATTTGTCTTCCGAAGGCAATCCTCTCTTCCGAAGCAAAACATTGCTTCCGAAGGTAAGAACTGCCTTCTGAATGGAGAGTTTTATAAGCTTCAGAAGTAGATCTGATGTAAAATCAATCGCTTCTTCCGAGACTAAAGCTCTTTCGAGAAGTGAGTTTCCATTGAGGAATTTGGCTTCGGAAGATATTTGAGAATATCTTCCGAGAGTTAATTCCTCTTCGGAAGGAATTTACACTTGGAATAATTTAAAGAGATCTTTTGTAACAGGGCTTAAATTGTATTGACACAAGACATTACACATTAAAAAGCTTTCAAAAGAGGTAGTTAATCAATGTTTATCATCCCAATAGCTGATATGAGATACCTAAATCTTTGTTCATCAAATGCTTTTGTGAACAAATCAGCATACTGTTCATTTGAGTCAACTTTGATTAACTTTATCAGATTTTTCTCATGAATATCTCTAATGAAATGATACCTGATATCAATGTGCTTTGTCTTTGAGTGCTTCACCGGATTTTCAGTAATGGAGATAGCACTGTTGTTGTCAATATGGATAGGAGTAGTCATGAAGTTGAATCCATAGTCTAACATCTGATATCGAATCCATAGCAGTTGAGCACAACAGCTAGCAGCAGCAATGTATTCAGCTTCAGCAGTTGATGTAGTGACACAGGATTGTTTCATGCATTTCCATGAGATAATCCTTCCACCAAGAAATTGACATCCTCCTGATGTTGATTTCTTGTCAATATTGCAGCCACCATAGTCACTGTTAGAGTATCCATAGAGATTGAAGTCACTATTTCTTGGATACCAGAGACCTAGTTTAGGTGCTCCTTTGAGGTATCTGAGGATTCTCTTAACAGCAGCCAGATGAGACACCTTTGGAGTAGCCTGATATCTTGCACAAATGCATGTGGCAAACATGATATTAGGTCTACTAGCAGTGAGATACATTAGAGAACCAATAATTGTTCTATACTGATGTTGATCAGTATCCTCCCCCTCAAGGTCAGGGCAAAGATTATGGTTTCTCGGTATGGGTGTCTTGGCTGGTTTACAGTCCTTCATTTCAAATCTATCTAAGATGTCTGAGACATACTTAGATTGATTTATGAAGAACCCTTCCTTCATTTGCTTTACCTGAATTCCAAGGAAAAAGTCCATTTTTCCCATGGAACTCATCTCAAACTTCTGCTTCATAATGCTCTCAGAGTCCTTACACATTTGGTCATTTGAAGAACCAAATATGATGTCATCAACATAGACTTGAACGAGCAAAATGTCTTCTCCAGACTTTATGATGAAGAGAGTCTTGTCAATGGTACCTCTTGTGTAGCCGTTCTTCAGGAGAAACTGAGACAAAGTCTCATACCACAACCTAGGTGCTTGGTGCAGCCCATATAGAGCTTTATCCAGTTTGCACACATAGTTGGGGTGCTGTGGGTCTTCAAATCCTGGAGGTTGACATACATAGATTTCCCTATCTATATCCCCATATAGAAAAGGACACTTGACATCAAGTTGGTAGACTATGAAGTTCTTGGATGCAGCATAAGCAAGGAAGATCCTAACTGCCTCAAGTATTGCAACAGGTGCAAAGACATCATTATAATCAATTCCTTCCTCTTGGGTGTATCCTTGAACTACTAATCTCGCCTTGTTCTTGATAATCAAGCCTTTATCATCTTTCTTGTTTCTGAATACCCATTTAGTGCCTATGGGTACTTGACCAGAAGGTAGTGGGCATAGATTCCAGACCTTTTGTCTTCTAAATTGAAGCAGCTCTTCCTGCATCGATTCAACCCAACTACTATCTTTTAAGGCATCTTCCACCTTCTTGGGTTCCATCTGAGATAAGAAGCATGAGTACAAGCAGACATTCCCATGATGAGTTTTCCCTCTTGTTCTCCCACCTTCAGAGACATTCCCTATGATGTTTTCAGTTGGATGAGTGTTGTGAATCCTAAGACGAGGAATCACTTCCAGTTGCAGAGATAGATCGTGGTTGGACATATTTTGATCAGGAACTAGATAACTCTGTCCAGCTACTGTTTCAAAGTCATTTAATGTGGACGGATTGAATGATTGAGAAACATCATCAATGGTTGGCCGTGAAGTAGTGTTAACAGTTGCTTGTTCCTTCAGAATACTACTTCTTTCAACCTGGTGTTGTAATGGATCACCTGAAGAGCTTTGAGGTTCATTAAGAGATTCACTTGTTGAAGCTTCATTATTCCTTGAGATAGTTACACTATAAGATCTGTGAATGGTTGAAGCCTGTTGTCATTCAGCTCTTGGAGAATTTGGAAGAGGTCTGGGTAGCTCAAACAGTTGATTACCATCATCATCAGCATTACTTTGAGCACCTGTTCCATCTGAAACATTCTCACAAGATGATTTAGAATAGTTTGGAAACAATTCTACTCAAAGATATAATCAGGTCCATTCCCTCTAACACAAGGAGTGTGCTCATTAACAACTATATTGGATGACTCCTCAAATTGTTGATCCTTAATGTTGTATACTCTATAAGCTTTGGAGCTAGAAGAGTATCCAACAAAGATAGCATCATCTGACTTCTCAGCAAACTTTGCTAAGTTGTCTTTTGTGTTAAGTATGGTACACCTGCAGGCAAAGGACCTTAGAAAGCCAATGAATGGTGGCCTCTTGCTCCATAACTCATAAGGGGTTTTTCCATGGGGCTTAACTACAAGAACCCTATTCTGCACATAGCATGCAGTGCTAACTACCTCTACCCAGAATGTTAGAGGTAGTTTTGAATCAGCTAACATGGTTCGAGCAGCCTCAATAAGTGTCCTGTTCCTCATCTCAACAACACCATTTTGTTGAGGAGTTCTGAGAGCACTATATAGTCTGGCAATCCCTTTTGAGTCACAAAATGAGTCAAGAACAAAGTTCTTAAACTCAATCCCTTGATCACTTCTAATGATCTTAACCTTGTGATCAATTTGATTTTCTATTTTAAGAATAAAATATTTTAACGTTTCAGCAGTTTCATCTTTACTTCTTAAAAAGAATACCCATGTAAATCTTGTAAAATCATCAATAATCACAAGGCAGTATGATTTCCTTCCAATGCTCATTATACTTGTGGGACCAAAAAGATCCATGTGCAATAAGTGTAATGGAGTAGTGATAGAATTAACACATTTGGACTTAAGAGATGTCCTGTGTTGTTTCCCTTTCAGGCATGCAACACAGTTATCTTTGCAAAAAAATTCCTTTTTAGGCAAACCATGTACCAAGTTATTTTTAGCCAATTTATTCATTGTCTTAAAATTTACATGACACATACGTTTATGCCATAGTGTTGACTCATCACTATCAGCTTTGGAAAGAAAGCATGATACTTCACCCATAGGAGAAGCGTTGTTCATATCTAGCTTGTACATATCCCCTTTCCTGGGAGATCTAAGAAGCACCAATTCCGGAGGAATTGTCATCCCTGGTTTGAGGATAATGCACTCATGTTCTATGAAAAGCATTTGATGCTTCTGATCACAGAACTGAGAAACACTTAACAGATTATGTTCAAGCTGTTTGTCGAAGTGAACTTTGTCAATGTTTATTCTGCCATTGGATATATTTCCTCTGCCTGAAATATATCCTCCGGTAAATTGGACAGGCCCTCCGTCATAGTTCTGGAATTGTTGAAGGAGAGATTTGTTCCCTGTCATGTGCCTGGAGCATCCACTATCTACAATCTAGACATTGTTGTTCTTGTCAAATGGATGTCCCTACATATAAGATGAGATGGTTAGTTTTGTTTGGAAGCCCAAGCCTTTCTGGTCTTGGGCTCTTCCAAAGATAATGACATAATTGAACCAAAAGATATGCATTGGGGTTCAATAGAGGTCGTTGAAGAAGTGGTTTGGGCTGCAGCATCTTTCTTGATCTTCCAATCCGTCCCTTGATTGATCTTTGGGGATGAGTTTGTTGAAGCTTTTGCAGCATGGTCTTCTTCCGAAGCTTCTTTCTTTTTGGAAGAAGCCTTCACCACCTTTTCTTCCAAAGAAGTCTTCTTCTGGGATGGTTTCAAGGGAGCTTTCTTGTTCTTCCGAACCTTAGAAGCTTTGGCTTCCAAAGCCACTTTCCCTTCGAAGAACTACTTTCTTCCGAAAGCAACTTGGCTTCCTACACCAACTTTCCCTTTTTCATCACTTGGACCATTTGAAATGGTCCAAATGAGAAATCTTCCCTGACTCCTTCTTTTCTAACATTATTTGCATAATGTGTGCTTGCTGGATTGTAGTAACAATCTTTAGCCATGTGGTTGTACAGACCACACATTATGCATGCAATGTTAGTCTTTTGGGAATTTGCAGGTTGTTGTTTCTTCAATTTCTTCTCTTCATCAGCAACTTTCCCTTTCAACTTCTGATCCTTTGGTAGGACAAGAGTGCTGGTACTACACTCTTTTCCTGAATCAGAAGTACCTACCACTTGGAATCCAGCAGAGATGAAGACACCCTTTTGCTTTAGGTCAATCTTCAGCTTGGACTCTGCAACCTTCTTGCAGTCCTTCCAGCAGCTTTAGCTCTGCTTCTTCTTGCCTTGGTGGTTAGGATTTGGTCTTCACATGAGGAGATGAGTGTATCTTCCTGTTTCTCCCCTGTGGTGGCCACTATTTTTGCCTTATCCTCTAGTTCCAATGAAAAAGCGTCAGCAGTTGGAACCTCTTGCTCTTCAGTACCACATCTAGGTAGTCTAATAGACTCATAAGAGTGTGGTGGAGCTATTTCATTGGTTCCCAACCCTTTTTTGATTTGATAAAACATTTTGGAGTGAGAGGATGATGCAAGAATAGCTTGGAAGTTTTGCTCAGCAATAGCTTGCTTCCTGGCCTGAGCCTCAGCAGTGACAAGCCGGGCTTGTGCTTCAGACAGCTTGGATATCAGATCTTTGATTTGAGTCTTGTAATTTGTTTGTTCATGTTTTAAAAGAGACACAATTTTCTCTAACTCCTCAATTTTCTTTTGATAGTCAGATTCAGCTCTTTTAAAGTCAGATTTTAAGATATTTAAAGACTCAACATCAGATCTGATTTCCATATTATAATCCTTATAGAGTTTAACTTTAGCAATACAAGCTGGAGTACAAAGATGTTCATATACCTAAGCATCATCTTTTCCAGCCATGAGTGCTTGAGCGGGAGTCACATCCTGTACCATGAAGCTCCAGTCAACTTCTTGAGCTATTGCAGCTGTATCAGTTGTCTTTTCTTCATTCTTTGAGGTTGAGGGATGTGTGGAGGCCTGTGGGGTTCCCAGATTGTTCTTGGGAGCCTTGCATTCCCTAGCAAAGTGACCAAGTTGGTTGCACTTGTAACACTTTGCTTTGGTCTTGTCAAACCCAAACTTGCTGTTGACAGGGTTTTGAGGGAATTGCCTTCCAGTTCTCTTGAAGAACTTCTTCGCTCTGTAAGTTAAAAGAGCCATCTGTTGGACAATGTCCACATACTCTACATCATCTGGACTGAAGCACTCAAGGTCATCAAAGCAGTATTGAAAATCACCAGAGTGTCCACTTCCAGAGACAAAGGCACAACTATCCTAAAAGGAGTTGTGTTGAGCCTTTTGAGACCTTGGAGTCTCAGGTAGAGTAATGTATGGTCCATTATGTGAGTTGTCAGGGTAGCACAGCAACTGATGTTGTGGTTCTGTGACTTCACTTTCAACCACATGAAGGGATGAACTCAGTTGGTTATTGGAGTTACCAGAGGAGTTCTACAAGTTCATCTCCATCTGGAATGCACTTAGGATACCATACAACTCTGTGAGAGAGAGAGTCTTAAGGTCCGAAGTTCTCCTGATTACAACACAATAGTGTGTCCATAGTTTAGGAAGGGAAGACATGAACTTCCTAACTATGTCTCTGTTCTCAAGAGGTACTCCAATATCCACCAAAGTATCCACTATCTCAACATACCTGAAGTATTGTTGAGTCAAGGTCTCTCCAGCCTTGAAAGTGAAGTTTTCAAACTGCTGCTTTAAGAGATCCTTCTTGTTCTCTTTAGTTTCCTTTGATCCTTCATACATAAGCTTCAATCCTTCCTATAAGTCTTTAGCTGTCTTGTACTTCTTGAAGCCTCTGTAGATGGAGTTTGGAAGAGCAGTTTGAAGAGAAGTCATAGCCCTTTGATCAAGCTCTATTCTTTACCTATCTTCTTCTGAGTAATCACCAACATCTTTTGGAATGATGCGATTACCAGTAGCAGAAGTAGTGCTTGGTATGAAAGGACCATTGACAATGGAGTCCTACATCCTTGAGTCTTGACACTTGATGAAGCCTTCCATTCTTGTGCACCATGTGTCAAAGTCTTCAGGGGTGATCAGTGGGGACTTGGTCATGGTACCGGTTTCCATATCAGCTTTAGAGAGAACGTCCATTTGAGTGAGCGGTTTGTAGGGAGGAGTGAAAAACAAGTTGATTTGGATGGTAAGATCTCACAATCAAGAGCCTGGAAGCTCTGATACCAATTGCAGGATCGGTTTGGGTCACTCAACCAGTGGTTTTTCTCTCAAACTCACCTGGAACAACACTCAGGAAGAGTCTAACAAGAGTTGATCATAATATAACAAGTAACAATTGATGATGAACACAGCAGTTAAATTTTCAAGGTACTTTTATATATTGATTCTCAACTCAAAGGATTACAAAGACTCTTACAAGCTCAAGCTCACTTGCTCAATCTCTCTCTCTCTCTAATGAGTTACAAAGAGAATACATATATAATACTACCTACAGCCGGATATACTTTGATACCAGCTGGAAACCTCTAACCAAACATCTATACTAAAAGACTATAGGTTAAGGTATCTCAGACATTTTATCTAAGATTTGGTAGTCAGGACATGTCCCTGACTTACCTTTTGTCAACAACTAAAGTTGGTAACATGTACTATCATAAAAAGGTGAATAGTAGAATAAAGTATGGTCAACAACATGGCTCTTTAGGAAGAAGCCATGCTGTATCAGAGGTCTGCAGCGGATTGTCAGAGACCATACTTATGTCTACTGGTCATAGCAATGTCTTCCGAAGGATAAATTTCTTTGGAAGAATAACTTCTTCCGAAGCCACTTATACTTCGGAAGACTGCTTTTTTCGAGGGTTGGAGTCTTCTTTGTCTTCGGAAGTAGACTTTGTCTTCAGCTCTTTCTTCAGACTTTGTCTTCAGCTCTTTCCTTCAGACTTTGTCTTCAGCTCTTTCTTTTAGACTTTGTCTTTAGCTCTTTCCTTCAGACTTTGTCTTTGGAAGTGTTCTTCAGACTTTGTCTTCGGAAGATAGTCTTCAGCTCTTTCTTGAGACTTTGTCTTCAGAAGTATTCTTCAGACTTTGTCTTCGGAAGATAGTCTTCAGACTTTGTTCTTTGGAAGATAGTCTTCAGCTGTTGACTTCAGCTGTTGTCTTCAGCTGTTGACTTCAGCTGTTATCTTTAGCTGTTGACTTCAGCTGTTGCTTTCAGCTGATGTCTTCAGCTGTTGTCTTCAGACTTCGGAAGATCTCATACTTAGCTTCGGAAGCCTTTGAATGTAGCACCCAAAATTGACTATGTGAAGTGGTTTTGGTTGCACCAGCTATATAATGATCCAACAGTAATCACTTACAACAGAGGATATCTCATCACTTCAGGTCTATGATGACTCATAACATAGAAGTGAGATGATGGTAGTAACAGATCTCATGGTTAGTCATATCACCACCCGGTGTGAGTGTTGTAACTTTACAAGCAATCAATCTGATAAGCTAATACTACTCATTAGTACTAAGATGAACACACATTCATGCATAGATGATTTAGTTTAATCATAAAAATTTGCTTTTTTAGTATAGTAGCATGAGATTGTCTACACATCATATCTGATCATGTCAGACTTTATTGTTGAGTGAAATATGCAACTGATCTCACTAATGTACTATCATTTTTCAGATATTGTAAAAACAGATTCATTCCTATAAACATGAATTAACAGGAAAGACTCTATATTTGTAGTTTTTGTTTTATATTTTTTATCTTTGATTTTGGATTTTCTATTTTTGTATTTGGTTTTTCTTTAAAAAAAAGCACACACAAACTACAATCAGGCAATTAAGTTTGACGGTTTCTCTTGCTATGACCTTTTGGAAAAGGGAGGGTTCTAATCATGTTAAGACTCAAAGAAATAAAAAACTTAAAAACTAGTTTTACACATGGTTAATAAGACCAATTGACTCCACTAAATACTCAAACCGTCCTGGTAAGAAGGTTTTAGTAAATAGGTCTGCCAACTATTTTTCAGTTGCAATTTAAATCAAAATGATTAAACCTTTTTCAGAGTTATCTCTGAGAAAATAATATCAAATTTCGATAGGTTTTGTTTTTGAATGTTGGACAGGATTAGCTGTAATGAACATAGCAGCAGTGTCATCAATGTAAATTGGGGTTTTAAGAAAATTGATCCTATAATCCAGCAGTAGGTTTTGTAATCGAAGGATTTGAGAACATCTTGCTAAAGCAGCTATGTACTCAGCTTTTGCGGTTGAAACAGAGACATTTGTTTGTTTCTTGCATTGCCACGAGACTAATCTGGGACCTAAAAACTGACAACCACCCGTAGTAGATTTTCTATCTTGACAACATCCGCCATAATCACGATTAATATATCCATGTAACTCAAAGTTTCCCTTGTAAGGATACCATAGCCCTAAAGCCGGTTTACCTTTAAGATATCTGAATATCCTTTTGACAGCAAGTAACTAGGATTCCTATAGGTCTAACTGATACCTGGCACAGACACAAACAACATACATTATGTCTGCTCTAGATGCAGTAAGATACATCAAAGAACCAATCATAGATATGTATAAGGTTTGGTCAACTGATTTTCCTTTTAGATCAGGCTCAATCTTGGAGTTTATGTCAACTGGAGTTCTAATGGACTGACAATCTTGCAGTTTGAGTTTGTCAACAAACCTCTCTTGATTGATGAATATACCATCTGTAGATTGTTGAACTTGAAGTCCAAGAAAGAAATTGATTTCTCCCATAGAACTTATTTGGAATCAAGACTTCATGATTTCTTTGAATTCATTGAACAATTTTGGACTGGTGGAACTGTAACACCCGATTATTTTTAAAGATATGAAGAAGGAATAAAAGTAAAGGAAAAGAAAGAAAATGTAAGTTAACCCAATGATAGGATCAAATGCATCAATCTGTAACAAATTGTATGAATAATTCAAAGAAATACAAACAATTGTAATCAAAACAAGCAAATATCAATAAAATTTTCAGTTCATTGATATAGCAAAGTCAATTACAAGAGTAAGAAAGCAGCAATTGTTACAACTACTTAATTCTACTCTAGACTAAGCTATTTATACTATCAATAAACACAAGACTATCTATTTACAATTCTAGTCCCTATACTAAGGCAAAATTGTAAAAGACACACTAAGACTAATGTTAATCTTTCTAGAGGACTAACAATACTCCCCCTAAGATTTACATTTATCTTCAGCCTTCAAAAGTCTTCTGTCTTCATTCTCTTTAATCTGTATTCTTCTTATCTCTTTTGTCTTCTCTTTTTCATCTTCAATCTTCTTGTCTCTTTCATCATTATCATTCAAATAAGTCTTCTGGTTCTTCTTTCACCTTGAACATAGGCTTCTTCTTGTACAACTCAATCTCTTTCAAAGCATTCTTAATAGATGACTTGAATTTTCCAGCAAGCACGACTTGTTCTGGCTTTGATTCATTTGTTTTTATATCAATCAACTTCATCCTTTCTAATGTATCCTTTGACAAGCATGCAATATCAACATTTGCATACAACTGAATAGGATGTTTATTTTCTTTGCAATACACTTCTAATACTCCTTTCCTTGAAATTCTCATGAATTCAATGTCATTGATATCTCTTTTCACAATGTTTGCATAAGCAAGAGCTTTTCTCAATGAGATTCGCTCCATAGCAGCATTCATGACATTAATAATTGATATAAAATATTTCTTATCTTGTTCAGCGGTCTCATCAGCTACTTTCTCAAATTTCTGCACAGATAAGAATGAGATGTAACTTGGATGGAGCAATTTCAACTCAAAAGTACTAAACAGAGAAATCATGTCCTTATCCTAATTTTCAAGATTTCGGACCAGTTTGAGCTCAAAAGAAGATGTATTGTAAAACCATCTCAGTATAGATTTGGTCTTTTGGTTGCCTTATATCACCTTCAATCCAGGAGTGGTTACCTTCTCAAAGTACTTATCACAAAATTCCACCATGAAATGCTCTTCTTCCGATTGTAATCCTCTAATCTTCTTATTTTTCTTCAGCATAGAAAAGTACTCCTTATCCTCTTGATCACATCTAGTTTGAAGGAAGTTACTTGTTCTAGCCAACCCTCTTCTTAGAAGCTCTACAAACATATCTCCACGTTTTGCTCCAGAAGGGTTTATCAAATCAAGTTTGTTAAGCTCTTTTAAATCTTGGACTGGATGTTTGATTATGCTAGAGTAAAAATGATATACATCACAATCAGCATTTACTCTTTTGATCAGAAAAGCATCAAAAACTTCATCGTATTTCCATGCAATTATTTTGACTTGATTTGTAAAGTCAGGTGCAATCATAGCATTTAACAATTCAGCAATTGATTGACCTCTTTGCAATACATTCCTTACTAAATCACCAGTGGATCTAGCACTATCAAAAATATTCTTTTGCTCAGTGGAGGCTTTATAAACTTGTTGTTCAGTTTGAGGAAACATTTTGATCAGCTCTTTTCTTCGTTCATAATCACTAGACTTTTGTGCCATTTGCTTTATCTCTTGAGGTTTCAATAACCTTGTTCTCTTAGTAATGTCTAAATACTGAGGATTATCAGTATCTAGAATTATCATCTTGTTTGTTTGTCTTTCAGTTTGTTGAAAACTCTTAACCAAATTTGTCAACAAAACTGACTGTAGTCTCTTCAATCTTTTCCACGGGTAATTTCTAGCTTGCAACCATGACCTTAATGTTGGAATGCTCATCTCCTCTGGGTCAGGATGATGCAGCTCAGAACTAGAAATTTCATCAACATTGATACTTTCTTGTCCTCTATCCCTTTCACCATGTTCCATGATTATTTCATTAGGCTCTATTGGTGCAAAAGATTTTGCAGCTATACATTTCTCATATTCATTGTTTATTTGAGAAACTGTTAGTCTATCTAAAAAGACTCTGTTATATTTCATCTTCACAAGATAGTTATACCTTTCTTCAAAATCTATTGGAATATCATCAACACCTTGATCATGCTCAAAAGTAGGATTTTCAAATTATTCATCCACATCTTCATCATCAATTACCTCATTATACCAATCATCATTATATTCATCTTCTAAGTCTTCCAAAGCACCAATTTTGTCTTGAATAACTGGTTCTTGGCTTTCTTAAATTTCTTCTTCAAATGACTCTTTAGTTCTTTGAGCTTTTGATGATGATTCAGGTACAACTTCTCATTAATTTCATCTATCTTCCTCTTCCCTTTCTCCATTTCAGAAACCTTTTCAACATCTATTGGAATATTTTCTGAGACAATCACAATTTCAGGAGAATTGGGTTTTTCAGATTCTTTTAACTTAATCAATTCTTCTTTCAAACTTTCATTTTCTTCAGACAATTTCTTGAATTTCTCTTCAAGAAGGTCATAATCTTTTATCATCACCTCAAAATTTTTAATCACATCTTCTTTATCTTTAGCATAAGTCATAATCTTTTCATCTTTACTTACACTTTCTTCTTTCAATTTTTCATTCACTTCTTTCAGCTTTTCAAGCTCATCTTTAAGATCTGCAATCTCTTTCTCTTTTGCCATGTTATCAACCTTTATTCTTTCAATTTCATCTATGTCCAAGGTTTCATCAGTTTGAACAGACACATTATGTGTTGCAAAAACTGGCAATTCTTGATCAACATGAAAAGCATCAATAAAGTCATACTCAAAAGTTTGATTTTGCATATCGACATCATGTTCATGTTCCACCTCTATATGCATTTCAGTATCTTCATTTTCAACTTCATGACTAGATTCATCATGAATCACATCATCTATATCGTCAGATACTTCATGCATACTATCATCTTGACCTTCACCACCAATTGTTTCTTCATCTTCATTTTGAGCTTCATTTGCATGCTCAGACATTGGTGTATCAATACTCATAGATTGGTGTGTCTCAGCTACACCACCATCATCATCATCATTATTATCATCATCATCATCAGAACTAGATGAGTTGTCATCATCATTTTCTTCATCATTCTCATCCTCCTCATTTTGATCATCATCTTCTAGAGGAAATACATCTATCAAGTCAGAAGGATCAATTGGCTCACCTTCTAACAAATGAAAATGATCCACAGTGATATCCACCTCATCATTTGATACATTCCTCATATACTCAAACATTGGAACATTCTGAGCATCAGTTAACATTGTTAATTTCTTGTATGTAACCTCAGACATGTTTTCCAAGATAAGTCTATCTCCCCCTACTCCATAGACATGAATGTCTGGATATTCTTCATGGATGATCATTTGAAGGAATCTGGGGTACATCAGATATTTATTTCTTATACCTTTCTCCAAATTGAATATGAATCCATTCAAGATCCATCTAGCCATATTAAATCTTCTATTTGTTGCAATGGCCACAATTGGAGATGCTATGTCCACTGGGAATGCGTTCCACCCAGCACTCCTCTTAGACATACAGTGTTGGAAGATATAACAAAGAAGCTTCCAATGATTATATACTCGAGCTCTGAAGAATTGTTTCTTTGGGAAATGATCAGGATGACCCATTTCCAAGAATGTCTCTCTACATTCATTGAATGTTAACTCAGCCAGATCTTCTGGATCATTGTGCCCCAATCTTAATGCAACTCTTATAGATTCTTTCGAAACTTCAATCATTCTATCTCTTGTCACAAAACCTCTGACAACTTTTCTTCCTTCATCATTTACTTCAACACTTGCTGTACTCCGGAACATTCTGATAAGTCTGTCATAAATCACTGTCTGGTAACACATGGCATACACATACTTGGTTCTTAGAAGAAATCTTATCATCTCTTCATAAGAAAGTGCATCTTGAACTTCTTCGTTGACCAAAGCAGCAATGTTGTGCTTAGGCACAAACTTCAGATAAGCTATCTGCAAAATTTTTAAACAATGATATTAGACAATATATGAATTTTGAAGCAAATGATTTAATGTGAGTTTGAAAATATAATGATTTAAGATATTATAAACTGATGTGTTAATATAAATTTGAATTTTAAAATCAACTTGTAATTTTAATTTTAAGTGTAAACACTTAAATTTTAATAAAAGATGAATTATTAAGATTGATTTTAATTGAAAATTTAACACTTTAGTTTATTTTATCTTATATCATTTTATTAAACTCTTTAATTCCTGTAATGATGACTTTTATCAATTAAAATTTGTTTTTCATTTTTTTTTATTTAAAAATTATGAATATGTTCATCTTCTTTATCAAGTTCGTCATCAAACGATACTGTTCATCGATGAACATTGAACAGTGTCATTCAATCAAATGTCAGATTAAACCAAGTTTATTATAACAAAATGCTCGAAATCACATGACAAACAACATTCAATCATCAATTTTAGTCATTTTTGTCATTTGAATGTTCAAATCTGAGTTTTTGACAAGTTTAGGGTTTGAACGCCCGAACAGGCTTCGAACGCCTATCAAAGAATTTCCATTTAAACACAAATCAGATGAATGTGAATCATAAACTTATGTTCACAATCACATACACACAGTCAACAATCTGTGATTTGAGCTCGAAATGATTTTAATCGAAGAAAGAAGGTTTTGTTGAGAGTTCGAATGGTCAGGGGAGGTTTTAAGAGGGTTTTTGAAATGGGAATGAAATGAATTTGTCACAAGTGTGCTTTTTATACTAAGAAAATTTTTGTTAGACTCATGAGCACTGTACAGGCATTTAAGTATTGTTCAGGCATATTAGGTTCTAAATTTCACTAAGTATTGGCCATATGAGCACTGTTCAGTCAAATGAGGCCAGCCGTATGAGAACTGTTCAGTCGTATGAGTACTGTTTAGTAGTATGAGTACTGTTCAGTAGTATGAGTACTGTTCAGTAGCATTAGCACTGTTCAGTAGCAAGATGATGCTGAAATGCCCACACACTTAACTTCTCAGAAACATAACAACTGTTTAGAGACACAACAACTGTTCAGCCACATGACAACTGTTCAGGCACATAAGCACTGTTTAGATGTTTTTGCACTTGTGATTTTTCAAATCTTTCACCTGCACACTGTTTAAACACATTAGAAATATTTCATACTAATATTTAAACAATATTGCATATTTTTGACTTTTCCCTCAAATTTACACTTTTGACCCTCAAAATTGAACTTTTTACATTTTGACCCTTCATTTTAGTTTCAAAATAAACAAACCAATTTTTCTTGTTTTCAACATTTGAAAGAAACTTTTTCTCTTGCTAAAAATTATGAGATCATTTTGTCATAGGCAAAAGTTTTACATTATCAAACACACACATACTTTGAACTTAAAGCATCATCCTTTCAATTCAACATGTTCATTTTGATTTTCTGAGAAATTTCTTATTGTTATTACTCCCCTAAACTTTTAAGATTTTGCAGAACTTAGAAGTTTACCAAGATAACATAAGAATATCACACTTAACATTGTTATATTGCCTGCACACAAGAAAACATGCATAAAATCAAAATTAAATCGGAATGAAAATCTAATATTTACAATAGAATCATTGATTGTAGTGAGATCAGATTAGTGAAGATCAATTCATTAAAACAAAAAATATGTGAATAGTCATAGACAATGATTAAATCCTGATCAAGTGTGTTCCAGGTCAGTGACATCACAGTAGAGGAGACACAAGATCTAATGACAGAAAATGAGTGTATTTTGACAAAAATTATCAGCTCACTTACTTGTTCAATTCTTGGATTGATTAGGGTAGAATTAAATATGACAAGATGTGACTCATACCAAGACTTAAAGGATCAACCATCATCAAGACATGCAAGAAGCATACATTCTCAATTTATTACCTAACAAAAATGCATAACCAGAGCTCATGTTACTTAATTGAATAGAGAATGATCATGGATAACCATTTGACCAACTCTAACCATCCATTTGAATGGGTTGTGCACATTGGCATATTTTGCATCAAAGGAGAATATCCAGGTCTGTAATGACTTACAACAGAGGATATCTCAGCACTTCAGGTCTATGATGACTCATAACAGAGAAGTGAATGATGCTTGTAATAGATCTCATGATTAGTCCCATTATCATCAGGTGTGAGTGGGGGTAGCTTAGCAAGCAGTCAATCTGATAAGCTAATACACTCAAAAGTACTTAGATGAATACACAAACAAGCATAGAGATTTGGTGTAATCACAAGAATTTACTTGTTCAGTATACTAGCCTGATATTGTCTACACATCATATCCGGATCATGTCAGACTTTATTAGCGAGTGAAGTATGCATCTGATCTTACTAATGTACTATCATTTCTCACATGAGGCAAACACAGATTCATTCCTAAAAAATGAATTAGAAACTAAAAGAACTCTATTTTTAGAGTTTTTGATTTATATTTTTTATTTGATTTTTTGAGTTTTCTAATTTTGTAGTTTGTTTTTCTATAAAAGAAAGCACACACACACAAACAATCAGGCAAATAACTATGAAAAATTACCCTTATGAAGACCTTCAGATTTAGGAAAGGAGTTGATCATGGAAAGATTCAAATTAGTAATGAAGTTTATACATGGTTAATAAGGCCAATTGACTCCACTAAATACTCAAACCTTCCTGGTAGAAAAGCTTTAGTAAATAGATCTGCTAACTGTTTTTCAGTTGCTATTTGAATCAAAATGATTAAACCTTTTTCCAAATTATCTCTTAGAAAATGATATCGAATTTCGATATGTTTTGTTTTTGAATGTTGAACTGGATTAGCTGTAATGAACATAGCAGCAGTGTTATCAATGTAAATGGGTGTTTTATGAAAATTGAACCCATAATCTAGCAGTTGGTTTTGCAACCAAAGGATTTGAGAACATCCTGCTGATGCAGCTATGTACTCAGCTTCTGCAGTTGAGACAGAAACATTTGTTTGTTTCTTACATTGCCATGAAACTAATCGGGGTCCAAGAAACTGACAACCACCCATTGTAGATTTTCTGTCTTGACAGCATCCACCATAATCACTATCTGTGTATCCATGTAACTCAAAATTACCCTCGTAAGGATACCAAAGCCCTAAAGCTGGTTTACCGTTGAGATACCTGAATATTCTTTTGACAACAATTAAGTGAGATTCTTTTGGGTCTGATTGATACCTTGCACAAACACAAAAAGCATACATGATGTCTGGTCGTGATGCAGTAAGATACATCAAAGAACTAATCATAGATCTGTATAGAGTTTGGTCTACTGATTTTCCTTTAGGATCAGGCTCAATCTTGGTGTTTACGTCAGCTGGAGTTCTTATGGACTGACAAATCATGCAGTTTGAATTTCTTCAAGAGTTTGTCAAAAAAACTTCTCTTGATTGATGAAAATACCATCTGCAGATTGTTGAACTTGCAATCCAAGGGTGAAATTGATTTCTCCCATAGAACTCATTTGGAAACGAGATTTCATGATTTCTTCAAATTCATTGCACAATGTTGGACTGGTAGAACCAAATATGATATCATCTACATACACTTGCACACATAAGAGATCATCATTATCCTTCTTTATGAATAAAGTAGGATCGATTTTCCTTCTTGTGTATCCATGTTGGATTAAGTGTTGAGATAATGTTTCATACCAAATTCTAGGAGCTTGATGTAGGCCATACATAGCTTTGCTAAGCTTATACACCCGATGTGGAAATTCTGCATCTTCAAAGCCCAGAGGTTGCTTCACATACACATCATCAGTGATTGGACCATACAAGAATGCACCTTTGACGTCCATTTGATACACCCTGAATTTCATGAATGATGCATAAGCCAGGAAAACATGAATGGATTCGAGTCTTGCAACTGGAGCAAATACTTCATCATAGTAAATTCCTTCTTCCTGTGTGTATCCTTGTGCAACAAGTCTAGCTTTATTTCGGATTACGATACCACGATCATCAGTCTTGTTTCTAAACAACCGTTTAGTGCCTATGGCATTTTCTCCTTCAGGTAATTCCACTAACTTCCACACTTCTTGTTTGTGAAATTGAAGAAGTTCTTCTTGCATTACTTCAATCCAACCATTGTCCTGTAACGCCTCGATGACGTTTTTAGGAACAATCTGTGAAAGAAAACACGAGTATAAACAAACATTTTCATGTTCAGATTTTCTCCTAGTAGTTCTTTCATTCAGAGGACCAATAATCTATGATGTTGGATGGTTCCTGTGGATACGAGATGTTGGTATCTTAGTTCCTTGAACATTAACATCCAGATTTGTTTGGTTCAGATTGGAGAGCTCTTGCAATAAGGTAGAAAAATGTGGAGTGAAATTTGGAACTTGAATCGGTGAATTGAGAAAGTAATCAAGGTTACTATGATCAATTGCGTCTCCAGAGATGGAAGATGTGCCAGACTCAGGTTGTCCAATTTCTATACCATCAATAGGAATAGGTTGAGATTCTTCTTGATCTGCTGAAACTGAATGATTTAAAGCTGAAGAAGCATGAACATTGTCATTAAATTGTATTGTTGAATCCTTGACAAATGAGAAGAATGGATAATCTGGGTGAGCATCATCTGAATCATTAAAATCTGAATCATCACTGAAAGATCCAAGATCTCCTCTTGAGTTCTCCTTACCTGTAAAATCATCAGATTGATTAAACAAGTTAGGTTGAAATGAGTTTGACAAAGAATCTATATCAAATAACCATGCAGGACCATTTGAAACTGATAGAAAAGAATTTTCCAGAAATTTAACGTTGAATGTTTCATTAATAGTATTTGTCCTAGAGTTATAAACTCGATAGGCTTTTGAAACAGATGAATATCCAACGAAAAATCCATTATCAGCTTTTTCTTCAAATTTTCCTAAATGATCACTTGAGTTAAAAATCATAACTGAACAACCAAATGATTTTAAAAAATTTATGTTTGGTTTCCTGTCAAACATTACTCATATGGAGTTTTCTTTTTATCTTTCACAAGCAAGATTCTATTCTGAACAAAACAGGCTGTTGATATCGCTTCGTCCCAGAAAGTGATTGGAATTTTGGCATCAGCTAGCATAGACCGGGCAGCTTCAATCAGAGTTCGGTTCTTCCTTTCAGCAACTCCATTTTGTTGTGGAGTTCTGGGAGCACTGAACTGATGAACTATCCCTTTTTCTGCACAAAACAAATCAATGTTAGCATTTTTAAATTCCGTTCCATTATCACTTCCTATTATTTTCACTTTTTGTTCAAGCTAATTTTCAACTTTATTAATAAATTCTTTTAGAAGATCTGCAGATTCTGATTTAGCTTGAAGAAAGAAAACCCAAGAAAATCTTGTATAGTCATCTATGATAACTAAACAGTATGATTTTCGACCAATACTCCTAACATTAGTTGGTCCAAAAAGGTCCATATGTAACATCTGGAGTGGCTTGGTATTTGAGTTTATCAGCTTGGACTTATAAGACGCTCTATGTTGTTTTCCCTTCAGACATGCTGAGCAATGATCAGTAGTTGAAAACTTCTTGGAAGGAAGTCCAATAACATGATTTCCTGCTACTAGCTTGTTCTTGTTTTTGAAGTTTGAATGACCAAGACGTCTATGCCAAAGCTGGCTTTCATCATTTGATGCTTTAGCAATCAGGAAAGTTGTTTCTGTTGCAAGATCTACTTGAGACATATCCAGTTTGTATACATCTCTATCCCGTGCAGCTTTAACTATGACCCAATCATTGCTAATCTGAAAACCTGGTTTCAAGACATAACAATGAGAATCATCAAAAAGAATAGAATAAGATTTTTAACAAATTTGGGAAACACTTAATAGATTAAAGTTCAACTGTGAACAAAAGTTGACTTTATCAAAACTGATAATCCCATTTGACACTGTTCCCTCTCCTGTTATCTTTCCACCTGTATCACCTCTAAAAGCAACGTGTGTTCCATCTTTTAACTGAAAATCTTGCAACAAGGCTTGATTGCCTGTCATATGTCGGCTACACCCACTGTGAACATACCATGAGTTTATTAGTCTCTGTGGGCGTACCTGCATTTAAAAACAGTTTAAGAAGAGTTAGTAACCCAAGCCGAGATGGTCTTGGGCTTGCCAAATTTATCAACAATTGTAAACTATTTAAAATGAAGTTTGTTTACATCAGGTTTCTTTTGAAATTTAGCATTTTCAATTCCTTTTTGAAAAACATGATGATTGTCTTTTTGTTGTTTTGTTTTCAAAGCGTTATATCTGTTTTCAAGATCATCATCAAGAAATCTTGAACCATTTAAGAATGTTCCTTTGTTTATTCGCACAGATCGTGGAATAAACTTTCCTGGATTGTATGCGGTGATTTGACAAAATATTGATTATCATAATCAGAATTGTTTCTTTTGAACGATCTCAGACCCAAGGAAGGTTGTTGTTGTTGTGAATATTTAAACCCAATATTCTGATTTCTTTTAAATTGTGAGTTTACAAATCCTTGATTATTGAATTCCTTCCTTGAAGAGTTCTTTCTAAAGTAGCAATCATTTGTATTATGATTTCTTTCATCACACAAAGCACAATATTTGTTGAAGTAACAATCAGATGTTGTGTGATTTGTCATATCACATATATGGCAATACTTGTTAAAGTAACATTCTGAAATGTCATGATAATACATGTCACAGATATCACAATATTTTTCAAAATGTTTAAACAACATTTTGTTAACCCTTGAAGTAGAAGCAACATTTGATTCTTGTTTAAATTTAGGGTTAGGCAGATTAATCTGTTGTTTCTTGGTGTGAATTTGGTCATTTGATTTTTAGGATTTTTCTTTTGGACTTGACCATAATTCTTTGACTCCTTAGATTCAAATCTTTATGCACAGCAGAAGTCTTAGGACCTGAACTTGTTTTCAGATCAGAGTTAGATTTCATCTTTGGTTTAGATGTCATTTTTGTGATTGTGTTCATGTCAAAAGTTCATGCTGACACAAACTTCACAGGTTTAATTTTAGTATTGTTCTGTGACTGATTAATTGATTCAGCTTTCTTAGCTTTTGCAGCTTTTCTTCTTCTTTGATTTCTTAATCTTGATGATGTATTCTTGATTTGAGTTTTAATTGAATCTTGAGAAGATTATTTTTGACACTCTTTATCTTCATTTAGTTCATTTGAACTTGAATCATCAGAAAAAGTATTATCTGTTTTGACCTCTTCACATTTTCCTTTCAGTTTGTTATTGACATTAGTAGATTTTTCACTCTTTGTTCATTTTGTTCAATAACAGTTTCACTTTTTGGTACAAATAGCTTCTTTTGCATTTGTTGAGGTTCATAAGATTTGACTTTGATTGGATGACCATTCTTTATCTTTTCTAAATCTATTTCTTCATAGATTTCAACATTTATCTTTGTTGAGTTCTTTTGGTCTTGATATTTTTTAAGCTTTGCTTTATTTTCTGGTGAATGATCATGAGTGTTAAAATTTTCAGGTAATGTATTTGAGATTGATTCAGGCATAGTTCATGAGTAAAACCTAATCCTGTTTTATCTTTATCCTTTCCTCCATTCACCAGTTGCTCAACAATTTTCTTTGAGCTTTTAACTTTGAAAAAATCAATTTGTGTAGCTGCATGTGCCAATTTTTCTTGTTCAAGTGTTTTATTCATCTCTTCAAGTTGTTTCTTAACAAGTTCAAGTTCTTTAAGAGTTTTGTTCCAAGAAGCTTGAAGAGACATGATTTTGTCATCAGCAATCTTATGATCTGATTTGAGTTTGTTGTGCTTTAATTCTTCTTGTTTAAGCTTATCACATATTTTGAATGAGTATGTTCTGTAGTGTTCAACCTGTTCAAAACATGCTTTAGTGCACATTTTCTCTCTTACTTCCACTGGTATTTCTGGATAAGAATTGGAAGATTTAGTATCAGAAGATGAGTTAACAACCTTTGGTTGTTCAGATTGAGCCATAAGAGCAACTTCTTCAGTGGTTTCTTTTGGATCTGATTTGTCGCTCCAGTCATACTCTTCTTCTTGATCTGATTCATCATCTTTCTTAGGATCCTTATCTTCAGACTAGTATTCATCATCAATTTCAGCAACTAGAGCCAGATTAGCAGTGAGATCAGCAGTAAACTGTTCTGCATATGCACTCCAATCATAACAATCTTTGATGTTTACAACCAGTGCCTTCTTTGGTTCCTCATTATTCTTCTCTTCTTTGAGTTCTGGCATAGGTAAGCTTCGGTATGGCTTTTGAAATGTCTTGTTAGCCTGTTGCTGATATTTCTGACTGTTTGAGCTGCCTTGACCTTTTCCTCCTTGGTTCCTTGGAGCTTTGCACTCTCTAGAAAAACGACCATAGCTGTTACAGTTAAAGCACCTTGATTTTGATTTATTAAACCCAACAGTTTTGTTTGCACTGGGTTTGTAATTTCTATTAGCATATGAGTGCTTTTGTGTCCTGTAAGCTATTATGACCATTTGCCAGTTAAGATCCATTTCTTCTACATCATCAGGATCCATCTCAAACAGATCTTGTAGAACTAGCTCCACTTGAGTCTGATGACTGCCTTGATAAGCTTGAAAGCTTGCCATGAAAGCTGTAAAAGCAGTTTTTGACTCTTCATCCTGTAAAAGAATATTAATTACATCTTTCACTTTGCTAGGATTGGGAGAGTTTGAGGATGGCATCTCAGTTTTAGGTTTAGGCATTTGAGCTTTAGGAGGAGACTGTTGTTGTGGTTGAGAAGAGTAAGCAGGTGTACTGGTGAAGAATCCTGGTCCCACAAACAAATCACCTTCATCTTCAGGAGTGATCTGATCTTTTGCAAGAAATGCATTCTCCACTGTATTTGCTGGAGAAGCAACAAACTTATATTGCGATGTTGATGCATGCCTGTCATTGTTTCTAGAACTTTCATCAATCTCAACTGATTCAATCTTTTCAATAAGAAGATCAAGATCCATTGGAAACTTTTCAGTGTGTTTCAACAAAGTAACAGTCTGTTTCCATGATGATGGTAGTGCATTCAGAAGTCTGTTATTCAAATCTTCAAGATCATTCTTGATTCCCAAAGTAGATATTTCTGTAGTGAGTTGCACAAATCTGTTCATCATCTGATTAATTGTTTCTCCTGAGATGGGCGTACCTGGTGCTGCAAAGAGCTCCCGCGTTCGCAGGGTCCAGGGAGGGTCCGTCCCATTTAAGGGAAGATGTACGCGGTCTTTCCCCCACATTTTTGTGGGGAGGCCGTTTCCACGGATCGAACCTGTGACCTTTGGTCTCTTAGGAACAGGTTCAACCGCTGTGAAAAGGCCCGCCCTCAATTGTTTCTCCTGAGATGTGCTCAAATAATTCCAGTTGCCTTTTCAGTTTCTGCTTTTTAAGATCTTGGATTTCCTTCCCTCCTTCACAAATAACCTTCAATGCCTTGTACATGGTATATTCAGTTTGATAATTTTCAAGCCTGGATAATACTTCCAATGGTAGCCCTTTACACATGAGAGAATATGCCTTGACATCATTTTTTACCTTCTTTAAATCATCTCCATGTAGGTTATCTTCTGGATAAGGCTCTTGTGTATCTTTTGTATACACCAAAACCTCTGTCTGGACCATCATTAGTCACCAGAATGTAAGGTCCTTTTTCAATTGATTTCCATAGATCAGAGTCTATGGAATTCAAGTGATGTTTAAGCCTCAGAGACCAGTTTTTGAAATCAGCTCTATTTTTAAGTTTTGGAACTTTGTTTTCAGAATCTTCTGATTTCGCCATTCTTATATTTTTGATGTTTTTCAAAGTTTTTGAATTAGGAAAAGATTTAAAAAAAAATTTTGGATTTTTAAATTTTGAAAAAATTTCTAAGTGTCAATGGAGATGAGTCTGAACAATGGTGATAAGTCCCAACAGTAAGAAACGCCCCAACAGTGATGAAACGCCTTAACAGCTGATAAGTCTAAGGGATTGCCTTAGAAAAATTCCCAACACAGAACTCTCACATTAGTGAAATGCCTTCACAGTTGAAACTCCCGCACAGTGGTAATACTCCCACACAGTGGTTATATGCCTAGGGTTAAAAAGTCTGAATAGTTGAGAAACCCCTAAACAGTTCTCAAACGCCTGAACACTTATGCAAATTTCAGTAAGTTTCCAACCCTAATACGCCATATTCATCATGTTCTTATGAATGTAACGAACTCTGAAATTTCAAAATCCTTCAATTGTTGATGAATTGAACTGAAACTTTACAATTAGTTCATTATGATGCCGATAATCAATCTTCTAACATCAATTTCAGTAATTATCAACAATTTTCCACTTAATTTTAGAAATCTCAGTTCGTAAACTCAAGAACAACTTTTCGAACACTTTTTCACTGATTCACTCCATTTTGATGTGATATACTGCAATTTGTGATTCAAATCATGTTTCTGATGATGAAACACAACTCTAATTCACAATATTTCACTTGAATTGTCAATCTATTACAGATTTCAGTGGATTTTTGAAGTTTTTATGTTCGACAGAACTTCAAAAACACTCAACCGAAAGCTCTGATACCATTTGATAGGATCAAATGCATCAATCTGTAACAAATTATATGAACAATTCAAAGAAATACAAACAATTGTAATCAAAACAAGCAAATATCAATAAAATTCTCAGTTCATTGATATAGCAAAGTCAATTACAAGAGTAAGAAAGCAGCAATTGTTACAACTACTTAATTCTACTCTAGACTAAGCTATTTATACTATCAACAAACACAAGACTATCTATTTACAATTCTAGTCCCTATACTAAGGCAAAATTGTAAAAGACACACTAAGACTAATGTTAATCTTTCTAGAGGACTAACACCCAAGTAAAAGGGTTAAAAATGTCAAAAAGGCAAAATATCAAAAAGATGGTACAAAAGTGGGCATGGCCGCCCACTCTTGCCTGCACACACTTCTTCTATTTTGTTCTAGAGAGAGGGAGAGCGCAAAAAACTCTCGGAGGTTGTAGAAGCAGCAGGAGAATTTGAAGTTTTTGGTAAGAATTCTTGGTTTTATGATGTTATAAATAGTTCTAGTCTCGGTTATGTGCTTAAGGTGTTATTGTATTTTCGGGTGGTGTATGTGTGTGGGTTTTAGGTGTTAAACATGGCTGAGAAAGCTCAAGAGAAGGGTTCAAACCTGAAAGCAGCTAAGGTGAGTTCTAGAAACCCTATTTTTAACATGTTTTTTTAATAATTTTGGGGCTGGAAAATGCATGTGAACTTGTTTTATGAAAGATGGGTTTTCACTCGTATGTGTATGTGTGTGAATGTGTATGTGGCTAGCTGCAAATTTGGAATATATGTGTGTGTATGTACATGTTATGATGCTTAGAATATTAATACTATGTTTAGATCATGATATAAGATGATTTGGGACTGATTTATGTTAATTTAGTAAAAGTTAGTTGCTCAAACGTCTAAACAGTACCATGCGTCCAATGGTTTTATTTTCTAAGTATTCTCAATCGCCCAAAAGCTCAACCGCCTAAACAATGCCCAACCGCCTAAGTGCCCATGCGTCTAAGTCAGGCCCATGCGGCTAAATATTGCCCAACAGTCTAGAATATTGAGCAGATTGACTAAGTGTAGGCCCAAACGCCTGAATAGTGCCCATGCGCCTAAATACGCCCATGCGTCTAAGTGAAAGATGACTAAGTATAAAGCCCGGACGTCTGCATAGTGGCGAAACGTCTGAACAGGGCAGAAACACGCAAATAGTGCCCATACACCTAGACACTTAGAATATTTTCTGAAATTTCAGTAAAAATAGAAAATCTAGGATTTTGACCAAGTTGACTTATGAGCAATAATTACCAATTATAGGCATGATTATGGAGTGTCTTAGGGTTATGAAATGAATGAATGATGTATGTTATGTATAACGTGTTATCTTTTAATGATGATTAAACATATTATTATTATTTGTAAAATACGTTATATGTTATGTTATTACTTTACGTAGTATTACAAACGAATGAAAGAACGTAAAGAATAACGTAATGAAAGGAAAAATAACAATGATGAAAAGTAAAACGAAATGAACGAAAGAACGACTTGCAAGCAAAATGAAAGGAGGTGCATGACCATGTTGTCGTTAGCTCAACTATGATGCGCGTTAGCTACCCTAAAGGATACACACAGGGTCAATCATTGAGATTGACAAGGCCCTTTGGTATGCCCTAGGTGACTGGATCAGCTTCATGCATAAGGTTTGTGGTTTAATTACCACGGGTCAAGCATCAGCTTTGTGCACAGTGTTCAGGGTAGGACCAATTGGTTTGAATGAACGGGAGAGATGACTTTTCCTAGGTGACTGGATCAGCTTCGTGCATAATGTTCGTGGTTTAATTACCACAGGTCCAGCATCAACTTCGTGCACAATGTTCGGGGTATTGTTCATCAATCCATATGACGTAACGTACTAAAGAAAGAAAGAAAGAAAGAAAGAAAACAAGTACGAAAGTAAAAGAATGATAATGAGTACGTTACGAAAAAATGAGAATGAAAGTAAGAGAATGTTAACAAAAAGCATGAAATGAAAGCATGCTATGAATATGATGATGAATAATGAATGTTAAAGAAAGTTAAAAGTAATATTTTCTATCTGTACGTATGATGCATGATCGCGTAAGAAAGTAAAGAAAGGTTTTAACGAAAGTAAAGTATTTTATTTATAAAACTAGAACTCACTCAGCGACGCTGACTTTTATGTGTTTTCTAATTGTCAGGTAAAAGTTACTGAGGATGGCATGGGGCAGCTACTTGGCATTTTTGGGATGACATTTCATTCGTATAATAATGATGTTTTTTTGATGTAATGCAATTTATAATGTTTTGAAATAGTTAACTGTATTGTATTACGTTGCAAAAGATGTCATTAAAATATATGAAATGGTTTCAATTAATGTCCGCTGTGTTGTTTTAAATAAATTGTATGTTTTATGTGCGATGAATAACCAACTGTGAGGTGCCCGGGAACGGGGCCTTACAGGAACCAAATATGATATCATCAACATATACTTGTACACATAAGTTATCATCAGCATCCTTCATTATGAATAAAGTACGATCGATTTTCCCTCTCGTGTATCCATGTTGGATTAAGTGTTGTGATAAAGTTTCATACCAGAATCTTGGAGCTTGATGAAGTCCATACAAAGCTTTGCTAAGCTTGTACACATGAGGTGGAAATTCTGAATCTTCAAAACCTGGAGGTTGCTTCACATACACATCATCGGTGATTGGTCCATACAAGAATACACCTTTAACGTCCATTTGATACACTTTAAGTTTCATGAATGATGCATAAGCCAGGAAGACACGAATGGATTCAAGTCCTGCAACTGGAGCAAATACTTCATCATAATCAATACCCTTTTCTTGAGTGTATCCTTGTGTAACAAGTCTCGCTTTATTTTGAATGACGATTCCTCGATCGTCGGTTTTGTTTCTAAACAACTATTTAGTGCGTATAGCATTTTCTCCTTCAGGTAAATCCATAAGATTCCACACTTCTTGTTTATGGAATTGCAATAATTCTTCTTGCATAGCCTCAATCCAACCATTGTCCTTTAACATTTCGGTAACGTTTTTAGGAACAACTTGAGAAAGAAAACATGAGTATAAGCAAAGATTTTCTTGTTCTGATTTGCTTCTCGTCATTCTCTCATTCGATGGACCAATAATATGAGATGTTGGATGGTTCTTGTGAATATGAGATGTCGGAATCTCATTCCCTTGAACATTAACATCCAGATTTGTTTGATTCAAGTTGGAGAGCTGATGCAGTAGGCTAGAAGAATGTGGATTGAAATTTGGAACTTGAGTTGGTGAGTTGATAAAGTAATCAAGATTACCATAATCAACTGAATCACCAGAGATGGATGATGTTCCAGACTCACGTTATACAAATTCAGTACAATCATTAGGAAGTTGAGAAAACATCATGACCTTCTGAAACTGAATGATCTAAATCTTGATGAGATTGATCATTTTCATTGAATCGAATTGTTGAATCCTTAACAAAAGAGAAGAATGGGTAATCTGGGCTATCAGAATCTTAGTCATCACTAAAAGAACCAAAATCTCCTTGAGCTTTCTTCTTACCTGTAGAATCAAGCATGATAGATTGATCAAACAAGTTAGATTGAAAAGAGTTTGACAGTGAATCTAAATCAAATAATCAAGCAGGACCGTTTGAAACTGATGGAAATGAATTTTCCAAGAATTTAACGTTGAATGTTTCAATTATAACATTAGTCCTAGAGTTATAAACTCGATAGGCTTTTGAAACAAAGGAAATTTTGCTTCAAATTTTCCTAAACGATCACTTGAATTTAGAATCATAACTGGACAACCAAAAGATTTAAGGAAATCTATGTTTGGTTTCCTGCCAAACATCAACTCATATGGAGCTTTCAGTTTATCTTTCACGATTAACGTTCGATTCTGTACGAAGCACGCAGTTGATATAGCTTTATCCCAGAAGGTGATCTGAATTTTAGCATCTGCTAACATAGATTGTGCAGCCTCAATCAGTGTTCTGTTCTTCCTTTCAGCAACTCCATTTTGTTGAGGAGTTCTGGGAGCACTGAACTGATGAGTAATTCCTTTCTCTGCACACAACATGTCAATATTAGCATTTTTGAATTCCGTACCATTATCACTTCTAATTATTTTCACTTTTTCATCTAATTGATTTTCAATTTTTATGATAAATTCTTTTTATAAATCAGTCATTTCAGATTTAGCATTCAAAAAGAAAACCCATGAAAATCATGTATAATCATCAATGATAACTAAAAAATATGATTTTCTTCCAATACTCTTGACATTGGTTGGTCAAAAAAGTTCCATGTGCAACATCTGGAGTGGTTTGGAATTTGAGTTTATCGGCTTGGTCTTATAATACGCTCTATGTTGCTTTCCCTTCAAACATGCTGAGCAGTGATCAGTAGTTGCAAACTTCTTGGATGGAAGTCCAATAACATGATTTCCTGCTATAAGCTTGTTCATGTTCTTGAAGTTGGAAAGCTCGAGACATCTATGCGAAAGATGACTTTCATCATTTGATGCTTTAGCAATGAGGCAAGTTATTTCTATTGATGGATCAACTTGAGACATATCCAGTTTGTATACATCTCAATCCTTTTCAGCTTTAACAATCACCTAATCCTTGCTAATCTAAAATCCTGGCATCAAAACATAACAGAAAGAATCATCAAATAGAATAGAATATGATTTATCACATATTTGGGATATGCTTAATAGATTAAAGTTCAACTGAGAACAGAAGTTGACTTTATCGAAGCTTATTATCCTATTCGATACTGTTCCTTCTCCTGTTATCTTTCCACCTGCATGACCACCAAAGGCGACATGCGTTCCATCCTTTAACTTAAAATCTTGTAGTAAGGCATGATTGCCTGTCATGTATCGGCTACACCCGCTATCCACATACCATGTATTGAGTGGTCTTCTCGGGCGTACCTGCATAACAAAGAAGTTAAATTGAGGTATCTACCCAAGCCGAGATGGTCTTGGGTTTTCCAAATTTATCAATAATGGTAAATTGTTTGAAATGAAGAGTATTCAAATCTGGCTTGTTCTTAATGAATTTACCAATTTTGTTATGCATTTGTTGTTGAACATTTTTATACACATTCATACTAGTTGACTGACCAACTTTTGAAAAATATTGATTACCAACATTTTTATTAGTCATTCTTACAGATCTTGGTATGAATTGATCGTTCAGAACTTGTTTTGGTCTCACATAATTGTTCCTTTGGAAAGACCTCAAACCTAAAGAAGGTCGGTTAGTTAATCTTTGAAATCCATCCGTTTGATTTCTCATATACTGAGGATTAACATAACCTTTGCTCAAGTTTGAATTAGCAAATCCTTTCTTAGGTGAACTCTTCCTAAAGTAGCAATTTTTAGTGTTGTGAGTTCTCTCATTACAATAGGTATAGTATTTGTTGAAATAAGAATCTGGTGTGGAATGATTCCTCATGTCACAGATGTAACAGTACTTGTTGAAAAAGCACTCAGCAGTATTGTGATTGTACATATCACAAATTTCACAGTACCTCTGTGGAGATTTAAACAATTGCTTGTTAACTTTTGATGTTGACGCAATATTTGATTCTTGTTTATATTTTGGTGTCAATAAGTTAAATTTTTGTTTTTGATTTGTCAAATTTTGCTTTTGGTGACATTTTGTTCTTTAACAAATTACTTTTCATCTTTTTCATATGAACTTCCTTCTTGGATTCCTTAGGAACAAATCTTTTAGTAACAGCGGAAGTCTTAGAATCTGAACCCGTTTTCTGATCAGAGTGAGATTTGTTCTTAGGACTTAGCTTAACTTCTAAAAGAGAGTTCATGTTCAACAAACCAGCAGACACAAATTTTACAGGTTGAGTTTGGTTGCTTGATTTATTGGTTTTATCAGATTTTCTTAACATTTGTTTTGATCATTTTTAGCTTTAGATGATTTCTTCTTTTTTGTTGATTCTTAGATTTAGAAGAACTTGGTTTAATTTCAAATTGAACATCTTCAGTTGTAGATTCTTTTTCATTATCTTTTAGTTTCAGATCAACAAAGTTTGAATCTTCTGATGTTCCTTCTTCGAGTTTTGCTTTTTCTTTATTTTTGATTAAAACTTCTTCCAACACTGATTTTGTTGGAGCACAATATTTCTGACTTTTCTGTTTAGGTTCATATTATTTGACTTTTTGGGATGACCATTTTTTATCTTTTCATCATCCTTTTCTTCAAAGATTTTGATATTAGCCTTTTCTTCTTCATTGTTAGAATTCTTGTTTTTGTTCTAATAAGCTTTGAGTTTAGCTTTGTTTTCTGGAGAATGATCATTCGTGTTAAAGTTTTCTGGTAGAGTGTTGGTTATTGATTTAGGCATTGGTTCATGAGTGAAGCCTAGTCCTGCTTTTTGTTTATCTTTTCTTTCACTTACCAGTTTTTCAACAATAATTTTTAAACTTTTAATCTTAGTAAGATCCTCTAGAGTAGCAGAATGTGCTAGCTTCTCCTGTTCTAGACTTTTAGTCATTTCTTCCAACTATTTAGAAACAATTTCTAACTCTTTTAACATTTTATTCCATGATGTTTGAAGAGAAATAATCTTTTCATTTGCTATTTTATGGTCAGATTTTAGTTTATTATGCATTGACTCTTCTTGTTTAAGTTTCTCGCAGATTTTATATGAATAGCTTTGATAGTATTCGACATGTTCGAAGCATGATATGGTGCAAAGTTTTTCTCTTACTTCAGATGTATTTAAGGATATTTGGAAATGAAGTTTCAGAGTTTAAGGATGAAGTTTCAACCTTAGGTTGGTCATACTGAGCCATCAAAGCAATTTCATGTAAATCCTCTTTATGCCGATTTGTCACTCCAGTCATAATCATCTTCTTTATTCTCATTACTACCTTCCACTTTTGGATCACAATCCTCTGACCAATCTTCCCCTTGGATTTATACAATATGAGATAAACTTGAGGTTAGATCATTGGTAAATTGCTCAGCATATGGACTCCAGTCATATCCATCCTTCACACTGACTACAAGAGCTTTCTTTGGTTCATTAGATGATTTTGATTCATCTTTAAGCTCAGGCATCAGAAGACTTTGATATGGCTATTGGAATGTCTTCGGAGCTGATTTTGATTCCTCTAATTGCCAGAACTAGATTGAGCATTTCCTCCATTATTCCTGGGAGCTTTGCATTCCCTAGAGAAATGTCCATAACTGTTGCAGTTGAAACACCTCGACTTTGACTTGTCAAGACCATCAGTCTTATAAGCACTAGGCTTGTGTTTCCTGTTGACATACAAGTGTTTTTCTGTTCTGTATGCAATCATCACTATCTGCCAATTCAGATCCATCTCTTCAACAACTTCAGGATCCATTTCAAACAAATCCTGCAAAACAAGATCTAATTGTGTTAGATGACTATCTTGATATGCTTGAAAGCTTGCCATGAAAGTAGTAAAGGCAGTTTTAGACTCTTCATCCTCTAATAGGATGTTTATCACATCTTTAACTTTGCTAGATTTAGTAGAGCTAACAGATGGAGTCTCTATTTGAGGCTTAGAACTTTCAGAAATAGGAGGAGACTGAGGTTGAGGTTTGGTTGCATAAGCAGGTGCACTTGTGAATAATGAATCAGTAAAGAACCCTACTCCTACAAACATATCTCCCTCTTCTTCAGGTAAACTTTCATTCTTTGACATGAAAGCATTCTCAATAGTATTTGTAGGAGATGCAACAAATTGATACTGTGACATTGAGGATGTTCTGTCATTATTCCTTGAACTCTCATCAATCTCCACAGATTCAATCTTGGCAATCAACAGATCAAGATCCATTAGAAATTTCTTTGTCTGCTTTAACGATATCACTGTTTGTTTCCACGATGATGGTAAAGCATTGAGAAGTCTAATGTTTTCATCTTCAGATCATGTGTAATGCCAGCTGTTGACTTCTCTGTGGTAAGCTGCACATATCTGCTCATCATCTGATTAATGGTCTCACCAGATAGATGTTGAAAAAGCTCTAACTGCCTCTTCAGATTTTGCTTTTTGAGATTTTGTATCTCTTTACCACCTTCACAGATAGTCTTTAAAGCTTTGTACATTGTGTAACCAGTTTGATATCCATTAATCCTGGCTAGGACTTCAAGAGGTAGTCCTTTACACATCAAAGAGTAAGCTTTAATATCATTCTTAACCTTCCTAAGATCATCACCTTGTAGACCATTTTTAGGGTAGGGTTCTGGTGAATCTTTGGTATAAACAAATCCCCTGTCAGGCCCATCTATGGTTATAGGAATATATGGTCCTTTTTCTATAGATTTCCAAAGATCAGTATCAATGGAATTAAGGTGATGGCTTTGTACGGTTATTAGTAAGGCTGATACAACCCAAACACCTAAAGTCTCTCCTGCATGCATGCACAAGTGCACTGAAGTGGAATGCTTTGGAAGTTTTAGACTGCCTTAGAAATTATTCTAAGTGTGAAATCTTCCGAAGCCAAGACCAATATCTTCTGAAGCCAAAAGATGAAGTCTTCCGAAGCTTCAAGGACAAAGTCTACCGAAGCCAACTACTGAAGACAGATTTGTTCCAAAGACTTTTATATTACATGCTTTATCTGATGTACTTTTTACCTAAAGCTGAACCACTTTCCGCTGCCACTCTGATAAGTCACCAACCTGACATGAGTTAGTGAAAAGGTCCATGCTTTTGGTAGACTATACATTGAGGTCTTGAGTCTGTAACTTTCCACTTTATGTACTTTATCCTTTTTGTAATATATGAGGATGTGAGCTATGGCATGTCAAAGTCACTAGTCAAAAGACAATCTACCTTTTGACTCTACATGGATTTTGTTGTCTAGGTCATTGTTAGAACCGTGAAAGGACGGAGTATTAACTGATTATGTGTGTATACCAACTCAAATAGTGCGGAACCTATTTGATTGGCGATCTAATCAGGGAGAACGTTACTATGATCAATACTAGAGTTGATTAAACGTTAAGAATTGAGTAGGGATCAACCAAGAACGAACTATGAAGTTGGAACAGGTTTTCAGAAGTCTCTGGAGGGCTAGGGTATGAAAATATTCGAAGTGTTACGTTTTTCCACGATTTAAGTGGTATTTATATGTTAGTGTTTCTCATTCGGGCGACTAAACCACAAGTATGATTCAGTCGTGCGATTGAGCCATGCGGTTGACCCATTCGCACGACTGAGTGTTCAGTCGTGCGACTGAGCCAATCTTATGTTACAATCATATGACTGATCCAGTCTCCTGGTTCAGTCGTGCGACTGAGTCATTCGCATGAAGTTGTTCATGCGTATGGTCTATTAGCATGGACCATTCGCATGAGAACTTCATATACTTCACAAATCTATATAGTTAGTTCAATATGTGTTATCATACGATAAACAATGAAACATTAATCATTATAAGCATCAACCACACTTTGTATTTCATTAATATACATTCAATAACACATATTAATTCAATCAAGAGTCTTTCATTAAAAATATCAAACGATTACATTAGTGTAACAAAGTGAAAGTCATTTACATTTAAGCACACTAGAACTAGAACTAGGGACATGTGTACCAACAAACTCCCCCTTGGACCTAGTTCTACCTATTCTTTGACTTCCTTTGTAAACTCTGCATGTTTCTTGACTCTTTCTTCCTTTGAAACCCTAGCATGAATATCAAGTGCGAAGCATAAGCGTATACATGTTGAAACTGAAGAGCTTGCACGATATCCTATGTATCAAAAAATAGTGGCCACTTGTACAACGTATATATATCAGTTGCTGACAAGTTTGTGAGCCACATTGGGTAAAACACCCTTACTGTCTCCAACGTTCCCTCTCTATCCAAAACAATGATGGCTTCTCCTATACACCAGTCATAATACCATGATTTAAAATGGGGTGTAAAGTCTCGTGGCATCTCCCTCAAAGGTATACGTGACATCATGCGCGGAGGTTGCCATTTCAAGACAACTATCGGCCTTTCAGTAATGGGATTAACTTCAGACCTTTTGATATACCTCGTCGGTTGTTGAGGTCTGAAGTTAACCCACCTGGTGCGGTACTCTCTTTTCAACGCAGCCTCGAACCAGCCTGACATCTTCTTCGGGTTGGCATATAGCAGCTTTAGGCGTCCCAGCTGGTTGAGCGCAAAACCGAGAAGAGTCTTTAGATCATGTGGAAATCTAAAGTACTCTATTCTGCTCTCCCTCTTCACTGCATACACACTTAGATCCATAAAGTATGCCCACGCTATTATCTTCCCTGACACCTTGAGATGCTTATTCACTTTGTAGAGCTTGGTGTAGGTACTTGGATTTGGTGCAACACGCTGAGCTCGGATCTCTCCAATACAAGCCGCCCATTCAGCATTTCTGATGTTCACATCGGCGTCCGAGGCTTGGACTTGGCTTGTTGATGTTCCTGCTTCCTTTTCCATTTGATTCAGCTTCTCCAATGGATCACTATCGAGAGTACTTCCCAAATTAGGAACCATATTTCCCTCTCGGTCAGTGTACTCTGGATAATGTTGGGCTGCAACATCCTCAATTTCTTTTTCATCCACATCGTTAAGCTCATCATCACTCGTCACATCAAAGGATGGAGCATCCTTGACAATCTCATCCGGGTTTAACCAGATGCTCATCAGTAAGGTCGTGAAATATTTCTCCTTCTTTAGGAGTATAACTCACAGACCTCCTAACAATCCCTTGCAAATCAAGTATCATAGTTAATTGAGACTTGATTTGCTGTAGGGGAGCATCATCGAATTCATCTTGCTGAGATGTTTGATCTGCTTCAATTAAACATGAAAACACATCAATAGTTAGTAAGTAATCAAGACAATCAAACATTGAATAACAATTTATAAACATTAATTACATAACATTAATACATGATTTCAAGTACAAAGCGCTCATAAATACATAAACATCTAATCTTTACATTTGTCCTTGATCATGTCAGGAGCTTCTTTAGTCGGAGAAGAGGGTGGTGCAGAGGATGAGGCTCTCTGGTCTTCATTCTTTTTGCTTCGCCTCTCACTTTTCTCTTGGGCACCCGAAGCAGATGGATCCCCTTCTTCTTTATCATCTCCTCCATCTGCATCATCACCTCCCTTTGTATCTTCACCTTCATCATCACTATCATCATCATCATCACTATCATCATCATCACCATCATCACCATCTCCCTCTTCAATCTTCAGAGGCTCATACTTTGAGCCCTTGACCTTGAGAAGGATAGTCCTCTTGGCATCCTCCAACTCCTCAATCTTCTTAGAAGATAACACGTTCTTCTCCTTGAGTTGGGTAATCTGTAGACTCTAAGCAGCCATTTGCTGGGCCCGTTCCTCAATCAGTTGTGCCTGCTGAGATATCTTCTATGCTTGGGCAGTGTTTTGATCCACAAGCTGTCGGATTTGTGCAGCTCTCTCCTCATCAGCTGCTAACAGCTTCAGCACCATTCTGTTAAGTGCTAACAGTTGTTCCTCTACCCCAATAGGGGGTAGAGATGATCCTGTAGTGAATGACGGGTGGGATGATGGTCCGGCTGGGTGGATGGTGGTGGTAGCGGTGGCTGTGGTGCATATGGGAGGTGTTATATGAGGCGATAGAGACGGGTGAGCTGTAGTGGTGGTGGAAGTGGTGTAGATGGGTGCTGGAATGGGTGTGGTAGTGATGGTGGGTGAGGTGGTAGGAGTGGTGGTGGTAGTTGGGGTAGTGGGTGAGTGAGTGGTGGTGGTAGGTATGGTGGCAGTGGTGGTGGAGATAGAAATCAGCGTGAACCTTCATCTTTCCGGCTTCATCCCATGGGGCTGAGCCATCCTCTTCTTCATCCCATGGGTTGGTCTGGGGTATAAGTAGGATCTGTAGTAGTCTCCCCAGACGCAGCTTGGCGTGTCCATTCCATGTTCGGTGGCAACCACCCTGCTCCCCACCCTTCTCTTTAACGGCTCATCATCACTTTCCTCCTCCTCACCAAGTCTAAAATCTTGATGGAACCCAGCTATGTCAGCTTCTCCCTGAGTGGATGGTGGAGGTGTAACATCTGTGGTGGTGGCCCTAGATGGAGTGGGGCCCATGTCTCCACCATCATCACTATCATCATCATCCGAGTCATCAGATGGAGGAGCAATTTGCTCAACATCTGAGTCACTCTCCTCATGGCGCCACTTTCGCCCTTCCGGCTCCACGTAATCAGCCTGGGCCAAATGCCCGAAGAGTCTCTTCATAGGGGGTTTGACTTGCTTCCCCCTGTAGACCTTCATGCGGCCCAAGGTCTTGTTATCCATCACCTCGAGTGTCACAGCATCCTGGCTCTCCTTAGGCAGAGAGGGCAGCTTCTCATCAATAATCAACTGAAGAAACCTAGGCTACATGCAAAAACCCTCTTTGCCTTTAGCCTCTAGATTCTCAATACGGTATGAGAATATCATGTTTGAGAAGCTAAAGGGGTGGTTCAGAACCAGTGCCACGTAGGCATTCAGAATCTGGTCTGAAAGGTCATCAAAGCCACCCCTCCTCCAAGCTAAGCACTTGAGTATCACATGTGCTAAGTACTTGTACTGGGGACACAGGTTGCTCTTGTTCAGCACACCTACATTTATATCCCCGGCGTACTTCATCCTGAGGAAGCACCCTCGCACTGTCAGAGGATGTAGCCTAGTTGGGTGATCAGCATCGTCACCCAGGGCGAGTACTCGACGTATGTCCTCAGCAGTAACCTCGATATCCATACCACAAATAGTACTGCGGATGCTGTATGGCTCATGTGAACGATCAACTGATGCCCCCTCCCAGAAGGCCTGCTGAATAGACCTATAGGGAGTGCACGGAGTGAATATAGCTCAATGGATCCGGTATTTTTGTAGGAATGCAATGATCCCAGCAAACTCGGCCCCGTTCCGAGTTGTTGCATCCAAATGAGCACGGATGTTGTGTATGGGGTTGATGGACCATCGATCAGCCATAGATCTGTAATACAAGACACATGAACTCTAGATCACCACACAATAAAAATCAGTTCAAATTAGCCTGGTTGAACTCAGTCTGGTTCAATCATACGATTGAACCATGCGATTGAGTTCAGTCAGTTGACCTATCATGCGACTGAATACAGTCGGGTGATTGAGTCATGCGACTGAGTTCAATCGGATGACTGAGCCTGCAATTGGTTCAGTCGGCCGACTGAGCTCATTCGTATCAGTCATTCGGCCGATTGGCTCAATTGTCCAGCTCAGTCGTGCGATTGTAGTTCATCCGGGTGTCCAGTCGCATGACCCACTTTTCGGTCCACTGAAATTTGAATTTATACCAATTCTTAAGACTAGACGTCGTGTTTTGGTTTATTAGACTCGCAATCAATAGACTAATAATCTAATAACTTTGATTTTAACATTTTACTTAGTTTAATTAGGTTATTTGTCCTATTTCAGTCTCGGGTCTATTTAGGTCCAAATTTCTTGATTTTGAAGTCACATCGATGGAATTTTTGCAAGCCTACATCGCAATATACCTGTATAAACATTAATGAACGTCAGAAGATCGAAATAAGCAGGTAAATTTGGTCTGAAGAAATTTTGGCAGAGTAACGGTAGGCTATGCGATTTTAGGCTGATTGGGGGGTGATGAGTTTATGCGATCAACTGTGGCTCTATTTATGCTGAATCGGATTTCAACCGGGCGACTGCACCCATTCGCTCTGTTTATTCGGGCGATTGGACCTCAGTCATGCGATTGGTTCACTCGATCACATTCAGTCGGCCGACTGGGTTTCAATCGGGCGACTGACTCTTTCGCACAACTCCATTCGGACGACTGGCTCAATCTTGTAAGCCATTCGGGTGAATGGTTCATACTCATGCTCCATTAGACTATCTAGGGCATAAGTATGATCCATTCGTACGGTTGGTCCATACTCATGGACCAGTCGTGCGTATGGGTCATCCTCATGATTTTGACTTTATGACCATTTCACATTTTACACCTTCTGACTATTGACTAAACATTTTGAGCATTAGATCATCTCAGACATGACTCTTTTAACTTTGAAAACTTTTGATCACCTCAGACATGAACCTTTTAAAACAATTTGTCACCTCAGACGTGACTCATTTTAGTGATTAACTCACAGATTGATTTCTATTGCATTGTCCGACATTTAAAACTAAATAACTAAGATTCAAACAAATTAAACAACTAGAATTAAGAAACAAACGAAAACTTATTTTTGTAATTTTGTGGGAGGTTGAAATCTTAGGTAACATTACGTTACTTTGATCATAACTGGAGCGATTCATTATGGAATCATACAGGTTTATCAAATTATTTGGGACAATTTATCAAAGCCATTTGATTTGGATTCTTGTTTTCATCGAGAGTCATCAGCAAATTTAGGAAATCATACTAGTTCTGTAAGATCCCACATTGATTTGGACTTTCAAGAATTGCAGGTCACGATGATCGTCAGTATACTTGTCCTCTTAAATCCATGCACAGATTTTTGACACACGTTGGTAATTATATAGGGTTTAATTATTTCAACAAGCATTTGTGGATCCCACACTTATATGGTAATCAACATTCCTCAGGAGATTTTGAGTGGTCTACAGGTATTGTGACAAGAGGAAACTATTCTAAGAGCTTTCAAAGAGATGCAAAGCCTCAGGTCCGTGCCATCGCACAGCAGAGAGGCGCAAACAACAATGAATTCTAGAATATTTAGGTTATACTTATCCTCAGGTCAGTGCCACCACAGAGCAGAGAGGCACACAACCTATCCTCTTGTTTGAGCAATTATATTCTTTTTAAACAGATCGCACTAACAACATATGTTATCAGCTAGATTGTTTTTTGCATTTTTCATGTGCTTTGCTCATTTTATGGTCAACCGCACACTTTTGTGGCGTTAATTTTGCTCGTCACCTCTTATTGGAACTTGGTTGATTGTGTTAACCAGGGATAAGATGATAACCCACAGCTTGTTGAACAACTTTGTTTAAAATTGAAATCACCAACGAGATCTACTCATCTGTTATGTTGAATCTACTAACATATCATCTAATGATCTAGCAACCTCTAGGTCTACTTTCTTCGTGTTCCCTTAGTAGCAGCTAGTTTTACTATCATTTTTCCTTTTATGTTGCTTAGACTTCTTAGACTAATACTTTGAAGTTTACATCAATAATCAGTTAACTTATTTTAAAGTCCCAAACTCTTTGTTCCTGTGTACTATCATTTTCCATAGTCATTGAATAAGTATCACGGATACGATCTCATTTCTAGAATCTCCTCCTCCTGTTTTTTTAAGTAAATATATACTGAAAACTAAACTAATCTCCCCCTAAAATTCTAAAACCGAAAATCTTTTTGTGTTTTTGGATTTTTTTAAGACAGGAAATTAAAATAAAATAAAGTAAAAGAAAATAAAAGAAAACTAAACGGGTGTCGGACTAAGCAATTTCATCTTCTGGAATTACTTCACTTTTCTTTTTGACGCCGTTGACCTCTAACAGATATAAAAATCTTGGTTTATCAAAAGCTTTCGTGTAGAAGTCAGCGCGTTGAAAATCCGTATTAATTTTAACAACATCGATTAAATTCTTTTCAAAACAATCACGTATAAAGTGATATTTAATTCCGATGTGTTGGTCTTAGGATGTTGGACCGGATTTTTAGTTACGGCTATAGCAGCCGAACTATCAACATAAATAGGAGTGTTAGAGAATTTCAAACCGTAGTCCTGCATTTGCTGTTGAATCCAGATGATTTGTGAACAGCAACTTGCTGCAGCAACATATTCAGCTTCACAAGTTGACAGAGCAACCGATGTCTGCTTCTTACACTGCCACATGACTAATCTTCTCCCAAAGAATTGACATCCTGCTGAAGTGGACTTGTATTTCATTTTGCATCCGCCATAATCCGAATCGCTATACGCTTTAAGCTCAAAGTCATCGTCATGAGGATACCACAACCCAAGTGTTGGTGTACCCTTTAGATAACAGAATATCCTTTTGACCCCTATCAGATGGTTAACCTTTGGCTTCGCCTGATATCTTGAACATAGACATGTTGCATACATGATATCAGGTCTTGATGCAGTGAGGTACATGAGAGATCTAATCATTCCTTGGTACGTGGTGGCATCGACCAGATCACCATTCTCGTCGGGTGCTACATCATGGTTTGTAGCAAGTGGAGTTCCCGCTGCGGAAGCATTTTCCATGTCAAACCGACTGAGAATATCTCCTACATACTTGGTCTGATGTAGAAATATTCCTTTTGGTGTCTGATCCACCTGTAACCTGAGAAAGAACTTCATCTCTCCCATGGCACTCATTTCAAACTCAGTCTTCATTACTGCTTCAAATTCTTTACATAAATCCTCATTCTTGGAATCGAAGATTATGTCATCAACATAAATCTAAACAAGCAGCAGATCACCATCCTTTTCTTTGATGAACAATGTGCAGTCAATTACACCTCCACGAAATCCGTGTTTCACAAGGTGAGTCGAGAGTTTCTCATACCAGGCTCTGGGAGCTTGATGAAGCCCGTATAAAGCCTTTCAAGTTTGTAAACTCTGTCCTGATGATATGGATCCTCAAATCCCTCAGGTTGACTGACATACACTGTCTCTCAGATTTCACCATGAAGAAATGCACTCTTCACATCCAGTTGATAGAATTTAATCTTCATGTAAGAGGCATAGGCTAGGAAGATACGGATGGCTTCCATTCTCACCACAGGTGCAAATACTTCATTGTAATCTATTCCCTCGACTTGTCGAAATCCTTGAACTACCAGCCGAGCCTTGTTCCTGATGATGATACCTTGATCAACTTTCTTACACTTCAAGACCCATTTGGTACCAATGACTTTATCACCTTTAGGTCTATCAACTAGTGTCCATACACCTAACTTCTTGAACTGAAGAAGTTCTTCTTGCATGGCACTGACCCATGTCTCATCATTCAGGGCTTCACTGACGTATTTTGGCTCAAACTGAGACACAAAACAACGATATGCACCATCATGAAGGTATCCTTTTTCCATTACAGAGGCATAATCAGCTGAGTATAGATGATTTCTAGTCTGAACTCCTGACCTGACATCCCCAGTGACATTGTCCAGAGGATGATAGACATTTAGGTGTGATCCAGGAATGGTGGGAACAACTACTTCAGAACCAAGATTGTGGACATTTGGTTCTGTATCTAAGGCAGTAGGAGTTTGAGGTTATAAAGATGCAGAGGCATCATTGTCAGATGCTTGTGGACTTGTAGGAATGGGAACATGTTCCTCCTCATTGTTCTAGTCATTCTCCACAGATTCATCATCAGAGGAGGAGTCACTTAACTCGAGTGCTCCCCTGACTGGTTAGACGATTCACCTTGTGAACCAGATGATGTGGCATCTTTTGATGGTGTGCTTAAGACCTCAAACATCATTTTGGTTGCCAAGTCATCGTCAGAGGTGGAGAGAGGGATGTTGAAGGACTTGAAGAAGCCATCATAGTCAAAAAAGAAAACGGGTCCTTTTCTAGCAGGTGGGGTGGTGTATCTCGGAACGTCCATGTTGAACCACACTTCTACTTGACCCGTTGAGTTGTTGTAAACTCTCTTATTCAGTATGTTGTACCCTAGAAAGATTCCTTCGGCAGCCTTCTCGATGAACTTTCCCTCCTGATTTTTCTTAGTAGTGTGCATGGTGCACCAAATGGTTCGAGATACTCTAGATTTGGTTTACGTCGTTGAAGTAACTCGTAACACGTCTTGCCATGACGTTTAACTACCAGAACTCGATTTAACGTGTAACAAGCATTGGCAACTGCCTCATTCCAGAATTGGATAGACAGCTTTGAGTCTGCTAACATTGCCCACGCTGTCTCTATTAAGTTGCGATTCTTTCTCTCAGCAACCCCATTCATCTGAGGAGTGTAGGCGGATGTGAAATGTTGCACAATTCCCTTTTCTTTACAGAAAGCCTCCGTCCATTGATTCTTGAACTCGGTTCCGTTGTCTGAGTGGACTTGTCTTACCTTTAGCTTGTAAAGAGACTCCAGTGTAGTTACTAAATCTTTTAATGACTCAAATGTTTCTGATTTTGATTTCAGAAACATCACCCAAGAGAATCTTGAGTAGTCATCTGTAACTACATAGCAGTACAAGTCGCCTGCAATGCTTCTTGTACTAACTGGACCAAACAGATCCATGTGAAGAAGTTCAAGAGGAAGTTTGATGGAGTGAACTTTCTTGTCCTTATGAGACTTCTTTGTCTGTTTGCCTTTCTTGCATGCCACACAGAAATCCGGAAAGTTGGAAATTTTTAACGTTAACTCCTCTCACTAGATCATTCTAGATCAAGTGATTCATCTTCCGTGGATTAATGTGTCCTATTCTCCAATGCCAGAAGATGGAGTCCTTCTCAGCAGCCTTTGACAAGAAGCACTGAACGTGATGATCTGTTATGGGGTCCTTTGATTGATCCAAGACATAAAGGTCATTATATCTTGAGGCAAACATTAAGACTTGGTCCTCCGGGATCACATAGTCCTTTTTCAGGACATAGCACTTCTTGTTATCAAATACCACTTTAAACCCTTTATCACAAATTTGGATACCGAAAGTAAGTTATTTTGAAGTTGTTGAACGTAGTTTACCTTGTCAAACTTTACTTTCTGATTTACCACTTCCCCTTGAGCTGTGATATACCCTCCTTTGTTTCCAGCAAATGAAACATGGCCTCCTTTATTTACTTGATGTTTGATAGGAGTGCCCTGTTCCCTGTCATGTGCCTGAATGCTCCGCTATCGACAATCCACGTGTTGGTTTCAGCACTATAGCGAACACCCTGCATATTCAATTGAAAACATTAGTTCAGGTTAGCGACCCAAGCCTTTACTGGCTTGGGTGACCCAGAGGCATCACACTTCATAAATTCCACCCATTGACCTTTTGAGGGTGAGGGACAATCTATGGTCTTCTTGTTCTCATTATCAGATTAATGGATAGATTTCTCTTTCCATAAGCCAGTCTTATGTAAGGTCTGTTTGTGATAAACAGACGACTGGTTGATAGGTTGAACTTTAGGTTCACTGACTCTTTTTGGTGGAGTCATTGATCTTCTTTTGGAATAGCTCACTTTAGTGTCATAAAGTTATACCTTCTTCTTTGGCGTCTGATAATAAGGACAATAAGACGCCATATGTCCATACTTTCCACAGTTGTAACATGATCTGCTTTCAACTTGACGATTTAAATGTTTCTATGGAGAAGTATGGGACACCCGTGTGACATTGTTTTGTTTGGTTTCTTGCTTAGATGTTTTATTTAATTTAACAAAATTAATTGTTTGAACGTTTGTAACATCTTTTACCTTTTGTTTCTTTTGATTTAAACATGAAGCACGAGGGTGGTTAACTTTTTTGGTCTTATTGGGTTCAGAATTAGACTTGGTTGAATCGGACTTAACTTTAACCTTTTCAAATTGTTTGTCCAGATTGACACATGGCATTTTACCTTGTGATTTTGAAGTGGCCTCCTTTAGTTTAGTGCCAGATTCAATAAGTTTACATGTGGAATCTGGGTCACTTACTAGAGGAGTGGACACCACATGATCCTTGATTGGGTTATTATTTATTAGTTTACTTTTGCATTCATTAAGGTCTCATGTGGTGGTGGAACCACTTTATATCCTAAACCCTCCCCATTGTTACGTTCTCTTACTAAGTGTTGGACAATGTGAGAGGAACTTGTCCAACTGTGCAGTTTTTGTTTCAGTGAATTTACTTCTACTTCTAAGACTGTCTTCTATTTCTTAGTGTCTTCTAGGGAGTTTAGATAGTACCTAATATCATTAGCTTGGTTAAAGGCAACTACTTCTGTTTCCCAAAGCTGTTTGTTCAAAAGATCTATCTTTTCTTTGTAACTGTGCTCATTTTGTTTTAAAACTCTATTGGCTTCTGTGCATAGTTGTAAGTCCTTTACTAAGCTATCATTGTGATCTAATAACCTAGCAAATTTCAGATCAATGCCTTCCCTAAATTTATTACAATCAGAACAAGCATGATTATTGAAAAGTTGAGAAGTGGTACTTACCTGAAAGGGAGTGGTTGAATCGGCCATCGAAGCAAAGTCTGATGATTCTGGTTCTGGTGATTCCGGACTTGTTGAACTTGTCCCTTCTTCAGGTAGATGATCAATCACAGTTGCAGATTCTTTAATGTTTGACATGGCGAGCTCAACTGCAATATCACCCTCACTTGCTGAGTCGTCATCTAAGTCCTCGACACTAGCAATGTTGGATTCTCCTGGAGACACAAACCGAAAGCTCCAATCTTGTCCTTCATCATCATGAGCAGTCAAGGCTTTAGGATCCTTGCTTGACGAAGTAGGACTAACTGTGGGTTATCCTGACAATTGAAGGATGAGAAGGGATTCCCATTTCCTGTCATTTTAGGCTTCACACACTCACGTTTTAAGTGCCCCTTTTCCCCACAATTGAAGCAGGTAACCTTGGACTTGTCAAAACCGAAAGTTGTGTCCTTAGTAGCAACCAAGTTCTGTCCAGTTTTCTTGAAAAACTTCTTAGCTCTCCTGATAGCACTTGCTAAGGCCCACATTACATCCATCCTTTCCAGCACTGTCTCGTCCACCTGCTCGTAGTCCTCATCTGCTAGATGGCAGTTCCCTATTTTCCCAGCAACTAGCCCGTCATAGGAATGGACGACAGCTGCTAAGAGATCCATGTGTTCCTTTGCTACCATAACTGTCACATTTTCAAGATTCTCGGTCTTCAGTTTTGTGTATTGGCTTCGAATGCTATGTATTGGGTACCAGACGACCCTGACGTGTCAGATCCTTAAGAAATTGCTTGAGATGGACCAGCTGAACTCGACACAAAAACCATTTGTAGTGGAGCTCCAGACGTTTTGGCTTGTGGAGTTGAGTTGTATAAGCCTGGATTCTGATCATAAGTAGACTTTTGAGCCCTGTATTTCATCCTTAATTCTTCCTCCCTCAGTTTTAGAATGAAGTCATTGATATCTAACTTCGCCAGCATATCATTCTGTCAGTGGTTGGAGACAAAAGAAACCCACTTTTGAGGCAACCCATCTGTGAAGTTTGAAACTTTTTCTTCCATAGACGTGGAGACTCCATGAGTGTGCAGCTCACTCATTAAGTGATAGAACCGATCAATGACATCGTCCAAGCTCTCCTTTCCCATTGACGAGAAGTTGTCAAACTCCTTCTTCAACGCTTTAGCCTTTAGAGCTTTTAATGATGCATTTCCATCATACCTCTTTTCCAATGCATCCCACAGCTTCTTTGCTTGCTTGTTGTTGGTCCATTGGTGATCGATTTCAGTGCTAATGAATGATAATCACAGTGATATCCCACAAGTATTGAATCAACAGAGCAAAACACAGAAATGAGTTTCAAAATAAAGCTATATGATCCAAACTCAATCAATACTAACAAATAAGGCTCAATGATATGAAAACAAATGCAATTCCAGCCCCAAACACGCTATCAAATCAGTAATGCAAAAGTGTATCTCGATTAGGTTTGGCAAAACTTGCTCCAAAAGTTACAAGAGTTGCAAATATATAAACAGAGACAAATTCGCTGGTAGTTTCGCTTGAGCGGAACTACCCTGACAAGAAAGTAAGTTCACCCGGCAGCGAAGAACAGTTTCACCAGGTGACCCTTATCAGCTGACTACGAGCGAATCTATAGATTCGCTCATAGTTTCGCTGGGTCAGTGTGAAACTAAGATAGAACAAACTAAACATTACTTACATAAATGAAAATCATCTAACATTAGTCCTATTACATAGAAGACAAAATAAGCTAATCTAATGTAGGTGAGTCCAACCTATCTAGATCATCAATACTCCCCCTAGGATGGACCTCACCTAGAGGGGTCTTCTCAGTCAGCTCCAACTTCAGCATCAACTTCAGCCTCGAAATTCTCAATGAAAGCTCCTGCCCTTAACTCAATCCCGGCTAATGGATTAGTAACATCTTCAGATCCTGCCTTTGATTCACTATCAACAATAAAGTTCTCAACAAACCCAGCTTCATTGAGTTCTCCATCTGGTGAATCTACAACTATTACCTCCTCCAGATCTTGCACGGTTTGCTCCTTAGTATTAGCTCCAGACCCACTAGCCTCATCTATCACCGGCTTTTCAAACCTTCTTGAAATTGATTGATCCAACTATTTACTCAAATCATCCACATCCATCCTTGTTTCGTCCGCTTGAATGATTTTTCTTGATAGCTCCCGGACTTCAGCTCTGAATCCCCTAGCTTTGTTAGCTACCCTTATAAAGAGGCTAGCTTCTTCCAACATTTTAGCTCCAGCCCCAACTTTTATATGATCCTCGCACAGAATCACCAAGTCATCATCACAAAAAGAAAATACTTCCATTGGATCAAACAGTCTGATTTCAGGGACACCTTTCACCTTAATAACTGCTTCCCCTGTGTTGTTATCATAGAAACATTTTTCAATGCTTGCAGTCTCGGGGGAAGAGGATCAGGTATCCTAATGCGATCAACAGTCTTTGCTGGTTTCAGTTTAAGCACAATCTTCCCTTTCCCAGTCACCCAATCAACGTCTTTCTTCGACCTTTTTCTTTCCATCTTCATGAAACCAAAAGCCTTGAAGTTATCACTCAAACCCCTTCTAATTTCTATCTCAAGCAACTTGGCCCGTTCACTCTGTTTAGCTCCAAGTAAAGGAATCTCTGCCAATCTCCTCAAATCCCATCTTGGGAGGGTTTTAAAAGCTTTTCTTTTGTGAACATAAGAGATTCCCCCTCCCCTTCTCTTGATCATACACAACTTGAGCTCAGAGTTGTATTTCCAGCTGAAGATCTTCTTATCACTCTCTTTTCTTGTTGGGTTTCTGATGTTCTGGAACAGTGGAGTTATCTCTTCAGCTTCCTTTTCTTTAACAAACCAATTAGATTGATCTAACTCCACCGTTCCAGTTTCAAATGACCTAGTTTCAGTCACATAGGTCACTGGACGTTCATCTACCTCATAAAATTTAGGTTCTGAGCTGTAATCCACCAGCTGTTCCTCAACTTCCTCATCTTCATCCACTAACTTCATCTCAGTTTCCTTTTCTTTCTCCATTCATTGTTTCTCCCCCACAACCTCCTCACCAGTTAAATCCGTCTCAATGTCAAGCCCCAAATTCACAAAATCTGCATCCACAACCACCACATCATCATCCTCACCCTGTGTTCCTTCAGCATCAACAGGTTCTTCATTTTTTCCTTCCTTTGACTTGATCCTGCAGCATTACTAGTACCAGCTGCTGAGCTTGGGCCCTCTCCTACCACAGAAAATCTCCCCACCTTCAGAAATGCATATTTGGAGGTATGGTGAGGTCATTGAGTTTCTCTTTAGATCTAACATCTAGCAGGCCAACCGCTTCCTTCAGAGAGTTTACCTCCTTGAACAGTGTCTTGATCAGTTTTTGTTGATCCAGCACCATCTTTGTCAAGCCTTCAATCATATCATCCTTCGTTTTCTCCCTCAACTCTTAGTTTATCAGTTTGGTTTTCACCATGCTCAGCTCATTGGCCACAGAAGCACTGACGTTTCTAATCACATCTTGGTCAAGTTCAGATCTGGCATCTTTTCTTGGAGGATTTTCTGTGAATGCCTGATGCTTGTGTTTTGTTCTCCTCTCTGATGCTTCAGCATGACTACTTTCTTTAGCTCTCTTCTTTGTTCTCCTCTCCTTCTCAACTCTCATTTCTTGCATTGCTTTCTCAATCTCCTACTCAAAGTTATACTCTTTCTCTTTGGCATACCTTTTTCTCTTTTTAACTGTTTCCTTTTGTTTTTCCCTGTTCTCCACAGAGAACTTTTCTTCTTTTTATATCACTTTCTTTATATATGCCCATCTTTCAGCAGAATACATGTTTTCCCATAAGTGGGTAATCTTCCCACTGAAGTCATGTCTTGCAGAAGCACAGTCTGCAAATATCCTGGAGCTCATTAGGGCAAGTCTCTTTATTTCTCCATGCTTTGGGATGTTTGGAATTAAATCATCAACTAACATTTGAACAAATCTGGGATACAGAAGCCACTTCTCCTTCTTAACTGCCATGATGTTATCACACATGCACTCAAAAATCAGTCGGGCTATATTTGCTTTTTGACCTCTGCAAAATATCACCATTGCTTTGGCCCATCTCAAGTTGAGACCATCTGATCCTCCCTTCCTGTCGTCTAAGCACATGATGAATATGTGAGCTATGTATCTCCACTCTTTAGATAGCATGGACTTCTTTATCTCTTTCTTTGAACCAAAGGATGGTCCCTCATACCCCATACTTCTGAATCCTTCCATGACTTGATTTTCTGAAAGCTCTACTTCGTCTCCCTGGTCACCTTCTAGACGAAGCACTCTGGCTATGATTTCTTCAGTAATGGCAATATCATTCCCTCCTATTCTTGCTCGAATGCAGTTTGGATTGGCTTTGACATCCAGCTTGGCTGATCTCTAGAAATCTTGAATGTGCAAGATGTAGATAGACGGTGAGTGAGTGATAGCATAATGAATTGGAGACTGTTTCAGCCACTTTATGCAATCTCTGAACCCTGCAGCTTTAGGACTATCTTCATCTAAAAGAGCTATAGTGTTGTTCTTTTCATCAAACTTGAGGTTAGCCATGATTGCTGAAAAAAAATTAGAAAAGTGTAAGTATACAACATGATAAATATATGAGAGTATGTAAAAAATAAAATAAATAAATAAATAAATAAATTCGTTGAAGTGAATCTATAAATTCGTTGAGGCGAATCTATAGATTCGCCAGAAAAACAATAATTTCGCTGGGGTGAATCTATAGATTCGCTCGGTTCATGTGAACTTTCGTTCAATTTCGCTTGACATCAGCAAATTTAAAGGGGTGATTTTATAGATTCGCTTGACTTAAGTATTTTTAGTTCAAATTCGCTGGAAAAACATTATGTTCGATATGGTGAATTTATAATTTCGCTCGATTCAAGTGAACAAGCGAAGTTGTTGGGTGAATTTACAAATTCTCTCGTTTTCAAGTGGACTTTCGTTCAGATTCGCCTGAAGATCAGCAAATTCGCTGGACGAGGGTTCCCGAACCCTAACCCACGCGAACCTGCTAAATCTCACAATGCAAAGTAAAATACACCGATTAAAGCCTTAAGCATGGTTCGTGACACCTACCTAAACCCTTTATAACACACAACACCAACTGAAATCAAAACTGAAAAGATAATCTGAAATTTCGCACTATGAACAAGAGGTTTGAGTTTAGAGTTACTGTGAAGAATTACCCGTTCACTGTGCCTTTTATAAGACATAGATTCGCTGTAGCGAATCTATAGATTCGCCCGGTAAACTCAACATGTTCGCTTGACATGCAACTGGTCGAGCTTACCGACGAAATTATAGGTTCGCTAAGGCGAATCTTAATTTCGTCCGACTCAAAGACAAATTTTTTAAAATTAAAATTAAATTAAAAATTAAAATAAAATAAAATAATAATAAAATTTGCCTTTTGAATACTTTATTGCCCCATGATATCAAAACTCATGAAAATTGAATAAGACTAAAATTAAAATAAAAATAAAAATAAAAATAAAGTATAATTAAAAATAAATGGTAAAAGGATATAATATCATCTTTTTCTCGAAGTTTTTAGAGGGTCATGACTTAGTGAGATTGCTGATATGTTTGTCCGCTTAAACCCATTCCCTGTTCTTTTCAACTCGTGATCTGCAACTGTTTATCATGTTCTGAATTGTCTTAGAAACTCAGCAACTTGGTCCCCACTGATATTTGATAAAGAACTAGTCTCGTCATCAAGGTTTATTGAGCATAATCATTGATTTTGCCTGATCACTATACTAAATCTACTTAAATGCAACCACAGTAACTAGCATAATATACATATGGGACACTATAATGTACAGATGCAGACACACATATATGCAAGGTATACACATGAGACGCAGACTCAACCTACAACTAATTGATGAGAACTTCAGGTCAATGCCGCCGCATAGCAGAGAAGATCATCTAGGCATGTTGATGAGAGCTTCAGGTCAATGCCACCGCATAGCAGAGAAGATCATCACTCCAGGTAAATGCTTTCGCATAGCAGAGGAGATAAACACACATTTTTTCCTATCTAAAGTATGAATGTATATACAATAATGGGCTATTGAGATTATTTAATGTTTGACTTAGAGGGCATTATCACCAAGTCACCATCCCAGTGGGAAACACCATAAGCTTCACATCGATAACCTAATCCCAAAAGTAAACTCAGTACAGGAGCAAGACATCAATTAGCAACTCTCAACCAAGTTTTAGACAAGACTTGTATCTTTGTGCAAACCAAAATATCATGAGGATAATCCTTATTACTGAGTTATGATCTTTAATTTGGCTACATGATCACTTGTTTACTTCATTTTTGGGATGAGTCTACCATGCATATCCCAGCATAAGATGTTCCCCTCTTTCTTACTTCATTTTCTTGAATTCCTAAGAGAATAAAAAATTAGAAACTTATTATTAGCATTAATCTCCCCCAAAATTTTCATTTGATAGCTCACTTAATAGAAAATTTATGTTTTTCATGAGTTCTTAACATCTAAAGTAAAAGAAGAGTAAAGAGATATGGGACATAAGAATTCTCAAGGCAGACAACAAAAACAAAACTAGAAAGCAAATATGTACATATATACAGGTTAAACAGATTTTATTTTCAAGAAAAGATTTGTCAGAAAGATATCAATCCAAACATGGAGATCAGTTCATAAAAACATGGTTTATCAAATGTTTTTATGAAAAGATCAGCCTTTTGTTTTCTTGTTTCAATAGGAATGATATCAATAAATCCTCTTTCCTGGGCGTCACAGATGGTATGAATTCTTGTTTCGATGTGCTTGGTTCGAGTATGATGAATTGGATTCATGGCAATTCCAACAGCGGCTTCATTGTCACTGAAGATCGGTGTGTGGAGGAAATTGATGCCATAATCCATCATCTGGTGTTGAATCCAGAGCACTTGGCAACAGCAGCTTGATGCAGCGATATATTCAGCTTCTGAAAGGATCTCAGCATCTAGTTTGATTAATTAGATTGGATTTGCAGTGGAATTAGTACACGAATTAACAAATAAAAGCAAGAACACAATAGACTTATCAATGAAACAGTATGGTTATATAATAAGAGAGAGTTTCTGCACAAAAGATGTATTTCATTCAATATGAGGCTCGGCAACATTACAATTAGGTCATCTTTCCTTTTATAGGGAAATATGACGTCAGCTGATGTCACTTGATAGTGACATCTAACTGCTATTACAACAAACTAATGATAGTTACACAACTACTGAAGATGTCAAACAGCTGACATCTTCTTACAAAAGACAAGTGTAAACTATCTCTACAACTACTAGTAAGAAACTACTGAAACTACAACTACTGAAACTACAACGACTGAAGAACATGCTCTTCAGTCGTTTTACAAGTGCTGAAATAGAAATGAAACTATTAAAAAGAAAAGACTGAAAGGAAACCATCACAACAACTGAAGAATACTTCTTCAGCTGTTGTGACAAACTCTGAAGGCTTCAGTACTTGGACTTCAGACTTGAACTTCAGTTGTTGTCGTCAGCTGATGTCTTCAGTTGTTGTCATCAGCTGATGTCTTCAATCTTTGTCTTCAGTCTTTGTACTTTAGCCGATGGTCTTCAGTACTTTAGTCTTCAGCTGATGAAGTCTTCAGTACTTTAGTCTTTAGCTGTTGATCTTCTGACTTTGTCAAATAGCTGATGAGGCCTTCAGCAGTTGTTATGATGTTTTGTGGGACTTAAAGGTTTTTCTGATTTGGCTCATTGGTTCTTTTGGTCCAACAAACTCCCCCTGAACCAATGCAGCCAAAACCTTTAAGCTTATTGAATGTCCCACTTATTGAGGCATAATGATTGGTCTTTTTCTTCTGGATCAGCTCAGAAATGACCCAAATCAGCACAGGCCTGGGAAGAAGTCTCAAAGATCTGATTGGGAAAGGATGGATGGGAACTATATCTTGGGGAACAGGACATAGAGCTGTTACCCCATCCATGAGACCTACTTCCCAACTATAAGCCTATATGATTCTCTGGTGTAGGCTTCCAAAAGTACAATCTGTTCCTCCATGGTGAGCTCTTCTGCCTCACCCTCAAAGAATCCTTCAGGCCCATAGAACTCAGAGAGGAATTTGACCTGTTTACCATTCTTGAGCTCCACTGTTGTGATCTCTCTGTATGCAAACTCATCAGGGTGATTACCCTCTAGTAGTAAGTAGAGCTCATCCTTCCTGATTTCCTCATGCCTCTTATGCACCAGCCCCGTTTTCACCATTCTATTTTCCAGCATCTTTTATGGGGGCATATTAGATGTATAGGCCTTCTTGAAATCTTCAAGGATCTCCCAGGGTGATACTACAATGGCAAGTGTGATCACTGCATCTACAATCTTTTTCACTTGCCCATTGTATCTCTGAGGAATGGTTTTCTTTTGGATCCTATGAGACACCCTGGGATCAGGCCAAATCCTCACTCTCTCTTTCTGATATTGGAAAGTATGCTTAAGAGTGTATAACCTCTGACCTTGTTTCCTCATGCTTATGATTGATGAGGAGGCTGCATATGCTTTGTCTACCCTTCTCAACAACTCCTTATCATGTAGTTTGTGATGCTCTTCTTCTCCTAGCTTCACTTTAACTGTTTGTCTTTGGAGCTCAGGAGTATTTGTTAGAGGGAGACTTTTGGCCTTAGGAAATGACATGACAGTCAAGATTGGCAGCCTATCTTCTTCCTCATCATCTTCTTCTACTTCTTCTTCTAGCCTCAACACCCTTCTCTTCCTCTTCAAGGGTGCATCATCAGCTATTGGCTTTGTGGGTGAGAGAGTTGGTTTAGTGGGTTGTGGTAGTGGTTGTTTTGGTGTGGGAATTTTGGTGGGCTGTTCTAGCAGTTTGGATGTGAGTGAGGCTTTAGTTTGCTTGGCTAGAGCAGTCCTATTCTCAACACCGGCTTCACTTAGGGCTTCTATGACCAGCCCCTTGGTAAACACCTCAGATGAACAGATCTTGGTAGTTATTGCCTAGATGTTGTCCCTGGGCCATGACTTGATCTCCAGGACTGATCTCCCCAGATACTTCGAAGTGAATCTTACCATAGCCTCAAGTCTCTCCTTCTCTTCTTGGCTATAGCAAGTCCATCGGTTTTCTATCTCTTGTACCTCTAACTTCCAGATCTCTGAGTTATGTTGAGCAGTATCAAAACCCTGCCTAAACAACTGATCAATGATGTTATCCATTGATCGGCTGTGTTAGGCATCAGCTTCCTTATCATCTCATCCAACTTCTTCTCAGACTCCTTTTCTCCCTTCTTCTTCTTGTATGTGACATGAAAGTCTTTTGCACTTTTAGTCACTTTCTCCATGTCAGTTCCCTTCTCAACCTCCTTCTCTTTCTCAGTCTCCACAACCAACTCCTTCTCTATTTCCACCTCTTTCTCAGTTTCTTTCTCTTTCTCTTTTTCCTCCTCTACTCTCTTTCTCTTGATGGCTTTCACTGACTGAGTCTCCCCCTTTTTGGTTGCATTGGTTGCAAGGGTTTGACTATCAGAAAGCTTCTTAGTCACAGCAGCATCCACCAGTGGCTGTATAGTAGAGGGAAGCCTCTCATCAAGGGTTTTAATCACAATATCAGTGATAATGGGTGTGACGAGAGGCAGGGAGTTTTGAAAGATAGCAGCTATTTGCTCAGGGGGTTCTGTCCCTTAGAAATAGTGCCAGAAGCAGAGGCTGGTGGTCGAGATTTTAGGAATAGCTTGGTGTTTGTGAGACCTTCAGATGAAGGTGCCATCTGTTGGGTTATTATGGTGGCACATGGACTTGATTCTTGAGAGAGTTTGGCAAGTAGCTCTTTTAATCTACTTACCTCCTCCTTAAGAACAGTGTTCTGGGATAGAACATCATAAAAGAAGCCCAGGTCATCATCAGCTGTAGCTGAATCACCTGACTTCCTGATTGGAACAGGATGTACATGTGCTGAGTGTGGCTCAGTATACACATGTGCCCCTTATTCTTGGTACTGGGGACTTCCTGCCTCAGGATTAAATCCTTCATCAGCAGTTGCCTCTGGTGAGGACATAGAGATAATACCATCTTCATCCTGTTAATGTGATGAAGCAGGAGAAGTGGCAGCCTCACCAGATGTTCTTATCTCCCCTGCCATACTAGGAGATTGAACATGATAATCCCTATGCTGTGGGCTCTCAGCAACACTTTGTTCCTCCCTCTCATTGGATGGGGTTTGCCCAGTTGTTATAGGTTCCTGGGGAGAGGGTGGAGTGTTGAGCTGAGTCAGTATTTTTGCAATAGTAAGTGTTGGGCTTTGAGGGGCGGTTGCATTGGGAGATTGTGGTGAAGCAGTTTGCACCTAGGGAGAGAGGTGCTCCTCAATGGTAACCTTCTCAAGTGAGAAAGGTTCCAGAAATGCAGGTTCCTCTGATGTGGTTGCTTCAGGCTCCTGTTGAGAGGATGCCTGAGCGGTTGAGGTTGGTGGAGTCATTGTATCTACTGGGGGATTAATGCCAGTAGATATATCCTGCCTTTGTGTTGCAGGGGCATCCTCAGGGGACTCATCTCCCTGAGTAGCCTTTTTGGGCTTTTTGGATTTGGGTTTGGTGGGGATTTTGGATTTGGAGGTGGAGGATGTGGGTTCCCGCTGCTTGGGTTTTAGCAGCTTGGCAGCCTGTTTCAGTATTTGGTCAGAGTTGTGCCTGGAGTATACTCCAGGCAATACAGCCATAGCAGGGACTCCAAGGCCAACAAGTCCCTCAGCATTCAGTTGGTTCTCTATAATGGCCATAATGAACCGTAGATATAGTATCCATCGGTTAGCAAGAGGTTTTGAGGCCATATCCTTAAGTTCTAAAAATATGATTTCAGAAAAATTTAAGTTTTGTTGCTCAAGGATAGAGAACAATACCTGCTGCCACCAAGATGACATTTGATCCCAAGAAGGTCTTGGGGACTAAGCAAACATTCACCATGTGAAAAATAATTCGTTCCGCATCATGGAAATGCTTCTTGAGGATGGTAGAAGCATGTAGATCACCCTGATATCCATGGTGGGCAAAGGATAGATCAGTGGTGCCTTTTGGATAGCTAGTGGGGAAGGTGACATCATTTAGTTTTAGCGTTTGGCGAAGAATTGTAGGAGTGATGACCACCTGTTGATTGTTGACGAATGACTGAAGAGAGACCTCGGTGTCATTCTCCCAAGTGAGGGTGACGTTCGTCCAAAACTGGTTTAGGGATTCGGCGTATATGGTCGGGTTAAGAAGAAAGGCCGTTTTGTATTGGGAATGGACCATGAGATCAATGGCATTGTCGAACTTGGTCCAAAATGGTGATTTGGTAAGGTAGGCAACACAGTTGTGTCTGGGTTTGAGCTGCATGGTCGCCATTAATGTTAGGAGAGAGGTTTCAGAGATTTTGAATGTTAGGTTATAAAAGAATGGAAAACTCTGAAGTTAGGGTTAGGTATTTATAATGGTTATGAAACAGCTGAAAGGAAATGAATGAAGGTTTTGGTATTAGTCAACAGTTGTTTGAAACGACTGATGACATGGTTTTAACCTTCAGAGGTTGTAAACGACTGAAAGCTTGGTGTTAGTCATCAGTAGTTGTAAACTACTAAAGACATGGTTTTGCTTTCAGAGGTTGTAAATGACTGAAGACTTGTTGTTAATCATCAGTAGTTGAAAACTACTGAAGATATGGTTTTTATCTTCAGACGTTGTAAACAACTTAAGACTTGGTGTTAGTCATCAGTAGTTGTAAACTACTGAAGACATGGTTTTGCTTCAGTTGTTGTAAACAACTGAGGACTTGGTGTTAGTCATCAGTAGTTGTAAAACTACTGAAGACATGGTTTTGTCCTTCTGTTGTTTGGATATAAAACAACAGATATTGAAATCAGCTGAAGAGTAAAATTTACTCTTCAGCTGTTGTCATCAATTCAGTTGTTTCATTCTGACCTCAACATTTACCCATCAGACTTTGTCTGAATTTCAGATGTTTCATTGGCCTTAGCTCTTGTGAATATTTATTCTTCAGAGCTTGTGAACAAATATTATCTTCAGTGCTTATGTGTAAAATTACTTATCAGTACTTGTGGACAAAATTTGTTCTTCAGTACTTATTTGTTAGAAATAGACATCAGTAGTTATAACCACATCAGTAGTTGGAACTTCATCAGTTCTTTTAACAAATAAGGTACTTATCAGTTCTTTGAAGCATTTTAGTCTTCAGTAGTTATAAAACATCAGTAGATATGAAAAATACTGAAGACAAAATAACTCATTAGTACTTATTTTTGACTTTTGTATACTAATGCTTAGCAGTACTTGTGACTTGAGAGCATCAGTATTAGTCAATTTATTCTAGCTGCAGCATACCAAGCCTTAATACAAGATTTTGAAAAGTTGCACTGTCTAAAGGCTTAGTAAATATGTCTTCAAGCTCATCAGCACTAGGCACAAACTTTGGATCAATCAGACCTTTTTCATAGCAATCCCTAATAAAATGATGTCTGATCTCAATATGTTTGGTCCTAGAATGCTGGACTGGATTCTTAACAATACAAAGAGCTGAAGCACTATCCATTAATAATGGAGTCTTTGTCTCTGTAATGCCATAATCCAATTATTGATTCTGAAGCCAGAGTACCTGGGATGTACAACTTGCAGCAGCAATGTACTCTGCTTCAGCAGTGGATGTAGCAATTGAAGTTTGTTTCTTACTCTACAAAGAAACTAAACAATTTCCTAGAAATTGGCATCCACGAGAAGTTGATTTTCTGGTGACTTTGCACCCTGCATAGTCACTATCTGAGAAAGCAAGTAATTTGCAAGAGTGCCCAGTAGAATACCAAAGTCCTAGAGATTTGGTACCTTGCAAGTATCTAAAGATCCTCTTGACTGCAATCAGATGGGATTCTTTAGGTGCAGCCTGAAATCTAGCACGGACACATGTAGCAAACATAATGTCTGGTCCAGAAGCTGTAAGGTACATCAAGGACCCAATCATACATCTGTAAAGGGTTTCATCAACCTCTTTACCTTTCTGATCAATATCCAGTTGTGTGGTGCTGCTCATGGGAGTAGAACAGGGCTTACAGTTTTGTAAATCAAAAAAGATCTTTTGTATATTTGGACTGATGAATGAAGGTTCCATCAGTCCTTTGATTGATTTGCAAACCCAAAAGGAACTGTAATTCTCCCATAGCACTCATTTTAAACTTCTTTTGCATTAAGTTTGTAAATTCAACACACAACTGTGGATCAGAGGATGCAAATATAATATCATCAACATAAATTTGAACAAGTAGCTTATGCTATCCCACTTTCTTTATAAATAAAGTTTTATCAATGGAGCCTCTAGTGAAATTATTTTGTAGAAGAAAATTTGATAATGTTTCATACCAGGCTCTAGGAGCTTGTTGCAACCCATAATGAGCCTTATCAAGCTTATACACCCAATTAGGATGTTTGTTGTCCTCAAAACCTGGTGGTTGACACACATAAACTTCCTCTTTTATTGTACCATATAAAAAAGCACTTTTGACATCCATTTGAAAAACTTTAAGATTGTGAAAGGCAGCATGGGCTAAGAACAATCTAATTGCCTCCAGTCTGGCTACATGGGCAAAGGTTTCATCATAATCAATACCTTTTTCTTGTGCAAACCCCTGTACAACCAGTCTGGCCTTGTTCTTAACAATTTGGCCCTTTTCATCTGTTTTATTCCTAAACACCCATTTAGTGCCTATTGCACACTTACCTTGGGTAAAGGAACAAGCACCCATACTTGCTGCTTATTGAACTGAAGAAGCTCAAGCTGCATTGCTTCAACCCATCCATTGTCTCTTAGTGCAACATGATAGTTCTTTGGCTCTTGCTGACTGATGAAGAGAGCATAGAAGCAGAAATTAGACAATTGACTTCTGGTTGAGACTCCAGCATTGATATCACCAATGATTTGAGACATTGGATGATTCTTTAGCTCTTGATAAACAATAAGGTCTGTGCAAGTGTTTGTAGGACCTTCAGTAACAACAGATGTTGATGAAGATTCTTGAAACCATGTTGGTGATGGCAACTCAAATGAAGTTGAGGATGCAGAAATCTCATCAGCATTTGTTGTGGATGGAGCTGCTGAAGCTACAGGAGCATCAGGTTTAGATGACTCAGGCAGATGGTCACTAAACCTGAAAAGGTGAGTATTGGCTACATCATCATCAGTACCACCAGTTGGAAAGCTGTTGACAGGAGCAACAGCTGGAGCCTGATAAGGAACATATTGCAGTATGTCCAAATCAAATAACTCCACATGGTTTTGTGGAATCTTGTCCTTTGGAGATTCATTAAACTTCACATGCAAAGTCTCTTCAACTATCTTTGTTCTGCAGTTGAAAACTTTATATGCCTTGCAAGTCGATGAATAACCAACAAAATACCATGCATCCACCTTTGATTCAAACTTCTGGAGTGGATTGCTTGTGTTGAGAATGTAACATGGACTCCCAAATGCTCTAAAGAATGAAATCAAAGGGGCCAAATGATGTAGTACTTCATAAGGAGTCTTCATCAACCTTTGATTTACTAACACTCTATTGTGCACATAGCAAGCTGTGTTGACAGCTTCAGCCCAAAAGGTCAGTGGCAAACCTGAATCAGCCAACATTCACCTTGCAGCTTCAATAAGGGTTTTGTTCTTTCTCTCCACCACTCCATTTTGTTCAGGAGTTCTTGGAATGCTAAGCTGCCTCTTGATTCCCTTTGACAGGTAAAAGTCATCAAGTGTGTGATTTCTAAATTCTGTGCCATTATCACTCCTCACACACTTGAGTGGAAGGGAATACTCCTCCACATATAACACAAAGTTCATAATAGCTTTTACATCTTCATCTTTGGAATGCAAGAAGAAAGTCCATACAAATCTGGAGTAATCATCCACAATTACCAGACAGTATTTCTTCTTTGCCATGCTCATCACTCTGACAGGACCAAAAAGATCCATATGCAGTAATTGCAAGCAGGCAGTGGACTTTGGCTCTTCTATTGGAAGGAATGAAACTTTGTGTTGCTTTCCCTTTAAATAAGCAGTGCAGTTGTCTTCACATTTGAACTCTTTCATAGGCAACCCTCTTACTAAACCATGGTGTATCAGCTGGTTCATGTTTTTGAGATTCACATGACCCAGCCTTCTATGCCATAGAGTAGATTCTTGAGGAGAAGCCTTGGAGAATAGGCAAGGATGGCCTTTTAGATCTATTTTCTTGGAAAGATCTAAGGCATATACTCTTCCTGTCCTATTGTCCTTCAGGAGAGTATGATCAACACCTTGTTAGTCAAACTCAAAACTTTGGATGATAGAATCCTGCAGTTCTGGCTGGTGAGAAGAGCAACATGGCCTTTATCACACATTTGACTGACATTGAAGAGGTTGTACTTGAGGTTCTCCACATGGTTAACATCATCAAACCTTATTTCCCTATTGGAAACAAAGCCTTTGCCGATGATGTAACCCTTAGCATCATTGTCAAAAGCAACAAACCCCTTCTTTCTTTGAGAGTAGTCATGAAGAAGAGAGATGCTCCCTATCATATGCATGGATCCTCCACTGTCTACATACCAGATGCTTCTTTGGCATGCTGAAGAACCCTGCATTCATCACAACAAATTAGTTAGTTTTTGAGACCCAAACCTTTTTGGTTTTGGGTCTGTTCTCATCAACAGATTGTATACTAACTGGTTTGTTATGAATGATAGCCTGAGGTGAAGGAGATGGTGTAGAAGAGGATTCCTTTGGCTTGGATTTCCTTTTCTGTTATTTCAGCACAGGAGCATCTAATTGGTTGACTCTCCCTAGTAGATGTTGAACCATCATAACAAGTTGTGTATGAGTTTGTGATAAAGCCTTCAGCTCATCAGACACATTAGTACTTGAGTTTGATGGATTCCTGTGTTTTACCATCTACCTTTGAGCAACCTCAGCTGTTGCCTGATTAACCCCTTCCTTTTTAGATTTCTTTTTGGACTTTGGGGTTACAGGTTTTGATGTTGCTGGCATAAACTTGGTCTCAAATTCAGTTTTTATTTTGTCCATTTTCTTTTTAATGTTATCATTGTGTTTGAGTTTGGAGCCCTTTTTATACCAGCAATCATCAGTAAGATGATTGAATAAGCCACATGTTTCATATGGCTTTTTCTTCATCTTTAGTTGATCATCTGCTGAAGAAGATAAAACAACTGAAGACTTGTTCTTCAGCAGTTTTCTATCAGTACTTGCTTTCCTGATATCTTCTTCAGTAGTTTTCCCACCCTTTCTACTTGCAGTTTTCTTCCCTTAAGTACTTGCAGTAGTTTGGGTTTGTTCTTCAGGTGTTATAACTTGCTCTTCAGTACTTTTAGTACTTTGTGAGAGAACACCTAAAGTGATCAACTTTTTGATCATGTGAGTGTCAGCATTTGAACCATCAATATCAGCTGATTGGTTCTGTGAGGAATTAATGTTGACTTCAACCTCTAATGGTGCTATATCAGATAGTAAATCACATGATGAGAAAGATTGGTTATTGCTTTCTCCTTCAGATTCTACTTCTGCTCTGGGAGTAAAATGTGTAGGAGGAGCAGTGTGATTATAACCAACGCCAAACTTCACATTGGAAGCTGACTGCTTGCTAAGAATCATTTCAAAACCTTTGTAGGATTGTACCCAGCGATCACACTCTACCTGGGTAGTTGCAAGTGTTTCTTTGTGGTCTCTATACTTCTCTAGAAGTACCTCTTCTCTAGCCTTATCATCAGTGATTTGGCATTTAAGTTTATAAATCTCATCATTCTTATCATTAAGCACAGACTCAAATTCAGCTTTTCTTTTAGAAATTATTTGCTCTAGCTCAAGGTTTTTGTTAATTAAAGCTACATTTGCTTCTCTAATAGATGCAAATATGGCTATGCATGATTCAGAACATAACTTGGCTTTGGCCTCAGAGGATACCTGTGATACCTGTGATATGGAGGCATTGGAGGATGAGCTACCAGCAGACTCCAGGGCCATGAGAGCAAGATTTCCAAAAGGATTGTCACCACCATGTTGACCAGCACCAGGAAACAGTTGTTCATGACCAGACATATCATCTGGTAAACTGCTCCAGTCAACAACTCCTGGGGTGAAAAAGCTGTGTTGTTGAGGTTGAGATTTTTGATGAGATTGGGATGGTTGAGGCTCAGGAAGAGCATGTGGTTGTTTAGAAATGGGTGCTTGAACTTGACTAGTCTGTGGCATGTAGAAGCAGGGGTAAGGATATGGCATATGAGCTTGAGGGACAAAATATGCAGGTGATGACTGAGCTTGTGATGGATGACCAGAACTTGTAGAATGTTGCCCTTTGTTCCGTGAGCTATTGCTTGGGAATGTCACAAAGGGTGCTGATGAGTTAGATCTAGATGATCTACAATTTCTAGCAAAGTGTCCAAGCCTATGGCATTTGTGACACCTCAACTTGCTCTTGTCAAAACCAACTTTGGTTTTGCCAGAGAGTCCAGGGAATTTCCTACCAGTTCTTTTGTAGAACTTTTGAGATCTGATATTGATCAATGCCACTTGGCTCAAAATATCCATCTCCTCCAGATCATCATCTGGAATGCCCTTCAGATCCTCCATCAAAAAGCATAAGTTATCACTGCTACCACCTGAACTACCATCAACACCAACAAAAGCATGTTCACTATTAGTAGGGAAATCAATATGCTCATCATAGGCACTCTCTGATGCAGCATATTCTGACTCCTGACCTATCAGTGCAGTATTGCCTGATACAAAGTCATCAGTAAGCTTACTAGATGATGATAACTTCCTTTTCCGTTCTATCTCTCTTTCAAATGTAAGCAGTTTCCTATGAAGTTGGGTGAGAGATAGAGTGCTCAGATTTGCACTATAGCGTAGGACAATAGTGTATGTGTCCCATCTCTCAGGAAGGGATCTAAGGAATCGGTTGTTCATCTGGCTATTTGAATACTCTTGTTTAACCATTTTCAGCTTAGAAATCAAACATGAGAATCGCTCAAACTGTTGAGTCAGAGTCTCACCCTTCCTATGAGAGAATGTCTCATATTGTTGGGTGAGGATTTCCCTAGTGTTTGCTAAGACATCATCAGTTCCTCCGAATTTTCCTTCAGAGCAACCCAAAGATCATGAGTAGTTTCATGATGCATAAGCCCTGAATAGATTTCATTAGGCAGTGCCATGGCCAGAATTCCATGGGCTTTTGCATCAATTTCGAACAGCTTTAGATCTTCGTCCGAATATTGATCAGGTTTCTTCGGAACCTTCTCATTTGATTCAGGAACGCTCACCATAGGCTTCTATGGTCCATGCACCACTGATTTCCAACAACCAGCGCTGTTGATAGACAGATGATGGAGCATACGTCGTTGCCATATGTTATACTCACTCCAAACAAGCATCGGAGGCTTTGTTGAGGAGCCCGTATTGTGAGGATCATTTGTTGGTGTCGCCATTACAGGATTCAGACAAATTCAAGGTAAACTAAACAAATCTAGCTTAAAACCACTTAGAATCTCAAACTGAATGGCCAGAAGTAACAGAAACTCAATCTCTATAACCGATTCTTGCAAATTTACTAATTCGATCAAACGTAGGTAGCAAAAGAGCAGTTTCAATGATCAATTGTTAAATCGTTCAATGATTAACCAGCTCTGATACCATTTGAAAGGATCTCAGCATCTAGTTTGATCAATTAGATTGGATTTGCAGTGGAATTAGTACACGAATTAACAAATTAAAGCAAGAACACAATAGATTTATCAATGAAACAGTACGGTTATAGAATAAGAGAGTGTTTCTACACAAAATATATGAGCTTCGGCAACATTACAATTAGGTCATCTTTCCTTTTATAGGGAAAGATGACATCAGCTGATGTCACTTGATAGTGACATCTAACTGTTACTACAACAAACTACTGATAGTTACACAACTACTGAAGATTTCAAACAGCTGACATCTTCTTACAAAAGACAAGTGTAAACTATCTCTACAACTACTGATAAGAAACTACTGAAACTACAGCTACTGAAACTACAATGGTTGAAGAACATGCTCTTCAGTCGTTTCACAAGTGCTGAAATAGAAATGGAACTACTGAAAAGAAAAGACTGAAAGGAACCATCACAACAACTGAAGAATACTTCTTTAGCTGTTGTGACAAACTCTAAAGGCTTCAGTACTTGGACTTCAGACTTGAACTTCAGTTGTTGTCATCAGCTGATGTCTTCAGTTGTTGTCATCAGCTGATGTCTTCAGTCTTTGTCTTCAGTCTTTGTACTTCAGCTGATGGTCTTCAGTACTTTAGTCTTCAGCTGATGAAGTCTTCAGTACTTTAGTCTTCAGCTGTTGATCTTCAGACTTTGTCAAACAGCTGATGAGGCCTTCAGTAGTTGTTGTGATGTCTTGTGGGAAAGGTTTTGCTGATCTGGCTCATTGGTTCTTTTGGTCCAACAGCTTCTCCCGTGGATAAGGACACTGTTGTTTGCTTTTTGCTTTGCCACGAAACAAGACAGTCACCCAGATATTGACATCCACTGGTGACCGACTTTCTGTTAATCCTGCATCCACCATGATCACTATCAGAAAAAGCATGTAAATCAAATTCCCACCTTTTGGGTACCAATGACCCAAATGAGAGGAACCCTTAAGGTAATGAAAAATGTGTTTAACAGCTAGTTCATGTGATTCTTTAGGATTGGCTTGATAACGAGCACAGTAGTACTAGAAAATGTGACATCTGGACGGCTTGCAGTCAGATACATGAGAGATCTGATCATCGAGTGATATCGATGAGCATCCACGGACTTCCCATTATCATCAGGAGACAAGCATGTCTGAGTAGTGAAGGGAGTAAGTTCTGGCTTTGAATCATCCATGCCGAACTTTGTCATGATTTCCTTGATGTACTTCTCTTGGTGAATAAGAATACCTTCAGGTTTCTGTTCCACTTGCAACCCTAAGAAGAAGCACATCTCCCCCATCATGCTCATTTCAAAGCGATCCTTCATCACTTCTTCAAATTCTTTACACAGCTTTTCATTTGTTGATCCAAAGATAATATCATCTACATACACTTGAACAATCAGCATCTCACCATCAACCTCCTTCTTGAATAGTGTCATATCTATAGTTCCACGAGAGAAACCCTTGCTGAGCAAATACTGTGTCAAGGTCTCATACCAGATGCGGGGAGCTTGATGCAACCCATAAAGATTTGTCTAGCTTGTAAACTTTATCAAGAAAATCTGGATCCTCGAAACCTGGTGGCTGACATACATAGATCTCCTCATCAATGTCTCCATATAGAAATGCACACTTCACATCCATTTGAAAAACTTTAAAGTTCTTGTTAGCTGCATGTGCAAGAAAAATTCTGATGGCTTCGATCCGAGCAACTGGAACAAACACTTCAGTGTAGTCTATCCCCTCCTCCTGAGCAAATCCTTGAACAACCAATCTGGCTTTGTTTCTGACAATAACACCACAATCATCTGGCTTATTCTGGAATACCCACTTGGTAGCAATAGGGCATTTGTTTGGAGGAAGATCAACTAACTCCCAAACTTTCAACTTCCTGAACTGTTGCAACTCAGACTGCATAGAGTCCACCCAACTTAGGTCTTCAAGTGCCTGTTTGTAATTCTTTGGAACAATCTGGGATAGAAATGCTGCATAAAGGCACTCGTTTATCAACCCACTCTGACTCCGAGTCCTTACTCCGTCTGTGATAGATCCAATGATGTAGTCATGAGGATGATCTTTCAAGGTTTTAAAATTAGTGTTAAGCAATAAAGGGTTTTGTTGAGATATGGATGCGGAAGTGGATGGTTGTGCAGGAGATGAATTTGTGGGGATTGGATCGATAGGGGGATTTGGAATGGATGAAGATGTGGATGGAATGGTAGATGAGATTGTAGGTTTAGATGAAGATGGTTGAGATGGTGGAGGTGGAGGAGATGGGATATCAAATGAAGTGGGTGGTAGATGTGGCAGACGGTTGCGGTTGTGGTGGAATAAGATTCACAGGTGAGTGAGGAATGACTTCATCATCATCGGGAATTGGAAAATTGAATGATTTGAAGACAGTGGTAGAATCATAAAACCATGCAGGCTCACTTCCAATGGTTGTTGAGTTAGACTCTTGCCAGTCGACATAGTAGGACTCTTGCATAATCCGTGACCGTTTGTTATACACACGATATGCCTTTTATGTTTCTGAGTACCCAACAAAGAAACACTCATCAGAGATAGCACCAAACTTTGTATTCTGGTCTTGAGTATTCAACAGAGTACAAGAGCATCCAAAGGACGCATAAAATCAATGAGAGGCTTAATTCCTCGGAAGAACTGATATGATGTCTTCATCTTGCTCTTGACGATCAATACCCGGTTCAGAACGTAAGATGCACAATTAACTGCTTCGGCCCAAAATATAATCGGAAGCTTTGACTCAATCAACATCGTCCTAGGTGCTTCAATTAGTGTTCTGTTCTTACTTCAGCAACACCATTTTGTTGGGGTGTTCTGGCAGCACTGAACTGTCTGAGAATACCCCTTTGCTCACAGAATGAATTAAAGATGTGTTATCTAAATTCTGTTCCATTGTCGCTCCTGATGGCTTGAATCTTCCTTTTCCCAAGAACCTCAATCAGCGGAATCAGCTTCATCAACTCCTCAGCAGTCTCACTTTTGTTAGTTAGAAATCTCACCCAAGAGTACCTTGAGTAATCATCTGTCACAACAAGACAATAAGATTTCTTAGCAATTGATTTAACACTGATAGGGCCAAATAAGTCAGTATGTAACAATTCGAGGGGATGTGAAATCGAGATTTGAAGTTGAAGTTTATGTGGCTTTTGTGCTGTTTTCCTTTTGCACAGGCCATACATTTTCCTACCACAGAATAATCATTCAGTGGTAATCCCCTGACCAAATTGTTCTTAACTAACTTATTTATCAATTTAAAATTGATATGCCCTAATCTTCTATGCCACTGAAAAGATTCATGAGAAGAAGCTTTTGATAAAAGACAGGTCACGGTGGAAGATGATTCTTTTGATCCCATATTTAACAAATAGGTATCATTTCTCCTTAGAGCTCGCATGATCACCATCTCTTTAGGGATAGAGAACTCTGGTTTCAAGAACAGACATTCGTTGGCAAAGAACATCACGGGAATATTTTTATCACAGATTTGTGATACACTGAGAAGATTGAACGCCAATTCTGGAACATAGTTGACTTTCTCCAAAGTAAGGGATCCATTCGAGACATCTCCATGGCCAATCATTTTTCCACCCTTCTTGTCTCCAGCAAAAGCAGCATAGCCACCATCGATTATCCTAAAATTTGTCAGTAGGTCCTTCAACCCAGTCATATGTCTGGAACATCCACTATCTACATGCCAATAACTATTTACAGCGGCCTCTGATGTTCCTGACATTTGAATAAAAATGGTTAGACTTTTGAAATTAGGACCCAAGTCTTAGTGTGCTTAGGTCTTGGAGTAACAGATCTTCTGCAAAAGAAACCATTCACAAAATCTGTCAATATAGTTCCAAAAGGTTTAGTCTGTATACTACTACCACCTGATTCAGGACATTTCTTTATTAAGTGATCATCCTTTCCACATCTAAAACAATGAGATCTCAACCTTGTTTTGGAACAATTTGATGAAGGAATTCTATCAATAGATATTTCTTTATCACATTCAGACAATTTTGAATCTGAATCACTGTACGAGTCATATGGCTCTTTTGACTTCCCTATAATGACTTCCACTTTAACTGATTTTTGTTCAATTTTATCCGTGTTATTCTCAGTGGAAGAAGACATTTCTTTATCTTTTGGTTTTGAAATCCTTATCGGTGTAAAAGATGGAATTGGATGACAGAAGAATTTGTTAAAGCAGTTTGTTTTTGTTTGACTTTCAGAGACATGACCTGAAATTTGAGCTTCATCATTCATACACACATTAGCATCAAACGTGGAATTTAAAACATTCAAGTGGTCACAAGTGTTTGAAACAGAACATCCTAAGTTACTATTACATGCCCCATAGTTTGAATCCAAAATAGTTCCACCTGACACGAAATGATTACTTAAGCTAATGTCTACAAAAGACTTCTTGGAATTAAAATTATGACTACTAGAGCTACCAAGACCACTACTGCCACCATAATCATATCCTTCTCACAACTCCTTATAATTATCTCCTTCTAAACCTGCAATAGAGCTGTTAGTATCATTCTGTATAATGTCTTGTATCAACTCATTTGAAGGATAAGGAATGGGCATCGGAGAATAACAGAAAGTACTAGGTGGAGGATATACCGATGCATCATTTTCATTAACCAAACCAGTCTTGATCCTTGCCCCCCTTTGTTTTTTGCATAATTCCTCCCTTTTCATGCTCGAAAGAGACCACTGTTCTAATTTATTTTTAAGTTTTCTAAATTCAAATTCGGCAAGTGTGACTTGTTTAGTTAAATAGTTAACTTCACAGTTCTTTTCCAAAAGTGCCCTTTTTAAGTGTTCATTTTCTTTCAAAGCTTCTCTTAATTTGACAAAATACTTTGACTCATTTTGTTTAAGCTCTTTGTTGGTTTTCTTTAATTCATTTTCATTCATTATAAGTAACTTGTTAGCTTTATATATACCGACTAAACGGATTTTGCATGCGGAGGAACACATGTCTTCAATAATTTCATAAGGAACATCCATTACCAGTTTTTCTGCCACAAGAGCACGATCACATTGGCAATAAGGAGTGTTCCTTTTGTACTCCTCCGCAGCTGCTTTCTTGGCTTCTTCAATCATTGATTCCATGTTCAGCTCCTCTTTTCCACCAGCTTCCTTTGCAGCAGATTCACAAACCAGTTTAACCTCTTCCTTAACAGCTTCACACACCACACTAGTTTGAACCATATCTTCTTGAACCACATCTTTCTAAACTAAACCAGCACATTCCTTAACTTTTTGAACTCGAATTACCTCAGACCCAATAGGTTCACCATTTCCATTAACATCAATATCAGCTTCACCATAGAACTCCTTAAAAGGATCAAAACAGTCAATGTACCCCTCATCAAGATCATGTTCCTCCACTATCTCAGCGATCAAGGAATGGTTGATTTCCTCCTTTGATTCCTCCGTTTCTGCACTCCAATCAAAGTTGGTCAATAGAGCAGTTTCTTTCTTGGGCTTAACTTCTTCAACTTTGTCCATGACTGGAATGGTTCTGAGTTTCCAGAATTAACACATTCGGTGATAATGGGAGAAGGACACTCTCTTTTGAAATGACCAAGCTGCTTACAGTTGAAACACCTGAGCTTAGATTTATCATATCCTAGAGCATTGTTCTGACTCTGGTTTCCAAAATTTCTCCTGTCGGTTCTCTCCATAAACCTCCTAGCATGAAGAGTAAGCATGGCCATTTGCCATTGAATGTCGGTTTCTTCAAGATCATCTGGATCAACCTGATACATGTCTTCCACTATCATACCACGTCCCATCAATTCTCCAGCAATCAAAGCCTCATAACTGTGCACAAATAACCCAAACAGTGCCATAGTATCATGTGGCATTTGAGTAGAAACTAAGGCATTTGAACTTGACCCATCATCCTTGGAACCACTACCAGAGTTGACATTTTTACCATACACAAAGTTAGCAAAGCCACCATTACCAGATGAACTCCCACAAGCTGCACCATAATAATAAGAGTTTGCAGCGGATGAAATCAATACAGCATTTGGAGGAGGGACATTGGGAGACATCATGGTCTGATTATACTCTCCTCTCTTCACATCAAGAACAAATGATTTTTACTTGTTGATAACATCCATCAACTTGTAATCAGCAAAGTTCCTTTCTTGCTTGAGCAATTTGATTTGCAGACTCCGCTGAGCAGGAGGAGAGTCTAACAGTTTACTCACTTGCTCAAGATTGCCAAGCTGTTCATCATACTTCTTCAGGTTGCTCGAAACGGATAGAAAGCGGTTTGTTATATCAGTAAGTGTCCCATGCTTATATCCCACGAATGAGTTAAACTCCTTCTGAGCTTGAGCTTTCGTGTCTTTCTTCAGATCTTCGTTCCCATCATAAAACTCGCATAACGCATCATACAATGCCTTAGCGGTAGTGTGTTCAGCAAACCTGTTATAAATATCCTGATGCAGACACAGAATCAAAGCTCCAAGAGCTTTCTTGTCTCGATCAAGCAACTTAATGTCAATCTCGGTATAAGTGCTAGAATCATGGTTTGGTGAAGTAGCTGATCCGATAGTTGTTGTTGGTACGTGAGGTCCATTTTTAATAGATTTCCACTAACCATGATCTGTGTAGAAGAAGAAAGCCTTCAAGCAACATTTCCAGTCCTCAAAATTCTCACCATTGACAAGCCTCGGTGGTCTGTTTGGTTGAACACACTCCATATCAGTCACATTCACGACTGAAGTAGACATGATAAAATCAGAAATTGGATTCGCTGAAAATGACGTAGATTCGCTAATAGATCCGCTGGTAAGTTCGCCCGTAAATTCGCTTGTAGATTCGCTTGCCAAACTAACAACAGATTCACTCGAATCAGTGCTATGGAAGCTCTAGTTCGCTTAACAAGCTCGCAGAACTAGTAGAACTTTCGTTCTAGTGGTAAATTCGACAGTATCTTCGCTTGAGAATTAGGAAAGAAAGGTGAACTTTCGTTCAGTGAGTCCAGATTCGCTAGAACCACAGGGAGAAATAGATTCGCTAGGAAGGTGACAGATTTGCTAGAATATCAATAGATTTGCCCAATGAACAAACACTCATGTTCGGTCAGAAAATCACTCTGAACTCATCCAAATCGCTATGAATTAGTGATTGGATGATTAGGATATCTCCTTACAAGTAGAACAATGGTTTTTCTATGGATTTCTGAAAGCAAAACACACTTTGATGATTAAAATCAAATGAAACAGTAACTTTTTCTTCAAACCACCTCAAAAACCCCAAAAACTCAACAAATCAAGAGCACAAAGGCTCTGATACCATATTGTTGGTCCATTGGTGATTGATTTCAGTGCTAATGAATGATAATCACAGTGATATCCCACAAATATTGAATCAACAGAGCAAAACACAGAAATGAGTTTCAAAATAAAGCCATATGATCCAAACTCAATCAATACTAACAAATAAGGCTCAATGATATGAAAACAAATGCAATTCCAGCCCCAAACATGCTATGAAAATGGTAATGCAAAAGTGTATCTCGATTAGGTTTGGCAAAACTTGCTCCCAAAGTTACAAGAGTTGCAAATATATAAACAGAGACAAATTCGCTGGTAGTTTCGCTTGAGCGAAACTACCCTGACCAGAAAGTAAGTTCACCCGGCAGCGAACATCAGTTTCACCGGGTGACCTTTACCAGCTGACTACGAGCGAATCTATAGATTCGCTCATAGTTTCGCTGGGTCAGTGCGAAACTAAGATAGAAAAAATTAAACATTACTTACATAAATGAAAATCATCTGACATTAGTCCTATTACATAGAAGACAAAATAAACTAATCTAATCTAGGTGAGTCCAACCTATCTAGATCATCACTTGTTCACAGAAAATTGATGAAAGATGTCCTTAGAAATTGACTGAGTGAGCAATGCATAGACTTTCTTCTCAGCATTGTACTTTACCTTTTGTCCATCAGTCATGCCCCATTGTGTAAGTTTAACTCCATCTGCACTTACAGGCATGCTATACCCTGTCTCTATTGACTCCTACAGATTAGGATCTACACCATTTAAGTAAATCTCAAATCTTTGTTTCCACTGTGGGTAATCATCTAACGTGATTAGCTTAGGGGGCTTGTTATGATTCCCCACTTCATTTTCCAGAAGCAACAAATTCTGGATCCTTGAATCTCTACCTACTATGAACGCCGAATATTGATCCTCCATTACTATCAACTTTAACTTTGGAACAAAACTGTTTCTGCTTGTGCGAATGAAGGTGTGCGATTGGATAGCTCGTGCGATTGAATAATGCGAATAGCTCAAACGTGCAAATGAACCAATGCGGATGAATCAATCGTGCGAATGGATAGGTGCGGATGAAAAATACGACTAGACAGTTCAGTCGTACGAATGGATATATGAATGAGTCTAATCGTGCGAATGACTGATACGAATGAATTCAGTTATGCAATTGAGTCAATCGTGCGACTGAAGCTGCTGTGTTTGAAAATTCGATGGTTTTTGACACTTTGACACAAAATTACGAATTTCTGTAATCCCTAAAACGTGAAATTTTTGACCTAGAAACATCAAAAAACATTGTTTTAGCCAGAAATGGTGTTTTGAATGCAAAAACGTGAGTTTTACACCGGAAACGATTGGATCACACGCAAAATCAAGAGCCAAGGCTCTGATATCACTTGTTAGAACCATTTACGGATAGAGTACTAACTGATTATGTGTGTATACCAACTCAAATAGTGCGGAATCCTATTTGATTGGCGATCCAATCAGTAAGAACGTTACTATGATCGATACTAGAGTTGATTAAACGTTAAGAATTGAGTAGGGATCGATCAAAAACGAACTACGAAGTTGGAACAGGTTTTCAGAAGTCTCTAGATAGCTAGGGTACGAAAATATTCGAAGTGTTACGTTTTTCCACGATTTAAGTGGTATTTATAGCTTAGTGTTTCTCATTCGGGCGACTGAACCACAAGTATGGTTCAGTCATGCGATTGAGCCATGCGGTTGATCCATTCGCATGACTGAGTGTTCAATCGTGTGACTGAGCCAATCTTATGTTACAATCATACGACTGATCCAGTCTCCTGGTTCAGTTGTGCGACTGAGTCATTCGCATGAAGTTGTTCATGCGTATGGTCCATTAGCATAGTCCATTCGCATGAGAACTTCATATACTTCACAAACCTATATAGTTAGTTCAATATGTGTTATCATACAATAAACAATGAAACATTAAACATTATAAGCATCAACCACACATTGTATTTCATTTATATACATTCAATAACACATATTCATTCAATTAAGAGTCTTTCATTACAAATATCAAACGATTACATTAGTGTAACAAAATAAAAGTCATTTACATTTAAGCACACTAGAACTAGAACTAGGGACATGTGTACTAACAATCATGTATGTAGCTGGCCTTCAAAGTAAGGCTGGCTGTAGGTTGTAGTATAAGTATTTCTAATCCTTGTAACTTATTAGTAGAACTTTGTAAACCATTTATATGGAACTGGAGATCAATATACATCAACCTTGAAAACCAAATACTTGTGTGTTGTTCTTGTTTCTGTGTCATTTACACTTGTGTTTCTTAGTTCTACTGTTTTTCCCAGTTCCCTATTTGAATTGTTAAGTATTGTTCCACACTCTCCTCTTTGTGTTGTTATGTTGTAAAGTGCACAACCCTTCACCCAGTCCTTGCAATTGGTATCAGAGCTTCTCAGGCTCTTGATATAAGAACTCACCATCTTAAGATCCCTCACACACATAAAAATATTTAACCCTTCAAATGGCAGCTATCTCTAAAGCTGATATGGAAACTGGAACCATGACAAAGTCCCCACTGATCACTCTTGATGACTTTGACACTTGGTACCAAAGAATGGAAGGTTTTATCAAGTGTTAAGACTCAAGAATGTGGGAATCTGTTGTCTCTGGACCTTACATACCAAGCACTCTTTCAGCTGCTGCTGGAGGTGGTATGATCACCAAAGATGTGGCTGACTACTCAGAAGAAGATAGAAAGAGAGTAGAAATTGATCAAAAAGCCATGACAGCCCTTCAGACTGCTCTTCTAAACTCTGTATACAGAGGTTTCAAGAAATGCAAAACATCTAAGCAACTGTGGGATGCATTGAAACTAATGTATGAGGGTTCTACTGAAGCCAAGGAGGACAAGAAGGATCTCCTAAAGCAGCAGTTTGAAAAATTTCACCTTCAAAACAGGTGAGACCATGACTCAACAATACTTCAGGTATATTGAGATTATGGATACCCTAGCGGATATTGAAGTAACTCTTAAGAACAGGGACATTGTAAGGAAGTTTATGTCCTCTCTTCCTAGGCAATGGACACATTAATGTGTTATAATCAAGAGAACTGAGAACCTTAAGACTCTCACTCTGACAGAGATGGAGATGAACATGCAAGGTTCATCTGGTAACTCATGCAATCAAATGGGTTCAGCCCTTCATATGACTGAAAGGGATAGCATAGAACCTAAACATCACCTCATATACTACCCTGACATCTCACAAAAGGGTCCTTTCATCACCTTCCCGGAGACACCAAGGGAGAACTATACTCAAGGAAGCCCATTCCAAGAGACAAGTTCTTCTCAAGCCTTTGTTTCTTCCGATGAAAGTTGTGGCAGCTTCCTATTAACCCTTGAAGACCTGGACTGTGTCCATCCAGATGACCTGGAGTACATGGAGATAGTCCAGCAAATGGCTCTTCTCACTCATAGAGCCAAGAGGTTCTACAAGAGGACAGGAAGGAAGTTTCCCAGCAATACAGCCAGTGGAAAGTTTGGGTTGGATAAAAGCAAAGTTAAGTGTTACAACTATAACTTGATGGGTCACTTTTCTAGGGAGTGCAAGGCACCAATAACAAATAGTGGACAAGCACAATCCAGACCAAACTACACTGATAAAGCTACCCGGAATAAGAAGCCAAAGCAACAAGCTGCAGTTGCTGTTGAAGGAGTCTTTGACTGGAGCTTTCAAATAGAAGATGCATCTCCAAACCAAGCATTGATGGCTGACCATGATGAAACCAAGGTATTGGAACATCTTTGTACTCCTGAATGTATTGCTAAAGTCAACAGATACAGGTCCTATAACATAGAGATAAGATCTGATCTGGAGTCCTTGAACATCTTGAAATCTGATTTTAGAATGACTGAAAATGATTATAAGTTAAAGATAGAGGACTTAGAGAAAACCATTTCAGTTTTAAAACATGAGCATACAAATAACAGGACCCAGATCAAGGATCTCATAACTAAGTTAACTCAATGCCAGGCAGAGCTTGTGATCAACAAAGCCAGGGTAGAAAAATGTGTTCTTAAAGAAGAGACCTTTAAGAACATCATATCCTCTTCCTTGCATGCAAAAGTTTGTTATCAAAATAAGCAGGGACTGGGATCTAGTGAGATAGCTCCTCCACACATAATCTTGTCTGTAAGATCACCTAGGTGTGGAACTTGTGAAGATGAGCTTACTCACATAGGCCCCTTGAGTGAAGAGGATGAAGAAGTGGTAGTGAAGAATTCCTCCGAGGAAAGTGAAGAGTAGGATTCTAAGAAGGGTCACTATCCTTCTGAGGAAAGTAGGAAGCCTGGGATGACCAAGTCTATGAGGAAAAACTTGATCAGAAAGAGCAAGAGAAAGGCTAGGAGGGCTCAAGAGATCAAGGCAACTTTCAACTCTAAGCATAAATAAGTCTTTATTTATGTAGGATTTGACATGGTTAAGACTGAAGACATCAACCTCAACTCTTCTACCAAAAGTTCTGGTTCATGTTCAAATTATCTCAGCATCAAGAAGCAGGCTGATCCGTTGCGTACCACTGCTACATAGCCTGAACCATCCAACTCCAAGAACAGTCCTCATCCCAAAGGAACTATCTCAGCATCTACAAAGATGAAGGTGGATAAGGGATGTGATCAAAGTCAGCCTTGTTCTTAGAAGAAAACTCTTGGGAAGAAAAAGATGAAATGTGTTATGTGTGAGAGTACTTCTCATCTTGCTAAGGATTGTCCATACAATCCAAGAGGTGCTCTTCATGTGACCAAGAAGGTGACTCCTAAGAGATCTAAGAAGAATTTAGCTTCGGAAGGAAAATTTGTTTCCTTCGGAAGCTCCAAAGGAAAGAAGAAGGCAAGTGGAAAATTGCCTTCGGAAGAAAATTTGGTCTCGGAAGAAAGAAATACTTCCGAAGCACTGAAGTCTGCTGCAGTGTTAGTAGGATCTTCCGAAGGTACAGTCATCAAAACATCCAAAGTCTCAAAAGCTTCCGAAGTGTTGAAGGTCAGGTCCAAACTTCCAAAGGTGGTTTGGAAGTCAAGGAAAGACCAAGTGACTGAAAGTTCTCAATCAACAATAATAAGAGATCCTCAGAGCACAACTATAAGATCTATTGTTGTTTCATTACCTTCTACTTTCTTTGATGAGCCCAAGACCAATAAGGCTTAGGTTTCCAAATGTAACTAATCATTTTCTTTATGCAGGAACAGCTCAAGGCAAACAAAAATGTCTGGATCATTGATAGTGGCTGTTCCAGGCACATGAAAGGCAATAGGTCACTACTCCAGAACTTTGAAAGGATTGATGGAGGACCAATTGCTTTTGGAGGAGATGAAGGAGGTTACATTTCTGGAAGGGGCAAAGTCACAAATGGTAAGCTAGCATTAAGAAGGTAAACTTTGTCAATGAGCTTGCGTACAATCTTCTAAGTGTATCCTAATTTTGTGATCAGAGTCATAACATGCTCTTTACTGAGCATGAGTGCATTGTTCTCAAGCCTGGGGTGATTATTCCTCATGAGCATATCATGCTCAAAGCCCCCAGGAGAGGGAACATGTTCAAGGTGGACTTGCAAGAAACATCTCCCTCAGGAGAAGTTTCATGCTTTCTATCTAAAGCCAATAGTGATGAGTCTTTTCTTTGGCATAAACGAATGTGCCATGTAAACTTTAAGAACATGAATAAGCTAATTAAGAATGATTTGGTAACTGGAATGCCAAAGAAAGAGTTTACAAGTGATGACCATTGTGTTGCATGCCTGAACGGGAAGCAACATAAAGTTTCTCACAAGCCTAAGGAAAGAAACTCCATCACTACACCCCTACACTTGTTACATATGGACCTCTTTGGCCCCACCAGTGTAATGAGTTTAGGAAGGACCTCTTACTATCTAGTGATCACAGATAACTTTACAAGATTCACTTAGGTCTTCTTTCTTAGAACTAAGGATGAGACCCCTGAGATTCTGAAGAATTTCATCTTAAGGATTGAGAATCAATGTGATCACAAGGTCAAAACCATAATATGTGATCAAGGAACTGAATTTAAGAACCAAATCCTTGACACATTTTGTGATGAAAAGGGTAATACAAGACAATACAGTGCTCCTAGGACTCCTCAGCAAATTGGTGTTGCTGAGAGGAGAAACAGGACACTGATTGAGGCTACAAGAACTATGTTGTCTGACTCTAAACTGCCCATCACCTTCTGGGAAGAGGCAGTCAACACTGCCTGCTATGTACAGAAAAGAGTTTTAGTGGTTAAGACTCATGGTAAGACTCCTTATGAACTTTGGCACAAGAGAAAACCTTTCATTGGTTTTCTCAGGTCATTTGGATATCCATGCAGCATATTGAATACCAAAGATCAAATTGCCAAGTTTACTGAGAAATCAGATGATGGACACTTTATTGGATACTCTTCTCAAGCTAAAGCTTATAGAGTATACAATCTCAGAACTAGAGTAGTTGAGGAGTCAGCCAATGTGACTTTCAATGAGCACACTCCCAGTGTGAAAGGTTCTGGTCCGGATTGGCTATTTGATCTTGATTTAGTTACCAACTATTTTAATAAATCTTGTGAGAATGTTTCAGGATCTATAGACATTTTAACTCCAGGTGATCCTGAACCAATATTTGAGCTAAGAAGACCTTCAAGTTACACATCTTCAGCTCGAGTTGTAACTACTTCAGCAAATGAAGTTTCTATCAGCAAAACAATGACAAATTCAGCTGATACATCTGAAATGCCTTCAAGTTCCAACTCAGAGGCTCAACAGATGAACAAAGAAACTTCAAATGCAGAAGAAAATGATGGTGGTGGTGACAGTGATCAAGAATTTCTTGATGCTGATAACCACTCCATAGATGAACATATCAATTATGTCACACACTCATTGTATCAAGTTTCTCTTGATAAGTGTGTTGAAGTGGTGGAAGAAGAATCTATGCCAGATCTAAATTTCTCTAATTTAGATCTCTCTCAACAACCCCTCAGCTAAGGATCCACAAGTCTCATCCTACCAAAACATCATTGGAGATGTTGACACTGGGGTAAGAACAAGAGGACAAACCCATGAAGCAAATGTTTGTCTTCACTCTTGTTTCTTGTCCCAGATAGAGCCTAAGAAAGTTGATGAGGCTCTGAAGGATGGAAGTTGGATTGAAGCCATGTAAGAGAAGCTGCTTCAATTCAAAAGACAGATGGTTTGGAACCTATGTCCTCTTCCTCATGGGAAGACCACTATAGGAACCAAATGGGTATTTAGGAATAAGAAATATGATAGAGGTATTGTCATCAAAAACAAAGCTAGACTAGTTGTTCAAGGATACACACAAGAAGAAGGAATTGACTACACTGATGTCTTTGCTCCTGTAGCAAGACTAGAAGCTGTTAGGATATTCTTGGCATTTGTTGTGTCGAAGAACTTCAAGGTCTATCAACTTGATGTCAAGTGTACTTTTCTGTATGGAGTGATTGATGAAGAGGTGTATGTCAAACAACTACCTGGTTTTGCAGATCCTGGTCATCCTGATTATGTCTGCAAGCTTGATAAGGCTCTTTATGGGCTACACCAAGCACCAAGAAAGTGGTATGAGACTCTATCTCAGTATCTCTACAAGCATGGATACAGAAGGGGTACTATAGATGGAACTCTCTTCATCAAAGGTAGGGAAATGACTTACTGCTAGTTCAAGTGTATATAGATGATATCATCTTTAGTTCAACTAATCCAAGGCTCTGTAAAGACTTGAGAAGCTGATGAATGACAGATTTGAAATGAGTGCCATGGGGAACTCAATTTCTTTCTGGGAATTCAAGTGAAGCAAGTTGAAGATGAAATCTTCATAAGTTAGTCAAAGTATGTTCAGGACATACTCAAAAGATTCAACATGACTGATTGTAAGATTGCTAAGACACCCATCGCAAGAAACCACTCTTTTGGGCCTGATCTTGAGGGGGAGTGTGTGGATGAACACCTTTATAGGGCCATGATTGGGTCTCTTATGTATCTTACAGCTAGCAGGCCTGATATCATGTTTACCACATGTATTTGTGCAAGATATCAAGCCAACCCAAGATATCTCACCTCATCACTGTCAAGAGAATTCTAAGATACCTTAAAGGTGCCTCAATACTTGGTCTTTGGTATCCCAAGAATTCTGACTTCAATCTGTATGCATATACAGATAGTGATTATGGTGGTTGCAATACGACTGCAAAGTCTACATCTGGGGGATGTCAGTTCCTTAGTGGAAGGGTTGTCTCATGGCAATGCAAGAAACAATCTTGTATCTCTGCATCAACTGCTGAAGCTGAATACATTACTACTGCAAGCTGTTGTGCTCAAGTGCTTTGGATTCAGAATCAGATGCTTGACTATGGTTTAAACTTCAAGGAGACTCCCATTCACATAGACAACAACAGTGCTATCTCTATCACAGAGAATCCTGTGCAGCACTCAAGGACAAAACACATAAATATCAGGTATCATTTAATTAGAGATAATTTTGAAAAGAGATTAATTAAACTAGTTAAAGTTAACACAAATGAACAATATGCTGATCTGTTCATAAAAGCTTTTGATGAACAGAGATTTAAGTATCTTATATCAGCTATTGGGATGATTAACTTTGAGTAGCTTTTTCCTAAAACTAATTCATTTTATTTCTTAAAATTTGTGTGTCCTAAGTTGTCTAGTCTATCACCTTCATAAGCTCATGTTTTCTATGGATGAAAATTTTTTGAAGAGTTTTTCTTAAATTTTTGACAAATCTTGATCCTTCGGAAGATATAATTTTATCTTCGGAAGAAAATATACCTTCAAGACAAACAACTGTCTAAGAAAAATTTGCCTTCGGAAGAAATTTCTGAAATATCTTCCGAAGCTTAAAAATCTCTTAGGCACTTATATATTTTTAAGGACCATTTTTCTTCCGAAGAAAATTAACTCTCGAAAGCTTTGTTTCGTTGAACAAAGCATCCAAGTTTAAAATTCTCTTCTGAAGCAAATTTGTCAAAACTCCTTGAGAAATTCTTCCGAAGTCATTTTGGCTTCGGAAGCTTTTTCATTAAAACTTCCGAAGACAATTTACCTTCGGAAGATTTTCAATTTCCAAGAAAACTACTTTTTGAGCAAAAATCAAACTACTTTTTCAGAGGTGGGACCGCCTTTCGGATTTCAAAGTTTATCCACTTTTATTAACTTTGTCTCAAATCCTTTTCACACATAAACCCTGTCGGTTCCCCCCTCTTTTTATCATCTTCATCTTCTCCCCAAACCTAAATTCTAGATTTCTCTCTGAAATCACCTTCGTTCATCCTTCCTTCACCTTTAAGCTTACTCAAAATGGCCAACATTGACAGACGAAATGACCCTGATTTTTCTATGCAGTTACACAGGCAACACAATTAGGTTGCACTGTTAAACTCTGAGAAAGATCCACATTTCTCAGAGGTATGTCAATTCTTGGCTTTGTCTAACTACTTCACCTCCCTTACCATTGATCCTTCTCTCTATGAGGATCATTTTCTTGAGTTGTGGAAGACCTGCAAGAGGTCATTATGGATGGGAAGAAGGCACTGTCTGCCACAGTGCAGGGGAGAACAGTCTTCATCACTCCGGCCATGATCAACACTCATCTTCAGCTGGGTGATGAAAAAGGTGACGTGTTCTTCCCAAAGGAAGCTGCAAATCATTCCTTTGAGCAGATGGGCTATGTAGGAGATTTCTCTGTAAAGACCTTCAGGAAAGGGAAGGCCTTATCAAAGTAGAAGTACCTACTTCATGTGGTCATCCACAGCTTGTCCAACAAGCATGGAGGATGGGACCAGATTCCTGAATATCTCTCCTTCATAGTGCATGGAATAGTTCAGGGGGTCAAGTTCAGGTACTCTCAATTTGTTTATACAAATCTGATAACAAACTTAGACTCCTTAGAGTATTACATGTTTCCTAGATATGTTCAATACATTCTCCACTGTGAACTGGACTCACAGTTGAGGGAAACAGGTAATATTCTTAAATTGGGATAGATGAATCCCGGCATCTTTAAAATCTTGAATAAGTCAACTGTTGGCTTCTCAGGGGTAGAAACAACCCTTGTCCTAAAAATGTTAGAGCTCATTGCTCAAGGTGACAACCTAGCAACACAAGCTAGTGTTGAACCCACACCTTCTACATCCCAACCACCAAAACAACCACAAATCACCCTCACCTACCAAAGAAAACACAAACGAACCCCTGCACAAGCTATTGAGTCTGTGCAGGCCCCTATATACTCACTAATACAGGAGGAAGTAGACACTGGAGCTCCTACTTCTCCTGAGGAGCAAACCACTCCTATTACTTCAAGGATCAGTGCTGAGGTTCCTCATGCTCAGCCTGATGAGCTCACAAGCCTAACAACCTTAAGCCTTCACTCTGAGTCTTAACACTCAAGTGAACAACCTTCAGGGGACAGCTACCATCCCTAGCCTTTAGACTTAAACCAACCAATTCCTAACCTTGACTTCTATACTGATGAGGACTTAGATGCTAGTAAGTACCATAAGTGTCCCTACTACACCACTCCTCAAAGGGAGATGAGTGCTCCTAAGTCACCTAGGTCTAGCCCACATCAGTCACCTATCACTGAGGTGGATACTTCTGAACCTGTTCAGGATATCCATATGGAAGAGGCTCTCACTTCAGCAAGTGATTACATCATTCAGACCTCAATTATAGCAACTCAGCCCATTGACACTTCAACTGAAGTTGTCACTGGGCAAAGGAAATCCAGCAGCCAAGAACACCATGCTAGTGATGAGGAAGAGGACCTTGGTCCAATTCTCTTCTCCCCTAGTGATTCTTCTGATGAAGATGAGGGGAATCTGAGACTAAAGATGCAAAAACTGTCAAAAACATGCACCTATTTAGTCTCCAAGGTGAGTTGAAATATCCAATAAATAATATATTAAAATAATAATAATAATAATAATAATAATAATAATAATAATAAAAAACTAATAATACTTGATGACTATTTCATTGAAATAGTGACACCGTAGCCTTGGTCATCTTCTAGAAACTTTTCAAACCCACTAATAATTCAAATTTATTATTATTATCACATTAACAAACTTCCGAAGTTGATAGATTTCACCGATGCGGTTAAACTTCGATAAATAAGAGATAATGAAATCTCAATGGGACTTCACAAATATTCGCTCTAATCGGCCCCTACCCATACTAAATTTGAAAGACTTGATCTGCCCAAGATGCATATTAAGTTGATGTGGCTAGTGTGATATGATCCAAGTCGGGTCATGCCCAATAACAAGCTAAACGAACACCAATAAATATTTATTCGTTGATAAGATCATACAAATAAATATTGACACCAATTTAGAAAAATGGGTTTTCTAAAACATTGCTTTTGTAGATGAACATTATTATGTGGATAATTGTTCATGAGGTATTATTTGTTTCATTATTTAATTTTGTTAAATAATAACAAATAAAAGGGTACTAAGTTTATAAAGTTAAAATTGGTTTCAACTTTTTATAATAAGAGATTAAAGAGTGTTAATTAGGTAAAATAAGCAAAATGGGGGGAATCCATTTTAAATGGATTTTCGGCCGCCCCATGGCCAAGTGGTCCCACCCAATTTTGTCTTGTAAATATGCAAGACTTAACCACCAACACACTCTCCAATCTCACCCTCTCTCTCTTGCATGTAAAGGCAAAGATTTCTCTTAAGTCTCTCTCTCTAAAATCGGTTTTGGAGATCAAGGAAGGCTGAAAATTCAGCAAACAACAAAGTGTTTAGTTGCTAAAAGTTGGTGTTGAGAAACCTAGCATTCAAAGGGGTTTGTTGGTGGCTTGGGGTATCACTTACTTGAGGTCTTCTTGGTTGAAGATTAAGCCACAAAGTTCATCATCTACACCTCCATAAACTCCGTTTCTAGCAGCTACAAAGGTTGTTTTCTAAACAACTTATGGTTGTCTTTATTGTATGCATTTCGTATATGGATCCATGGTTTGGGTTTTGCTTATTAAATGGGTTTAATAATCTACATATTAACAAGATTTTAAACTCATAATCCGCTGCGTTTTCCCATAAATTAGCTTATATGGACTTTGATAATCTTGTTAAAACCCATCAAATGGCATCAAGAGCCACTTATACGAATGCATACATGTATAAATCATACAATTTCAAGGTTTTATGGTGTGTTTCACCATATGGCCGAAGCCTTTAAGGCTGTTGGTTGCCCCTTTGTTTTTTTTCAAGATTATACTTTACATGCATCTGAAAACTAAGTCACATTGTTGGTTGATTGTTTTGCTTGGACAAAACCAAAAGTTTTCAGTTTGATTAACCTTGGCCGAAAACTTTAGGGTTCAAAAGGGGAACCATTATAACTTCTAATACTTGCATATTTGGATGAGTATATGGATGTTCATAACCTAGCCAATACCTTATGTTTGGATGTGTATTTGTGTTGTGATATTGTTTGATTATTCAATTGGGTTGTAATATTTATTTATTTGGGTTTGTAATCTATTTATTATTTTATGTTGCTTTGTAATAATAAGTAGATTAGTTGTATTTCTTTTACTAGTAAAAATGTATTAGGATATACTTTTAAAAGAAGTTCAACAAGATTTTGGTTTTCTGGTTTGGGCCATTTTAGGCCCAAATGAGCCTCATAGCCCAAGATTGGTTTTAAGCCCAATAACCAAAGCCCAAAGAATGGAGGCCCAAGGAAGCTAGGAGCTGAAGTTGGAGCGCAAATAAAGCAAAATGATGACAACACAAAATGGACACTTGATGCATTAGGATGCGGGATCAAGTGGGAGCACACCATCTCAATACCTTGTTCGTGTTTGTCCTTTATTATAGACCCTTTTGGCACACTTGTTTTGGCCAACAAGTGTTGCCAAATCCATTGGCTATGGTTATGAACTTGTGGTTGTTTTATTATGCATGTATGGTTGATTTATGTTCATCTTATCTTATTGTGGAATTGGATTGTTAACAACTAGAAATCAACAACTTGCATAAAATTGGTTCCTTAGAAATCAATAAGTAATAAAATGGATTTTACCAAAGGTTATTGATTTCATAATTAAATGGGTTATTAAAAGGAACTTTGAAATAAGTTTTTAAACAGACTACCATGCATTTGAATGCATGAAAATGCAAGGTATGAAAATTGTTTTCCAAACTAGAATTTTGAAAAACACAAATCCCTTTTAAAATAAGTCAAACACCATCCTCTTATACAACACTCGAATCATTTGGGAACTTGATGTGGGATAAAGGTCACCTAACCACATTAGAGGGAACTTATGAGTTTGAGGTGGGTTTCCCATATTTATTGGATAAAGGTCACCTAACCACTTATATTAGCAAATTCACACGTGTGTCTAAGTAGGACGACTTAATTTGGAGATCATGCATTAGGATCACCGAAGCATGACATACAAAGGGCGTTGATGGGATAAACATGCCAAACAAAACATAAGATGTTTAACCGATCCCATACACTAGAAATTGTAATAGGTTACAATTATCAAACGTTGACTACCTTGTTAATTTAAATAAAGGGATAAAGGTCACCTAACCGATATTTAAATATAACGTTGAATTCTAAATTTTAATTATTAATTGTCTATGAGAAAAAAAGGGTATTAATAATCAAAATACATTGATATTAAAAAAACTAAAATTGAACTTTGTAAAATTGTAGATCGCTAACAACAACAACGCAATCCCGACCGTCCATAACATATCACTAAGAACCATCCTTGAAAAGGAACGTCTAAACCATGGGAACTTCATGGATTGTTACCGAAACTTGAGAATCATTCTCAAGCAAGAAAGGGAGTCCTATGTGTTAGACGATCCCATTCCCGATCAACCCGATGAGAATGACGTAGAGGCCTTTGCCGAGTGGGTCAAGTACACTGAGGACTCTGTGCAAGTCTCATGTCTCATGCTAGCGAGTATGATTCCTGATTTGCAAAAGGACTTTAAGAATGTTCCAACAACAATCAAGGGTGGAGCGCTTCGAAATGGTTCGAGCACTCCATGCATGTCGGATGGACGAGACCCAATCGGTTACGTTCTTAAGATGAAGAGCCACATTGATCGCCTTCAAAGGCTTAACTGTCATGTGTCCAATGAGTTGGCAACGGCTTTGATCCTCAACTCTCTATCCAAGAAGTTTGATATCTTTGTTATGAACTATGACATGAATGGATGGGACAAGAGAATTGGTGAGCTTCATTCAATGCTCAAAACGGCCAAGGTGGGCATGGGTAGAAAAGTTCTACCGGTCCTTACGATCAATGAAGGAGGTAGTAAGAAAAGGTACCTCCCCGACCCTAGGGCAAGTGTTGCCAAAGGGAAGGGGCACGTCAAGGGGAAGGGTAAGGGTAAAGCTAAAGAGGAACCGCCCAAAACGAAAGAAAAGAAGCAAAAGGTTGCTCATGATGTCCTGTGTTTTGAGTGTGGTGAGGTAGGCCATTGGAACCGCAATTGTCCGGTCTATCTCAAAGCTTTGAGATCGAAGAGGGACGCGGGGCAAACCTCAGGTACTATCTTTATGATACATGTTGAGCTAAATGTTATTTCTTCTAACACATAAGTATTGGATACCGGATGTGGAACTCATATTTGCAATTTGTTGCAGGGGTTCAAAAGAAGTGAGCATTATGCAAAAGGGAAAATAAGTCTCTTTATGGGCAATGGTGCAAAGGTTCACGTGGAAGCCCAAGGAGACTACATTTTGAAGCTTCCAAGTGGTTTGGAAGTCATTTTAAAGAATGTTTTGTATGCTCCTAGTTTGACTAGGAACATTATTTCTGTTTCCCGTTTAAGACAATATGATTATGATTTCAAGTTTGTTGACAACAATATTCATGTTTCTTTAAATCATGTGTTTTATTTTAAGGCTATACCTTGTAATGGTATTTATGAATTGGTTCATGATAACACAACATATAATAGCTCAATGTACCAAGCAACCATCAAAAGGCTCAAATTAGATTTGAGTGATTCCTATCTTTGGCATTGTCTCCTTGGTCACCTAAACAAGAATCGTATGCAAAAACATTAAAAGAATGGTCTTTTGAAAACTAATGAGAATGACTCATTTGATGTATGCGAGTCTTGCTTACAAGGTAAAATGACAAAGGCCCCTTTTAGTGGGACTAAGGAAAGGGAAAAAGATTTATTAGGGATCATACATTCGGATGTATGTGGACCTTTTAAACCAATAACTAGGAATGGTGAAAGATACTTCATAACCTTTATCGATGACTATAGTCGTTATGGGTATGTGTATTTGTTAAGATACAAACATGAATCTTTTGAAGTGTTCAAAATCTTCAAGAATGAAGTAGAAAATCAACTCAGTAAAACGGTCAAGATTCTTCGTACTGATAGAGGAGGTGAATACCTAAGTAGTGAATTTCAAGAGTATCTTAGAAGTTGTGGGATTGTCTCACAACTTACTCCACCTGGAACACCACAACATAATGGTGTGTCCGAGAGGAGGAATCGGACTCTATTGGATATGGTTCGATCTATGATGGCTAGAAGTACACTACCTCTATCATTTTGGAGTTTCGCGTTGCTCTTCACGGCCAGTATTTTAAATATGGCCCCAACCAAGAAAGTGGAAAGGACACCTTTCAAAGTATGGCATGGAAGGGTTCCATCATTATCATATTTAAAAGTTTGGGGGTGTGAGGCTTATCCTAAGCAATACACTCAAAACAAACTGGAAGCCCGATCCATAAAGTGTATCTTCATTGGATATCCTAGAGATTGTATTGGATATTATTTCTATGATCCGATAGAGCAGAAAGTGTTTATTGCTCAAAAGCCAGAGTTCTTGAAAACTAAGTTCCTTTTGGAAGAAACTAGTGGAAGAGCAGTGGAACTTGAAGAGGTTCAAGATTCACAAGACGATACAAAATTGGTTAATACTAGCAATCAACATGAGGATGTTGAGAATGATCATATGGATGATCAAGATACACAAAACGTTCGCAGATCTGGTAGAATTCGTGTTCCTCCTGAGAGATATGGATTTTTCATGGATGGATGCTATATGGTAGATTCGGATGAACCAACCACATACCATGATGCAATGTCAAAACCTGATTTTGACAAATGGCAAGAAGCCATGAACGTTGAGATGCAATCCATGTATGATAACCAAGTTTTGGGAATTGGTTACACCACCTCTTAAGTCCAAGATAGTTGGAAGTAAGTGGGTTTTCAAGAAGAAAACCGATATGCATGGAAACTTGGATACTTATAAAGCTAGACTTGTAGCGAAAGGTTTCACTCAAACTCAAGGGGTTGATTATGATGAAACTTTCTCACCTGTGGCAATGCTAAAGTCTATTAGGATATTGTTTGCCATAGCAGCATATTATGACTATGAGATTTGGCAAATGGAGAGGAAGATGTCCATATGAAACAGCTTGAAGGTTTTGTCGATCCAAAACATCCTAACAAGGTATGCAAGTTAAAGAAGTCAATCTATGGATTGAAACAAGCGTCAAGAAGTTGGAATCACCGTTTTGATGATGAAGTAAAGAAATTTGGCTTCATCAAAAACGCTGTTGAAGCTTGTGTATATAAGAAAGCTAGTGGGAGCATTATTACTTTCCTTGTATTATATGTCGATGACATTCTACTATTTGGAAATGACATTCCAACCTTGGAAGGTGTAAAAACCTGGCTTGGAAGCTGTTTTTCCATTAAGGATCTTGGTGAGGCCACCTATATTTTTTGAATAAAGATCTATAGGGATAGATCAAGGCGGTTGATACGCTTAAACCAAAGTGCATACATTGAAAAGATCTTGAAAAGGTTCAAGATGGAGAATTCTAAGAAAGGTTTGGTACCTATTTAGAAGGGACAATATTGAGCTCATCTCAATGCCCTAGTTCAAAGGTTGAACAAGAAAGAATGAATGGAGTCCCATATGCATCTGCCATAAGATCCATCATGTATGCAATGATATGTACTAGGCCGGACGTGTCATGTGCTCTAAGCATGACAAGTACATATTAACAGAATCCTGTTAATAGTCATTGGAGGGCTGTTAAGAGTATTTTGAAATACCTTAGAAACACTAAGGATATGTTCTTAATATATGGATCTGGTGAGGAGGAGCTCATTATAAAGGGTTACACGGATACGAGTTTCCAAACTAATCGAGATGATTCTCGATCATAGTCGGGATATGTCTTCATTATGAATGGAGGAGCGGTCTCTTGGAAGAGCTCAAAGCAAGATGTAGTGGCACTGTCTACAACAGAATCAGAATACATCGTCGCTTCATTGGGAGCTCAAGAAGCTGCATGGCTTAGGAAGTTCATTGCTGATCTAGGGGTTGTTGCTACCATTCAAGCCCCCTAGAGATCTTTTGCTACCTCCTGAACTACCATCAACACCAACAAAAGCATGTTCAGAGTTGGTAGAAAAATCAATATGCTCATCATATGCACTCTCTTATGCAGCATATTCTGACTCTTGACCTATCAGTGCAGCATTGCCTGATACAAAGTCATCAGTGAGCTTGCCAGAGATGGACAACTTCCTTTTCTGCTCTATCTCTCTCTCAAAAGTAAGCAATTTCCCATGAAGTTGGGTGAGAGATAGAGTATCCAGATTTGCACTGGAGCGTAGGACAATGGTATAAGTGTCCCATCTCTCAGGCAGGGATCTAAGAAAACGGTTGTTCATCTGACTATTGGAATACTCTTGTTTAACCATTTTCAGCTCAGAAATAAGACAAGAGAATCGCTCATACTGTTGAGTCAGTGTCTCACCTTTCCTACGAGAGAATGTCTCATATTATTGGGCGAGGATTTCCCTAGTATTTGCTAAGACCTCATTGGTTCCTCCGAATTGTTCCTACAGAGCAACCCAGAGATCATGAGTAGCTTCATGATGCAAAAGCCCTGAATAGATCTCATTTGGAATTGCCATATCCAAAATTCCATGGGCTTTAGCATCAATCTCAAACAGCTTAAGATCTTCGTCCGAATATTGATCAGGTTTCTTCGGAACTTGTTCATTTGATTCAGGGACGCTCACCATAGGCTTGTATGGTCCATGCACCACTGACTTCCAACAACCAACACTGTTGACAGACAAGTGATGAAGCATACGACGTTGCCATATGTTATACTCATTCCTCACAAGCATCGGAGGCTTGGTAGAGGAACCAGTATTGTGAGGATGTTCGTTGGTGTGGCCATCTCAGATTTCAGTCAAAATCAAGTTAAACAAAACAAATGTAGCTCAAAACCACAAGAACCTCAAGTTTAACGGCCAGAAACAGCAGAGTCTCAATCTCTATAACTAATTCTTGCAAATTGCTAATTCGATCAAACGTAGAGATCAAAAGAGCAGTTTCAATGATCAATAGTGAAATCGATCAATGATTAACCCGCTCTGATACCATTTGACAGGATCTCAGCCTCTAGTTTGATCAATTAGGTTGTATTCGCAGCGGATTTAGCACGAGAATTAGCAATTACAGCAAGAACACATATGATTTTGCATGTAACAGTACACATATAGAGAGAGAGAACAATTCTGCCAAAATGGTATTTTCTATTACTCACACGTTTCGGCACGGTTACAATTGGGTCATCTTCCTTTTATAAAGGAAGAATGACGTAGGCTGATGTCACTTGATAGTGACATCAAACCGTCATTAACAAACTACTGATAGAACACCTAAACTACTGAAGATGTCAAACAGCTGACATCTTCTTACAAAGTAGCTAAGTGTTCTACTTATTACAAGTACTGAAGAAACAAGAAACTACTTAAAGTTACAACGACTGAAGAACAGACTCTTCAGTCATTTACAACTACTGAACTATAACAACTGAAGAACAAACTCTTCAGCTGTTGTACAAACTACTGAAAGGAAAAATACAAACTACTGAAAAAGAAAAACCATCACAACATCTGAAGAAGACTTCTTCAGCTGTTGTGACAAACTCTGAAGCTTCAGCACTTGATCTTCAGACATTGGGCTTCAGATGTTTCATCAGCTGATGACTTCAGTAGTTGTCATCAGCTGATGTCTTCAGTCTTTGTCTTCAGACTTTGTGCATCAGTTGTTGATCTTTAGTTCTTCAGTTCTTCAGCTGTTGATCTTCAGCACTTGAGTCTTCAGTACTTGAAGTCTTCAGTACTTGTATTCTTCAGTACTTCAGACTTCTATACTTGTCTTCAGTACTTGGGATCTTCAGCTGTTGTTCTTCAGATCTTTGATCTTCAGCTGTTGAGTCTTCAGTCTTTATCAAACTGCTGATGAAGCCTTCAGCAGTTGTGATGTCATGTGGGACTTAGAGGTTTTCTTGATCTTGGCTCATTGGTTCTTTTGGTCCAACAAACTCCCCCTGAACCAATGCAGCCAAAACCTCTAATCAATTTATTGTCCCACTTATTGTTGGCAGAAATGTTGGTCTATTTCCTTCTGGATCAGATCAGAAGTTGACCCAAATAAGCACTGGCCGGGAAGAGGTCTCTGAGATTTGATTGGAATAGTATGGATGGGAACCCTGTCATGGGGAACTGGACACAGGGCTATTATCCTATCCATGAGACCTACTTCCCCTGTATGAGCCTGTAGGATTCTCGGGTGTAGGCTCTGATGAATGTAATTTGTTCTTCCATAGTAAGTTCCTCAGCCTCACCATCAAACAATTTGTTTACCATTCTTGAGCTCAACTGTTGTTATCTGTCTGTAGGCAAATTCATCTAGGTGAATGCCCTCAAGTAACAGATTGAGCTCATCTTTCCTGAAGTTCTCAAGCCTCTTGTAGACTAATCCTTTTCTGACCACCCTACTTTCCAACATCTTTTGGGTGGCTGTTTAGTCTCATAGGCTTTCTTGAAATCTTCTACAATCTCCCAGGGTGGAATTACAATGGCCACTGTGATCACTTCATCTATGATCCTCTTAACTTGGCCCTTGTATCTCACTGGTATATCTATCTTTTTAATCCTATAAGCCACCCTAGGATCAGGCCAAGTCCTCACTCTCTCTCTTTGATATTGGAAGGTTTGCCTTAGAGTGTGGAGTCTCAAAGCTTGTTTCCTCATATTTATAATGGATGAGGAAGCAGCATAAGCTTGGTCTATTGATTTCAGCATTTCAGCATCATGAAGCTTCTGCTGCTCTTCTACTACTAACTTAACCTTCATAGCTTCCATCTGTGAGGTGGGAGTGATGGGCATTGGTTTGGGCTTTGGTAAAGATAGGACTGCAGAGAGAGGCAGCCTATCTTCCTCATCCTCCTCTTCTTCTTCTTCTTGCAGCCTCAACACCCTTCTTTTCTTCTGCAAGGGTGTATCATCGGCAATGGGTTTTGATGGTGATGGGGATGGTTTTGTGGGTTGTGGTTGGGTAGGTGTTGGTGTGGGAGATTGGGCAGGCTTTGCTAGTAATCTAGAAATGAGGGAAGGTTTAGTCTGTTTGACTAGCAAAGTCCTGTTCCCAGCACCGGCTTCTGACAGGGCTTCTACGACCAGTCCCTGGTAAATTCACCAGTCGAACAGATCTTGGTAGCTATAGCCAAGATTCTGTCCCTGGTCCAAGCCCTCACATCTAGGACTGGTCTCCCCAGGTACTTCGAAATAAACGTAGTCATAGCATCGAGTCTGTTTCTCTCCTCTTGGCTATAACTGGTCCATCTGTATTCTATCTCCTTTATCTCCAACTTCCTAATTTCCTGATCTAGCATGGCAGTGTCCTTGTCAAAGCCTTGCCTGAACAGCTGATCAATGATAGAGTCCATTGATCGGCTATGCTCAGCATCAGCCTCCTTGACCAGGACTGCTAGATCAGTCTCCTTCACCACCTTCTCTCCCTCCTTCTCTACTTTCTTCTTTTTGTAAGTGACACTGAAATCTTTTTGGATTTCAGCCACTTTGATCTGTTCAGCTCTCTCCTCCCTCTCCTTCTCCTTCCCCTTCACCCTCTCAGTTTCCTCAACCACATCCCTCCCATTTTCCACCTCTTCCACCACTTCTTTCTCCTCCTCTACCCTCTTCCTCTTTGCTTTCACTGATGTCTCCCCCTTTTTGAGTGCATTGGTGAGGGTTTGACTATCAGAAAGCGCTTTAGCTACAGCAACCTCCACCAAGGGTTGTATTTGTGAGGGAAGCCTCTCATCAAGGGTTTTCATCATAATGTCTGTGATTATTGGTGTGATGAGAGGCAGGGATTTTTGGAAGATAGCAACTAATTGCTCAGGAGGGTTCTGTTCCTAAGAACTAGTGCCAGAAGCAGAGGCAGGTGGCTGAGTTTGTGGGAGTGGCTGAGTGTTTGTGAGACCTTCAGGTGAAGGTGCCATCTGTGGGTTAATGGTGGCAGATGGACTTGATTTTTGGGAGAATTTGGCAAGTAGCTCTTTGAGTCTACTCACCTCCTCCTCAAGAATGGTGTTTTGAGCAACTACATCAAAGAAGAAGCTCAGGTCATCATCAGTTTGCACTGAATCACCTGACCTCCTGACTGTGTCAGGATGTACATGCACTGAGTGTGGCTCAGTAGTTTCATGTGCCCCTTTGTCTTGGTTCTGGGGACTTCCAGCCTCCGGATTGGATCCATCATCGACAGTTGCCTCTGGTGAGGTCTTAGTGATGGTACCAGCTTCTTCTTGCTCAGATGTTGATGCTGGGGAAGTGGCAGCCTCACCAGATTGTCTTATCTCCCTAGCCACACTGGGAGATGAGGCATGTGATTCTCGGTGTTGTGGGCTCCCACTAACACTTGTTTCCACCCTCTCTTTGGTTGGAGATACCCCAGTTATGATTGGTTTCTGGGGAGAGGGTGGAGTGTTAAGATGGGTCAACACTTCTGCAATGATTAAAGTAGGGCTTTTAGGGGCGGTTGCAGTGGGAGATGGGGTAGAAGCAGATTGCACATGGGGAGGAATATGCTCTTCAATGGCAACCTCCTCAATTGAGAAAGGTTCCAGATGTGTGGAGCTCCTGAAATGGTTGCATCAGGCTCCTGTAAAGAGGAAACCTATGCGGTTGTGGTAGGTGGAGTCATGGTGACTGCTGGGAGAATCTGGCCAGCAGTCACCTCCTGCGTTTGTGTTGCAGGGGCATCCTCAGGGGACTCATCTCCCTGAGTAGCCTTTGTGGGTTTCTTTTTGGGTTTGGGCTTGGTGGGGACTTTAGACTTGGAGGTGGAGGCTGTGGGTTCCAGCTGCGTGGGTTTGCGCAGCTTGGCAGCCTTTTTGAGTGTCTGGTCGGTGTTGTGCCTGGAGTATACCTCAGCTAGTACAGCCATGGTAGGGACTCTAGTGCCAACTAGTCCCTCAGCATTAAGCTGGCTCTCTATCATGGCCATAATGAACCGTGGATATAAAATCCAACGGATTGCAAATGGTTTTGAGGCCATGTCTTTGAGTTCCAAAAATATTATTTCAGTAAATTTTAATAGCTGTTTCTCAATGAAAGAGTATAATACCTGTTGCCACCTTGTGGACATCTGGTCCCATGAGGATGTCTTCGGGGCCAGACAAACATTCACCATGTGGAAGATAAGTCGTTATGGATCAGGGAAATGTTTCTTCAGCAAGGTGGAGGCAGAGAGGTCACCCTGATAATCATGAGTAGTGAAAGCGAGATCAAGGGTGCCTTTGGGGTAGGCAGTTGGGAAGGTGGCATCCTCCAGCTTTAAGGTTTGTCGGATGATAGTTGGAGTGATGACCACGGGTTTGTTGTTCACGGACGACCGGAGAGAGACCTCGCCGTCGTTCTCTCCAGATTGAACGGTAACGTTCGTCCAGAACTCTGATAGGGAATTGGCATGAATGATTGGATTTAATAGGAAGGCCGTTTGGTATGGTGAGTCGGTCATCAGATCAATGGCATTGTAAATTTTGACCAGAAGGGCGATTTAGTAAGGTATGCGACACAGTTGTGTCGGGGCTTGAGTTGCATGGTCGCCATTAATGGTGTATGGGAAGTTTCAGAGGTTTTTGAAAGTTAGGTCAAGTGAGAATGAAAGCTCTGAAGGTTTGGTTGGGTATTTATAGGCTAAAAGAAAACTACTAAAGGTTTTGGTGTTAGTCATCAGTTGTTGAAACTACTGATGACATGGTTTTAACCTTCAGAAGTTGTAACATCTGAGGACTTGGTGTTTGTCTTCGGTAGTTGAAACTACTGAGACCTTGGTTTTGTCCTTCAGATGTTGTAAAAGACTGAAGACTTGTTGTTAGTCATCAGTAGTTATAAACTACTGAAGACATGGTTTTCATCTTCAGATGTTATAACAACTGAAGACTTGGTGTATGTCTTCAGTAGTTGTAAACTACTGACATCAGTAGTTATAAACTACTGAAGACATGGTTTTGCTTCAGTTGTTGTAAACAACTGAGGACCTGGTGTTAGTCATCAGTAGTTGTGAAACTACTGAAAACATGGTTTTGTCCTTTAGTTGTTTGGGTATGAAACAGCAGATGTAGGTATCAGCTGAAGAGTAAAGTTACTCATTAGCTGTTTCCGTCAATTCAGTTGTTTCATTCTGACCTCCACATTTACTCATCAGCTCTTTGACTGACCTTCAGATGTTTCATTGGCCCTTCAGCTCTTGTGAATATTTATTCTTCAGATCTTGTGATCAGATGTTCATGAGTGCTGATGAAATAAATTATTCTTCAGAGCAGGTGAACAAATTTTGTCTTCAGTACTTGTGTAAGATTGCACATTAGTACTTGTGGACAAAATTTGTTCTTCAGTACTTATTTGTTTGAAAATTGTACAACAGTAGTTATACCCACATCAGTAGTTGTAACTACATCAGCTGTTTTCAACAAATAATGTATTTCAGTACTTTGAATCATTTTAGTCTGCAGTAGTTGTGAAAAAGCTGAAGACTAAATTATTCATCAGTACTTATATTTGACCTTTGCATACCAATGCTCATCAGTACTTGTGAACTGAGAGCATCAGTATTAGTCAAATTATTCTAGCCGCAGCATACCAAGCCTTAGTACCAAATTTTGGAATGTGGCACTATCTAAAGGCTTAGTAAAGATATCTGCAAGCTCATCAGCACTAGGCATAAACTTTGGATCAATCAGACCTTTTTCATAGCAATCTCTTATAAAATGATGTCTGATCTCTATATGTTTGGTCCTAGAGTACTGGACTGGATTTTTAACAATACAAAGAGCTGAAGCACTATCCATTAGTAATGGAGTCTTAGTCTCTGTAATGCCAAAATCCAAGAGTTGGTTCTGAAGCCAGAGCACCTGGGAAGTACAACTTGCAGCAGCAATGTACTCAGCTTCAGCTGTGGATGTAGCAATTGATGTTTGTTTCTTACTCTGCCAAGAAACTAAACAATTGCCTAGGAATTGGCAACCACCAGAAGTGGATTTTCGGGTGACTTTGCATCCTGCATAGTCACTATCAGAGAAAGCAACTAATTTGCAAGAATGCCCAGTTGAATACCAAAGACCTAGTGATTGGGTACCCTGCAGATATCTAAAGATCCTTTTGACTGCAATTAAATGGGATTCTTTAGGTGAAGCCTAAAATCTAGCACAGGCACATGTTGCAAACATGATGTCTGGTCTAGAAGCTGTAAGGTACATTAAGGACCCAATCATACATCTGTAAAGGGTTTCATCAACCGATTTACCTTTCTGATCTACATCCGGTTGTGTGATGCTGCTCATGGGAGTAGAACAGGACTTACAGTTTTGTAAATCAAACTTATTCAACAATTCTTTGGTATATTTGGACTGATGAATAAAGATACCATCAGCCCTTTGTTTGATTTGCAACCCTAGAAAGAACTATAATTCTCTCATAGCACTCATTTCAAACTTTTGCTTCATGAGCTTTGTGAATTCATCATACAATTGTGGATCAGAGGATGCAAAAATTATGTCATCTACATAAATTTGAACAAGGAGCTTATGCTGTCCCACAGTCTTGATGAATAAGATTTTATCAATGGTGCCTCTAGTGAACTTATTTTCAAGAAGAAAAGTTGAGAGTGTCTCATACCAGGCTCTAGGAGCTTGCTTCAGCCCATAAAGAGCCTTATCAAGCTTATACACCCAATCAGGATGTTTATTGTCCTCAAAGCCTGGTGGTTGACACACATAAACTTCCTCCTTTATTTTACCATAGAAGAATGCACTTTTGACATCCATTTGATAAACCTTAAGACTATGACAGGCAGCATAAGCCAAGAACAATCTAATTGCCTCCAGTCTAGCTACAGGGGCAAAGGTTTCATCATAATCTATGCCTTCCTCTTGTGCAAACCCCTGGACAACCAGCCTGGCCTTGTTCTTAACTATTTGGCCCTTTTCATCTATTTTGTTCCTAAATACCCATTTAGTACCTATTGCATACTTACTTTGGGGTAAAGGAACAAGCTCCCACACTTGCTGTTTCTTGAACTGAAGAAGCTCAAGCTGCATTGCTTCAACCCATCCATTGTCTCTGAGTGCAATATGGTAGTTCTTCGGCTCTTGCTGACTGATGAAGAGAGCATAGAAGCAGAAGTTAGACAATTGACTTCTGGTTGAAACTCCAGCATTGATATCACCAATGATTTGAGATGTGGGATGATTCTTCAGCTCTTGATAGACTATAAGATCAGTGCAAGTGTTTGTAGGACTTTCAGCAGCAACAGATGGTGATGAAGATTCTTGAAACCATGTAGGAGATGGCAGCTCAAATGAAATAGAGCATGCAGAAATTTCATCAGCATTTGTTGTGGATGGGGCTGCTGACGCTACAGGAGCATGAGGTTTAGTGGACTCAGGCAGGTGGTCACTAAACCTGAAAAGGTGAGTACTGACTACATCATCATCAGCACCACCAGGTGGAGAACTGTTGACAGGCACAACAGCTGGAGTTGATAAGGAACATATTGCAGTATGTCCAGATCAAACAACTCCACAGAGTTTTGTGGAATCTTGTCCTTTAGAGATTCATTGAACTTGACATGCAGAGTTTCTTCAACCATCTTTGTCCTACAGTTGAAAACTCTGTATGCCTTGCAAGTCGATGAATAACCAACAAAATACCCTGCATCCACCTTACTAGCAAACTTCTAGAGTGGATTGCTAGTGTTGAGAATGAAACATGGACACCCAAAGGCTCTAAAGAAGGAAATAAGAGGGGCCAAATGATGAAGTACTTCATAAGGAGTCTTCATCAACCTCTGATTCACTAATGCTCTATTCTGCACATAGCAAGCTGTGTTGATAGCTTCAGCCCAAAAGGTCAGTGGCAATCCTGAGTCAGCCAGCATTGACCTTGCAGCTTCAATGAGAGTCATGTTCTTTATCTCAACCACTCCATTCTGTTCAGGAGTTCTGGGAATACTGAACTGCCTTTTAATTCCCTTGGACAGGTAGAAGTCATCAAGTGTGTGGTTTCTAAACTCTGTTCCATTGTCACTCCTCACACACTTGACCTGCAGGGAATACTGCTTCTCCACAAATAACACAAACTTCATAATAGCCTTAGCAGCTTCATCCTTGGTGTGCAAGAAGAAAGTCCATACATATCTGGAGTAATCATCCACAATTACCAAACAGTATTTCTTCTTTGTCATGCTCATCACCCTGATAGGACCAAAGAGATCCATGTGCAAGAGTTGCAAGCAGGCAGTGGACTTTGGTTCTTCTATTGGAGGGAATGAAACTCTGTGTTGTTTTCCCTTCAAGCAAGCAGTGCAGTTTTCTTCACACTTGAACTCCTTCAAAGGCAATCCTCTTACTAAACCATGATTTATCAGCTGATTCATGTTCTTGAGATTAACATGCCCCAGCCTTTTATGCCATAGAGTAGACTCTTGAGGAGAGGCCTTGGAGAATAGGCAAGGATGGCCTTTGAGATCTACCTTTTTGGAAAGATCTAAGGCATATACTCTTCCTGTCCTGTTGGCCTTCAGGAGAGTATATTCATCCAACACCTTGTCAATCAAATTTAGAACTTTGGATGACAGAATCCGACGGTTCTGGCTTGTGAAAAGGGCAACATGGCCTTTATCACACATTTGACTGACACTCAAGAGATTGTACTTGAGATTCTCCACATGGTTAACATCATCAAACCTTATATCCCCATTGGAAACAAAGCCTTTTCCGATGATGTAACCCTTTGCATCATTGCCAAAAGAAACAAATCCCTTCTTTCCTTGAGAGTAGTCATTAAGAAGGGAACTACTTCCTGTCATATGCATGGATCCTCCACTCTCTACATACCAGATGCTTCTTTGGCATGTTGAAGAACCCTTCAATCATAACAAGTTAGTTAGTTTTAGAGACCCAAACCCTTTTGGTTTTGGGTCTGTTCTCAACAACAGGTGCAACACTAACAGGTGTGTTATGTATGACAGCCTGAGGTGAAGGAGATGGTGTAGAAGAGGAACCCTTTGGCTTGGATTTCCTTTTCTGTGGTTTTAACACAGGAGCATCTGGTTGACTCTTCCCATTAGATGCTGAACCAATTTCACAAGTTGTGTCTGACTTGGTGATAAAGCTTTCAGCTCTTCAGACATATTGGGGCTTGCTGATGATGGATTCCTGTGTTGCACCATCTTCTTTTGAGCAACCTCAGCTGTTGCCTGAGTAACCCCTACCTTCTTTTGGATTTGCTTTTGGGCTTAGGGGTTTCAAGCTTTGATGTTGCTAGTACAAACTTGGTCTCAAACTCATTTTTCATTGTATTCATGTGCTCTTTAATTTTCTCCTTTTGTTTGAGTTTGGAACCTCTTTTGTACCAGCAATCATCAGTAAGATGATTGAACAAGCCACATATCTCACATAGCTTCTTCTTCATCTTATGTTGATCATCTATTAAAGAGGATGAAACTGCTGAAGACTTGTTCTTCAGCTATTTGCAGTCAGTGCTTGCGGTTTTCTTCCTTGTAGTACCTGCTTTCCTGACATCCTCTTCATTAGGCTTCAAACCCTTTCTACTTGTAGTTTTCTTCTCTTCAGTATATGCAAGTGTTGGGTTTTGAACTTCAGGTGTTATCACTTGCTCTCCAGTACTTTCAGTACTTCTAGAGACCACACCTGAGTTGATCAATTTCTTGATCATGTGACAGTCAGCATTTGAATCATCAGCTGTTATAGCATCAGCTGATTGGTTTTAGGAGGAAATGCTGACCTCTACCTCTGATGATGCTGTATCAGATAGTAAGTCACATGATGAGAAGGATTGGTTATTGCTCTCTCCATCAGATTCAACTTCTGCTCTTAAAGTGAAATCTGTAGGAGGAGCAGTGTGTTTATAACCAATGCCAAACTTCAAATTGGAAGCTGATTGCTTACTAAGAAGCATTTCAAAACCCTTGCAGGATTGCACCCATCGATCACACTCTACTTGGGTGGTTGTAAGAGTTTCCTTGAGGTCTCTGTACTTCTCTAGAAGTACATCTTCCCTAGCCTTATCATCTTTTATTTGGCATTTAAGCTTATAAATCTCATCATTTTTATCATTAAGTGCAGCCTCAAATTCAGCTTTCTTTTTGGAAATGGTTTGCTCTAGCACAAGGTTTTTATCAATTAAAGCAACATTTGCTTCTCTAATAGAAGCAAATGCTACTATGCATGAATTAGAACAAAGCTTGGCTTTAGCCTCAGAGGATACCTTTGATGAAGCATTGGATGATGAACCATCACCGGACTCCAGGGCCATGAGAGCAAGGTTCCCAAAAGGATGATCACCGTCATGTTGACCAGCACCTTGGAATAGTTGTTCTTGACCAGATAAATCATCTGGTAAACTACTCCAGTCAATAACTCATGGGGTGAAGAAGTTGTGTTGTTGAGGTTGGGGTTGATGATGAGATTGGGAAGGTTGAGGCTCAGGGAGAGCATGTGGTGGCTGAGCAGAAGGTCCTTGAGCTTGACTGGGCTGAGGCACATAGTAGCAGGGGTATGGGTATGGCATATGACCCTGAGGCACAAAGTAAGCAGGTGATGCCTGTGCTGGTGATGGATGACTGGAACTGGTGGAATGTTGCCCTCTGTGCTGTGAGCTATTGCTTGGAAAGGTCACAAAGGGTGCAGAGGAGTTAGATCTAGATGATCTACACTCTCTAGAAAAGTGACCAAGCCTGTGGCACTTGTGACACCTTAACTTGCTCTTGTCAAAACCAACTTTGGTTTTGCCAGAGAGACCAGGAAATTTCCTGCCAGTTCTCTTGTAGAACTTTTGAGATCTGATATTTATCAATGCCATTTGACTCAAAATATCCATCTCTTCCAGATCATCATCTGGAATGCCCTTCAAGTCCTCCATCAAAAGCACAGATTATCACTGCTACCTCCTGAACTACCATCAACACCAACAAAAGCATGTTCAGAGTTGGTAGAAAATTAATATGCTCATCATATGCACTCTCTGATGCAGCATATTCTGACTCTTGACCTATCAGTGCAGCATTGCTTGATACAAAGTCATCAGTGAGCTTGCCAGAGATGGACAACTTCCTTTTCTTCTCTATCTCTCTCTCAAAAGTAAGCAATTTCCCATGAAGTTGGGTGAGAGATAGAGTATCCAGATTTGCACTGGAGCGAAGGACAATGGTATAAGTGTCCCATCTCTCAGGCAGGGATCTAAGAAAATGGTTGTTCATCTGACTATTGGAATACTCTTGTTTAACCATTTTCAGCTCAGAAATAAGACAAGAGAATCGCTCATACTGTTGAGTCAGTGTCTCACCCTTCCTATGAGAGAATGTCTCATATTGTTGGGCGAGGATTTCCCTAGTATTTGCTAAGACCTCATTGGTTCCTCCGAATTGTTCCTTCAGAGCAACCCAGAGATCATGAGCAGTTTCATGATGCAAAAGCCCTGAATAGATCTCATTTGGAATGCCATAGCCAAAATTCCATGGGCTCTAGCATCAATCTCGAACAGCTTAAGATCTTCGTCCGAATATTGATCAGGTTTCTTCGGAACTTGTTCATTTGATTCAGGGACGCTCACCATAGGCTTGTATGGTCCATGAACCACTGACTTCCAACAACCAGCACTGTTGACAGACAAGTGATGAAGCATACGACGTTGCCATATGTTATACTCATTCCTCACAAGTATCGGAGGCTTGGTAGAGGAACCAGTATTGTGAGGATCAGTCGTTGGTGTCGCCATCTCAGATTTCAGTCAAAATCAAGTTAAACAAAACAAATGTAGCTCAAAACCACGAGAACCTCAAGTTTAACGGCCAGAAACAGCAGAGTCTCAATCTCTATAACTAATTATTGCAAATTGCTAATTCGATCAAACGTAGAGATCAAAAGAGCAGTTTCAATGATCAATAGTGAAATCGATCAATGATTAACCCGCTCTGATACCATTTGACAGGATCTCAGCCTCTAGTTTGATCAATTAGGTTGTATTCGCAACGGATTTAGCACGAGAATTAGCAATTACAGCAAGAACACATATGATTTTGCATGTAACAGTACACATATAGAGAGAAAGAACAATTCTGCCAAAAAGGTATTTTCTATTACTCACACGTTTCGGCATGGTTACAATTGGGTCATCTTCCTTTTATAAATGAAGAATGACGTAGGCTGATGTCACTTGATAGTGACATCAAACCGTCATTAACAAACTACTGATAGAACACCTAAACTACTGAAGATGTCAAACAGCTAACATCTTCTTACAAAATAGCTAAGTGTTCTACTTATTACAAGTACTGAAGAAACAAGAAACTACTGAAAGTTACAACGACTGAAGAACAGACTCTTCAGTCGTTTACAACTACTGAACTATAACAACTGAAGAACAAACTCTTCAGCTGTTATACAAACTACTGAAAGGAAAAATACAAACTACTGAAAAAGAAAAACCATCACAACATCTGAAGAAGACTTCTTCAGCTGTTATGACAAACCCTGAAGCTTCAGCACTTGATTTTCAGACATTGGGCTTCAGATGTTTCATCAGCTGATGACTTCAGTAATTGTCATCAGCTAATGTCTTCAGTCTTTGTCTTCAGACTTTGTGCATCAGTTGTTGATCTTCAGTTCTTCAGTTCTTCAGTAGTTGATCTTCAGCACTTGAGTCTTCAGTACTTGAAGTCTTCAGTACTTGTATTCTTTAGTACTTCAGACTTCAGTACTTGTCTTCAGTACTTGGGATCTTCAGCTGTTGTTCTTCAGATCTTTGATCTTCAACTGTTGAGTCTTCAGTCTTTGTCAAACTGCTGATGAAGCCTTCAGCAGTTGTTGTGATGTCATGTGGGACAGAGGTTTTCCTGATCTTGGCTCATTGGTTCTTTTGGTCCAACAGTAAGTTATTCTAAACGTCCATAGTCGATCATACTTGTGGGAACAACTATGAATGTAAGACTATAATGAACTTGGATTGGTTGACATTCATAAGGTATGAATATAGAGTAAGAGGTTGCTACCAAGGTTCATTGATATCTATAGGATATAGATATAGGACTGACCCGCTCTCAATTATTTCTGCATGGAATCTTTGTGATTAGTCATAAGAGATATTGAGTAAAGGCGAATATCTTTGTATCCTCAGACCTGAGATACATATTGGGTCTTGATATTCACCAAGTGTTGTACTCTGACTTAGTACTTTGTTGTTCTGAAAGATTGGCAGTACATAAGGCTAGATTCAGGTATGATATAAGGTGATTATGAGAGACGTATGTAGTCAAGATGGAATTTGTTCCTCTTATTCGTTGAGAGTTAGATGTCTAAGGCCTGTTAAAGTTAAATCATCGAAGAATGACAATTCTGTGTCTCTGAGATTCAACATGACATCTGTAACAAAAGGATAGCTGATTGATTCACCTAAAACATTTCAAGTAAGGTACTTGAAGAGGATGATGTTATTGAATGGCACTTAATCATATACATTAGGGGTAGCAAACCGTTGCTAGACGTTATTTGCTGCTTGCTGATACCTTCTATGAATCTTGTGCAAGTGGGAGATTGAAAGACTTGATCTGCCCAAGATGCATATTAAGTTGATGTGGCTAGTGTGATATGATCCAAGTCGGGTCATACCCAATAACAAGCTAAACGAACACCAATAAATATTTATTCATTGATAAGATCATACAAATAAATATTGACACCAATTTAGAAAAATGGGTATTCTAAAACATTGCTTTTGTAGATGAACATTATTATGTGGATAATTGTTTATGAGGTATTATTTGTTTCATTATTTAATTTTGTTAAATAATAATAAATAAAAGGGTACTAAGTTTATAAAGTTAAAATTGGTTTCAACTTTATAAAATAAGAGATTAAAGAGTGTTAATTAGGTAATATAAGCAAAATGGGGGGAATCCATTTTAAATGGATTTTCGGCCGCCCCATCGCCAAGTGGTCCCACCCAATTTTGTCTTGTAAATGTGCAAGACTTAACCACCAACACACTCTCCAATCTCACCCTCTCTCTCTCTCTCTTGCATGCAAAGGCAAAGATTTCTCTCAAGTCTCTCTCTCTAAAACCGGTTTTGGAGATCAAGGAAGGCTGAAATTCAGCAAACAACAAAGTGTTTAGTTGCTGAAATTTGTGTTGAGAAACCTAGCATTCAAAGGGGTTTGTTGGTGGCTTGGGGTATCACTTACTTGAGGTCTTCTTGGTTGAAGATTAAGCCACAAAGTTCATCATCTACACCTCCATAAACTCCGTTTCTAGCAGCTACAAAGGTTGTTTTCTAAACATCTTATGGTTGCCTTTATTGTATGCATTTCGTATATGGATCCATGGTTTGGGTTTTGCTTATTAAATGGGTTTAATAATCTACATATTAACAAGATTTTAAACTCATAATCCGCTGTGTTTTCCTATAAATTAGCTTATATGGACTTTGATAATCTTGTTAAAACCCATCAAAATTGCCATTCCCGTACTCTATCCAACATCATTGTTGATTGTCGAACTCACTCTATAGCGCCGGTTGACGACCCACTGATTTTCGAGTACTTGCAAATCGCACACAATAAGTTTAATTTAGGTGGCTCTCTGATGTTAATCGCATACTGTGTCCTACGCATCGATTAAATTCTTCGACTCAAAGGTAACGTTGAACTCCCCGGTTCCATCTAATGTTCTTCTCCGTTGCTTCGTCATTCTATAATAAAAAAAATCTCATCCTCCGTTCGTAGCTATTGAATCTTCCTTTGATCGGATCTGCCGCGCATCGTTGTTGTGGAACTGCCACAGCCAGTTGTCGTTAGAATACCTCCGGTAGTTTCCGTGTTCTTCATTCGTAAGGTAACAATCCGACCCAATGTTCTATGTTCAAATTTTACGATAGTTACTATAGTAAATCCAACTACAATAATGCAAAAAAATAATAAATAAATAAATAAATTCGCGAAACTGATACGAAGAGTTGAAGCAAACATATGGATTTCAAAAATTACAATGGTCATAATATTATTTTATTATTATTGTATTGGTGGCGCCATGCATACACATGCACATACATCTTTGATTTAATGTGCAATTGCATAATATCAAAATCAAAAAAAAAATCTAAAAATATTAAAGTGGCCTTCTTCTACCACTAGTATTAAAATAAGAATTTAATACTAAAATGTTTATAAGTCCTTCAAGAAGCTCACCAAGTTAATTTCGTTCTTAGTATATATATATATATAATATATATATATATATATTATATATATATATATATATATATATATATATATATATATATATATATATATATTATATATATATATATATATATATATAATATATATATATATATATATATATATATATATATATATATATATATATATATATATATATATATATATTACATATGGATTGTTGGTCCATTTGATCGGTTTTCAGTGCAGAAGAATGCTTGAATCGTTCAATACCAAACACACACAACAAACACTAAGATATGGAGATCAAAATAACACCAAAAAGCTTTCAAATAAGGTTTTAATGATGAACAATCATCAATGAAATGAAACAAGCTCAATATATTCAGGAAGAACAAGCTTACAATAGCCTCTTGCAATAGTAATACACGATTAGGGTTTTTGCAAGGGTGGCTAACAATGAGCAAAATGAAATATATATATATAGCTGTCATAGTTTCGCATACAGTTTCGCTCACAGCGAAACTGTACTGGCGAAATAGTAATTTTGCCCGGTAGAAACTAACAGTTTCGCCGTTTCGTCGGTGAATATCTAGTTAACTGTGAGCGAAACTATAGTTTCGCTCACAATTTTGCTAGACAGCTATATGTACATATAAACTAAACAACATACAAAAGAAAACTAACATAGATCCTATTACAAAGAAAGATAAACAAATACTAATCTAATGGTGAGTCCAGCCTATCTTGATCTTCAATACTCCCCCTAGGTTGGATCTCACCCACTCTGCTTGTCTTGATATCTCTATTCAGCTCCAGCATCCCCCGCACCTGCACCTGATGTTTCTGGTTCAACTCCTGCAGATTTATTTTATTGAACTTGAGCTCTTGATTCGCCTTGGTCACCTCCTGCTCTATCAGCTCCATCGGGATGAGCACTAGCTTTTGCAAATTGTTTTGTCAGATCCTGGATATCCATGTTTAAGTCATCCTTGGCCCTTATCTTTTCAGCTAGCTCCTTCACCTCAGCCCTCACTCCTCTGACCTTGTTTGCTACAATCATAAACAGGCTAGCTTCCTTCCTTGTCTCTTCTCCCGCTCCTGCTTTAATGTGGTTCTCACATAGAACGAGCAAATCCTCGTCTGAGAATCCAAAAAGTTCCATAGGGTCGAAGATTCTATGTTCGATTCCACCCTTAACTCTAATCACCGCTTCCCCTGTTTGATTATCATGGAACCACTTTTCAAACTCTTGCAAACGAGAAGGGGAAGGGTTAGCCAATCTCACTCTGTGTACCGTCTTGGGTGGCTTTACACTCAAAACAATCTTTCCTTTTCCTGTCACCCAGTCCTTATCCTTCTTGGATCTCTTCCTTTCCGCCTTCATGTAACCAAATGCCTCAAAGTTGTCACTTAATCCGTTTTTAATTTCTTTTTCTAGAAGCTTGGCTTGTTCACTTAGATCAGCTTCTAGTAGGGGCAACGAGGCCAGCCTCCTCATGTCCCACTTAGGCAAGGTCTTAAACGCCTTCCTCTTGTGTAAATAGATAATTCCTCCCCCTCTCCTCTTGATCATGAACATTTTGAGGCCGGGGTGATACTTCCAGCTGACTATACGCTTATCTGCCTCTTTCTTGTTCAACCCTTCCATATTCTGAAAAAGGGGAGTCAGTTCTTCCGGTTCCTTCTCTCTAACAAACCTTTCACTTTTATCCATCTCGATAACATCATTATCATTATCACCCTTCTGGATCACGTACGTTAGAGGCCTTTCGTCAACTTCAAAATATTCTGGTTCTGAATCATAGTCAACTAACTGCTCATCTTCTTCCTCCTCATCCACTAATCCTTTCTCTATAGGCTGCTCTGAGGTTCCAGCCTCTTTTTCCATCACCTCTTCTCCCGTCAAATCACCAAAATTGAACCCTACGTCAACAAACCCAGCATCGTACACGTCATCAGCTGTCTGTATATTCTCTACTTCAGGTTCTTCAGTTCTCCTGGCAGATCCTCCTGCTTCTTCAGTTGTTGCCCCTAAGCTGCCCTCTCCTGCCCTCGTTGAAGTACCCACATTCAGAAATGGGTACTTAGATGTGTCAGTCAAATCATCTAACTCATTTTGAGTTAGCTGATTGGGCAGGCCGGCAGCAGCTTTCAGATCATTCACGTCCTTCAATAATCTCTTGATTAGGTTGTTTTGATCTACCAGCATTTTTGACATTCCTTCTAACACCTCGTCCTTTTGTTTCTCTCTCAATTCCTGATTCATCAACTTAGTTTTTATCATGCTTAGCTTGTTAGAAAGGGAGATGTTGAGATTTCTGATCACATCCTCATCCAGACTGGCTTGTCTATCAGTACGTGGAGGTTCAGAAAATGTTTGATGTTTCTGTTTTGTCCTCCTCTCATGCTCTCCAGTATCAGACTTCTTCTTAGATCTCCTTTCTTTTTCAGCCCTGGCCTCAGACGCCATCTCATTCACCTCTTCTTCGAAGACATAGTCTTTCTCCTTAGCATATCTCTTTCTCTTTTTAACCGCCTCAGATTGACTTTGTCTAGTCTCCTCCGTTTGTTTGGCCTCAGATTCTATCACCTTTCTGATATATGCCCATCGATCTAGAGTATACATGTCTTCCCACTGGTGAGTAATTTTTCCACTGAAGTCATGCCTAATAGCACAACAATCAGCAAAGATCCGGGTATTCATCGACGCTAGATTCTTGACTTCTCCGTGTCTTTGGATGTTGGGGACTTGATCGTTTATGATCATTTGAAGAAATCTGGGATAAAGCAGTCATTTATCCTTCTTCAAGGCCATTATGTTCTTAGCCATGCAGCTAAATATAAGATTTGCTATGTTAGCCTTCTCCCCTCTGCAGCATATAACCATAGCTTTTGCCCAGCCTAAGTTCAGCCCATCTGATCCACCTTTTTGGTGATCTAAGCACATTATGAAAACATGGGCAATACATCTCCACTCCTACCTCACCTGTGCAAGAGGATGATGCTACCAAAAAGGTGGAGGAAGTCATTACAATCATAGAACCTGGGAGTTCCTCAGGGAGTATGTGTTGGGTTTTGTAGATGTTTACCAAAGTCATTTTAACCATTTAACATGTAAAACGCAGCAGAGTTTATATCAAAAACCCATTTTGATGTTAGTTAGTTTATGTATCATATACATTAGTTAAAACAAAACCCATGAACAAAGGATCTTTATATGGAAGAACATGCTTTCAAAAATAAAACAACCATAGGATGTTTAGAATACAACCTTTCAAGCTCTTAGAAAACGAGTTTATGGAGGTGCAAATGATGAACTTCATAGCTGAATCTTCAAGCTAGAAGACCACAAGATGGTGATACCCCAAGCCACCAACGAACACCTTTGAATGCTAGGATTCTTGACACCAACTTTCAGCAACAAAACACCTTTTGTTTGCTGAAAAATTCAGCCCTCTTCCCTTCTTTGTTCCAAGAATTATTAGAGAAAGAAAGGAGAGAAAAGCTCTTGATTCTCTTGAGAAGTGAGTGTATGTCTTGCATGTGGGTTTTGTCTATTAATTAAGCAACCACCAACATTTGGTAGTGCTTCTTTTCATCCATGTTTTAAGCCTTTTGGTGGGAGGTGGGGCTTTCTTTTTTAAATCTTCCACCATACTTAATTTGTAACAAGTTTAATTAAATCCTTTTAAACAAACTTGTATTTTCGACAAATAACAAGACATGTTATATTAACTTAATAATGTTATTTAACCTATTAAATAACTATATAAAGTACTCTCTCAAAATAAATAAACCCATGTTATTTATTAATTTCTCAATTGCATCTTTCATTTAGAAAACCATTTTCTAAATGTATATAGTGTTGATATTTATTTAATTGATCAAATCAATAAACAAATATTGCAGGTGTTTGTCTAGCTTGTTATTGGGTATGACCCGACTTGGATCATATCACATTAGCCACATCAATATAATATGTATCTTGGGCAGATTAATTCCTTCAATCTCCCACTTGCACAAGATTCATAGAAGATTGATGCAAGCAGCAAATAACGCCTAGCAACGGTTTGCTACCCCTAATGTATATGACTAAGTGTCATTCAATAACATCATCCTTTTTAAGTACCTTACTTGAATACGATTTAGGTGAATCAATCATTTATCCTTTTGTTACAGATGTCATGTTAAATCCCAGAGACATAGAATTGTCATTCTCCGTTGATTTAACTTTTACAGGCCTTAGACATCTAACTCTCAACGAATAAGAGGAACAAATTCCATCTTGACTACATACGTCTCTCACAATCACTTTATATCATACCTGAACTCAGCCTTATGTACTGCCAATCTTTCAGAACAGCAAAGTACTAAGTCAAAGTACAATACTTGGTGAATATCAAGACCTAATATGTATCTCAGGTCTGAGGATACAATGATATTCGCCTTTACTCAGTATCTCTTATGACTAATCACAAAGATTCCATGCAGAAATAATTGAGAGCGGGTCGGTCCAATATCTATATCCCACAGATATCAATGAACCTTGGTAGCAACATCTTGCTCTATATTCATACCTTATGAATATCAACCAATCCAAGTTCATTATAGTCTTACATTCATAGTTGTTCCCACAAGTATGATCGACTACGGACGTTTAGAATAACTTACTATTCACGGATTTAAACATGCGAAAATAGAAGAACAAATGAAAATTATAACCACATAATTAAGTCAAATAACATAAGTTCGAATATCCAAATACAAAATTTGATCAAGTCCAATCACTAGAATATCGAAGTCCTAAGGCACAAGTATGACTTTCATGCTTTGACCTATCTAGGAGCTTCGTGAATGGATCTGTAATGTTTTGATCGGTGTGAACTTTGCGAATACATATCTTTCCCTTTTCAACTTCATCCCTTATGTAGTTGAATCTCCGTTCAATGTGCCGAGTCTTTTGATGAGCACGAGGTTCCTTGATTTGAGCAATCGTACCCTCGTTGTCACAAAAGACCTCTAGGGGGTCTTGAATGGTAGCAACAACCCCTAGATCAGCAATGAACTTCCTAAGCCACGCAGCTTCTTGAGCTGCCAATGAAGCGGCAATGTATTCTGATTCTGTTGTAGATAGTGCCACTACATCTTACTTTGAGCTCTTCTAAGAGACCGCTCCTCCATTCATAATGAAGACATATCCCGACTGTGATCGAGAATCATCTCGATCAGTTTGGAAACTCGCATCTGTGTAACCCTTTACAACGAGCTCCTCCTCTCCAGATCCATATATTAAGAACATATCCTTAGTGTTTCTAAGGTATTTCAAAATACACTTAACAGCCATCCAATGACTATTACCAGGATTCTGTTGATATCTACTTGTCATGCTTAGAGCACATGACACGTCCGGCCTAGTACATATCATTGCATACATAAAGGATACTATAGCAGATGCATATGGGACTCCGTTCATTCTTTCTTGTTCAACCTTTGAACTAGGGCATTGAGATGAGCTCAATATAGTCCCCTTTTGAATATTTACCAAACCTTTCTTAGAATTCTCCATCATGAACCTTTTCAAGATCTTTTCAATGTATGCACTTTGGTTTAAACCTATCAGCCATCTTGATCTATCCCTATAGATCTTTATTCCCAAAATATAGGCGGCCTCACCAAGATCCTTAATGGAAAAACAGCTTCCAAGCCCGGTTTTTACACCTTCCAAGGTTGGAATGTCATTTCCAATTAGTAGAATGTCATCGACATATAATACAAGGAAAGTAATAATGCTCCCACTAGCTTTCTTATATACACAAGCTTCATCGGCGTTCTTGATGAAGCCAAATTTCTTTACTTCATCATCAAAACGGTGATTCCAACTTCTTGACGCTTGTTTCAATCCATAGATTGATTTCTTTAACTTGCATACCTTGTTAGGATGTTTTGAATCGATAAAACCTTCAGGCTGTTTCATATGGACATCTTCCTCAAGATATCCATTAAGGAAAGCGGTTTTGACATCCATTTGCCAAATCTCATAGTCATAATATGCTGCTATGGCAAACAATATCCTGATAGACTTTACCATTGCCACAGGCGAGAAAGTTTCATCATAATCAACCCCTTGAGTTTGAGTGAAACCTTTCGCTACAAGTCTAGCTTTATATGTATCCAAGTTTCCATGCATATCGGTTTTCTTCTTGAAAACCCACTTACTTCCAACTATCTTGGACTTAAGAGGTGGTGTAACCAATTCCTAAACTTGGTTATCATACATGGATTGCATCTCAACGTTCATGGCTTCTTGCCATTGTCAAAATCAGGTTTTGACATTGGATCATGGTATGTTGTTGGTTCATCCGAATCTACCACATAGCATCCATCCATGAAAAATACATATCTCTCAAGAGGAACACTAATTCTACTATATTTGTGAACGTTTTGTGTATCTTGATCATCCATATGATCATTCTCAACATCCTCATGTTGATTGCTAGTATTAACCAATTGTGAATCGTCTTGTGAATCTTGAACCTCTTCAAGTTCCACTGCTCTTCCACTAGTTTCTTCCGAAAGAAACTTATTTCCAAGAACTCTGCCTTTCGAGCAATAAACACTTTCTGCTCTATTGGATCATAGAAATAATATCCAATACAATCTCTAGGATATCCAATGAAGATACACTTTGTGGATCGGGCTTCCAGTTTGTTTTAAGTGTATTGCTTAGGATAAGCATCACACCCCCAAACTTTTAAATATGATAATGATGGAATCCTTCCATTCCATACTTCGAAAGGTGTCCTTTCCACTTTCTTGGTTGGGGCCATATTTAAAATACGGGCCGTGGAGAGCAACGCAAAACCCCAAAATGATAGAGGTAGTGTACTTCTAGCCATCATAGATCGAACCATATTCAATAGAGTCCGATTCCTCCTCTCAGACACACCATTATGTTGTGGTGTTCTAGGTGGAGTAAGTTGTGAGACAATCCCACAACTTCTAAGATACTCTTGAAATTCACTACTTAGGTATTCACCTCCTCTATCTGTACGAAGAATCTTGACCGTTTTGTTGAGTTGATTTTCTACTTCATTCTTGAAGATTTTGAACATTTCAAAAGATTCATGTTTTTGTCTTAACAAGTACACATACCCATAACGACTATAGTCATCGGTAAAGTTAATGAAGTGTCTTTCACCATTCCTAGTTATTGGTTTAAAAGGTCCACATACATCCGAATGTATGATCCCTAATAAATCCTTTGCCCTTTCATTAGTCCCACTAAAAGGGGCTTTTGTCATTTTACATTGTAAACAAGACTCGTATACATCAAATGAATCACTTTCATTAGTTTTCAAAAGACCATTCTTTTGGAGTTTTTGCATACGATTCTTGTTTATGTGACCAAGGTGACAATGCCAAATATAGGAATCACTCAAATCTAATTTGAGCCTTTTGGTGGTTGCTTGGTACATTGAGCTATCATATGTTGTGTTTTCATGAACCAATTCATAAATACCATTACAAGGTATAGCCTTAAAATAAAACATATGATTTAAAGAAACATGAATATCATTGTCAACAAACTTGAAATCATAATCACATTGTCTTAAACGGGAAACAGAAATAATGTTCCTAGTCAAACAAGGAGCATACAATACATTCTTTAAAATGACTTCCAAACCACTTGGAAGCTTGAAAATGTAGTCTCCTTAGGCTTTCACATGAACCTTTGCACCATTGCCCATGAAGAGACTAATTTCCCCTTTTGCATAATGCTCACTTCTTTTGAACCCCTGCAATAAATTGCAAATATGACTTCCACATCCGGTATCCAATACCCATGTGTTAGAAGAAATAACATTTAGCTCAACATATATCATAAAGATTGTACCTGAGGTTTGCCCCGCGTCCCTCTTCGATCTCAACGCTTTGAGATAGACCAAACAATTGCGTTTCCAATGGCCTACCTCACCACACTCAAAACACGGGTCATCATGAGCAACCTTTTGCTTCTTTTCTTTCGGTTTGGGTGGTTCCACTTTAGCTTTACCTTTTCCCTTCCCCTTGACGTGCCCCTTCCCTTTTGCAACACTTGCCCTAGGGTCGGGGAGGTGCCTCTTCCTACTACCACCTTCATTGATCGTAAGGACCGGTAGAACTTTTCTACCCATGCCTGCCTTGGCCATTTTGAGCATTGAATGAAGCTCACCAATGCTCTTGTCCCATCCATTCATGTTATAGTTCATAACAAAGCTATCAAACTTCTTTGATAGGGAGTTGAGGATCAAATCCGTTGCCAAGTCGTTGGACACATGACAGTTAAGCCTTTCGAGGCGATCAATGTGGCTCTTCATTTTAAGAACGTAAGATGACACCGATTGGGTCTCGTCCATCCGACATGCATGGAGTGCTTGAACCGTTTCGAAGCGATCCACCCTTGATTGTTGTTGGAACATTTCCTTCAACTGGATTATCATGTCATAGGCATTATGGTTCTCAAAGTCCTTTTGCAAATCGGGAATCATACTCGCTAGGATGAGACATGAGACTTGCACAGAGTCCTCAGTGTATTTGACCCACTCGGTAAAGGCCTCTATGTCATTTTCATCGGGTTGATCGGGAATGGGATCGTCTAACACATAGGACTTCTTTTCTTGCTTGAGAACGATTCTCAAGTTTCAGTACCAATCCATGAAGTTCCATGGTTTAGACGTTCCTTTTCAAGGATGCTTCTTACTGATAGGTTGGTGGACGGTCGGGATTGCATTATTGTTGTTAGCCATCTACAATTTTACAAAGTTCAATTTTTTAGTATTTTGATATCAAGGCATTTTAATTATTAATAACCTTTTATATCTCATAGACAATTAATAATTAAAATCTAGAATCCAACGTTACATTTTAATATCGGTTAGGTGACCTTTATCCCTTTATTTAAGTTAACAAGGTAGTCAACGTTTGACAATTGTAACCTATTAAAATTTCTAGTTATATGGGATCGTTTTAAACATCTTATGTTTTGTTTGGCATGTTTATCCCATCAACACCGTTTGTACGTCATGCTTCGGTGATCCTAATGCATGATTTCCAAATCAAGTCGTCCTACTTAGACACACGTGTGATTTTACATATATGAGTGGTTAGGTGACCTTTATCCCACAAATATGGTAATTTCACCTCAACTTCACAAGTTTCTATATTTATGGTTAGGTGACCTTTATCCCATAAATAAGCTGAAAGTGAATTGAGTGTTGTTTAAAAGGATGGTGTTAAACCTGATTTAAAAGGGTTTTTTGTAGTTTCTAAAATTCTAGTTTTTAGAAAAAGCCTTTTATACCATACAACTTGTATGCATTCAAATGCATGGTATTTTTGAAAAACTATTTTCAAGATTCCTTTTAATAAAACTCTTTTTTATCAAAATCATTAACCCTTAATAACACATTTTATAAATTCCTTTAATGATTATAAAGAACCATTTTTATGCATGATTTATCAAAGTTGTTTAACTAGTTTATCTATTTTCAATTAAAATGTTAAACACAACCAAACAACCAAATAATCAACCAAACATTAAAAAAATAAGTGCATAACCATAGCCAACTATTTTGATCACACTTGCTTGCCATAACAAGTGTGTCAAGTGGTCATTCCTAGGGTAAAACATGACACATTGTTGTGTTGATGAACTCCAACTTGAACTTGCATCCAAATGCTTCAAGTATGCCTTTTGTGTTGTGATTCCACCACCATATTTAGGCACCTTCTTTGTCTTACAAATCAGCCCCAAAAATACTTATTACATAGAAAAAGTCCTAATACATTTTTCTAGTAAAATAAAGTGCAAGCTAATCTACTTATTACATACCAAATGAAACAAATAAATTACATAGCCTTTATTACATTCAAATGAATCACAACCACAAATAATCAAACACAAGGTCATGGCTAGGTTTTATGCACTTAAAACTCATCCAAATATGTAAATATCTATTGATTTGGCAGCCCCTTTTGAACCCAAGTTCTTGGCCAACATAAACCAAGAACAAGTGGGTTTTTGTCCAAACAAACAAACCATCTCATGATTTAAATTTTTCAAGATCCTTACATGCATATAAAGTAATATCTTGAAAAACAAAGGGACTTCCATTTGTGAAATTTTCATCCCACTTTTAACAAAAAAAGGACCCGAAATTTCAATCTTTGAAGCATGTATCCATATAACCGCTCTTGATGCCATTGTTGGGTTTTGTAAATGTTTACCAAAGTCATATTAACCATTCAACATGTAAAACGCAGCGGAGTTTATATCAAAAACCCATTTTGATGTTAGTTAGTTTATGTATCATATACACTAGTTAAAACAAAACCCATGAACAAAGGATCTTTATATGGAAGAACATGCTTTCAAAAATAAAACAACCACAGGATGTTTAGAATACAACCTTTCAAGCTCTTAGAAAACGAGTTTATGGAGGTGCAAATGATGAACTTCGTGGCTGAATCTTCAAGCTAGAAGACATCAAGATGGTGATACCCCAAGCCACCAACGAACACCTTTGAATGCTAGGATTCTTGACACCAACTTTCACCAACAAAACACCTTTTGTTTGCTAAAAAATTCAGCCTTTTTCCCCTTCTTTGTTCCAAGAATTATTAGAGAAAGAAAGGAGAGAAAAGCTGTTGATTCTCTTGAGAAGTGAGTGTATGTCTTGCATGTGCGTTTTGTCTATTAATTAAGCAACCACCAACATTTGGTAGTGCTTCTTTTCATCCAGATCCGTATATTAAGAACATATCCTTAGTGTTTCTAAGGTATTTCAAAATACACTTAACAGCCATCCAATGACTATTACCAGGATTCTGTTGATATCTACTTGTCATGCTTAGAGCACATGACACGTCCGGCCTAGTACATATCATTGCATATATAATGGATCCTATAGCAGATGCATATGGGACTCCATTCATTCCTTCTTGTTCAACCTTTGAACTAGGGCATTAAGATAAGCTCAATATAGTCCCCTTTTGAATAGGTACCAAACCTTTCTTATAATTCTCCATCTTGAACCTTTTCAAGATCTTTTTAATGTATGCACTTTGGTTTAAAACCTATCAGCCGTCTTGATCTATCCCTATAGATCTTTATTCCCAAAATATAGGCGGTCTCACCAAGATCCTTAATGGAAAAACAGCTTCCAAGCCAGGTTTTTACGCCTTCCAAGGTTGGAATGTCGTTTCCAATTAGTAGAATGTCAACGACATATAATGCAAGGAAAGTAATAATGCTCCCACTAGCTTTCTTATATACACAAGCTTCATCAGCGCTCTTGATGAAGCCAAATTTCTTTACTTCATCATCAAAATGGTGATTCCAACTTCTTGATGCTTGTTTCAATCCATAGATTGATTTCTTTAACTTACATACCTTGTTAGGATGTTTTGGATCGACAAAACCTTCAGGCTGTTTCATATGGACATCTTCCTCAAGATCCATTAAGGAAAGCGGTTTTGACATCTATTTGCCAAATCACATAGTCATAATATGCTGCTATGGCAAACAATATCCTGATAGACTTTAGCATTGCCACAGGCGAGAAAGTTTCATCATAATCAACCCCTTGAGTTTGAGTGAAACCTTTCGCTACAAGTCTATCTTTATAAGTATCCAAGTTTCGATGCATATCGGTTTTCTTCTTGAAAACCCACTTACTTCCAACTATCTTGGACTTAAGAGGTGGTGTAACCAATTCCTAAACTTGGTTATCATACATGGATTGCATCTCAACGTTCATGGCTTCTTGCCATTTGTCAAATCAGGTTTTGACATTGCATCATGGTATGTGGTTGGTTCATCCGAATCTACCACATAGCATCCATCCATGAAAAATCCACCTCTCAAGAGGAACACTAATTCTACTAGATTTGCGAACGTTTTGTGTATCTTGATCATCCATATGATCATTCTCAGCATCCTCATGTTGATTGCTAGTATTAACCAATTATGTACTGTCATGTGAATCTTGAACCAATTCAACTTCCACTGCTCTTCCACTAGTTTCTTCCGAAAGAAACTTAGTTTCCAAGAACTCTGCCTTTCGAGCAATAACCACTTTCTACTCTGTCAGATCATAGAAATAATATCCAATACAATCTCTAGGATATCCAATGAAGATATACTTGTGGATCGGGCTTCTAGTTTGTTTTGAGTGTATTGCTTAGGATAAGCATCACACCCCCAAACTTTTAAATATGATAATGATGGAACCCTTCCATGCCATACTTCAAAAGGTGTCCTTTCCACTTTCTTGGTTGGGGCCATATTTAAAATACGGGCCGTGGAGAGCAACGCGAAACCCCAAAATGATAGAGGTAGTGTACTTCTAGCCATCATAGATCGAACCATATCCATAGAGTTCGATTCCTCCTCTCAGACACACCATTATGTTATGGTGTTCCAGGTGGAGTAAGTTTTGAGACAATCCCACAACTTCTAAGATACTCTTGAAATTCACTACTTAGGTATTCACCTCCTCTTTTGTACGAAGAATCTTGACTGTTTTGTTGAGTTGATTTTCTACTTCACTCTTGAAGATTTTGAACAATTCAAAAGATTCATGTTTGTGTCTTAACAAGTACACATACCCATAATGACTATAGTCATCGGTAAAGGTAATGAAGTATCTTTCACCGTTCCTAGTTGTTGGTTTAAAAGGTCCACGTACATCCGAATGTATGATCCCTAATAAATCCTTTGCCCTATCATTAGTCCCACTAAATGGGGCCTTTGTCATTTTACATTGTAAACAAGACTCACATACATCAAATGAATCACTTTCGTTAGTTTTCAAAAGACCATTCTTTTGGAGTTTTTGCATACGATTCTTGTTTATGTGACCAAGGCGACAATGCCAAAGATAGGAATCACTCAAATCTAATTTGAGCCTTTTGGTGGTTGCTTGGTACATTGAGCTATCATATGTTGTGTTTTCATGAACCAATTCATAAATACCATTATAAGGTATAGCCTTAAAATAAAACATATGATTTAAAGAAACATGAATATCATTGTCAACAAACTGAAATCATAATCACATTGTCTTAAACGGGAAACAGAAATAATGTTCCTAGTCAAACAAGGAGCATACAATACATTCTTTAAATGACTTCTAAACCACTTGGAAGCTTCAAAATGTAGTCTCCTTGGGCTTTCACATGAACCTTTGCACCATTGCCCATGAAGAGACTAATTTCCCCTTTTGCATATTGCTCACTTCTTTTGAACCCCTGCAACAAATTACAAATATGAGTTTCACATCCGGTATCCAATACTCATGTGTTAGAAGAAATAACATTTAGCTCAACATATATCATAAATATTGTACCCGAGGTTTGCCCCGCGTCCCTCTTCGATCTCAACGCTTTGAGATAGACCGGACAATTGCGTTTCCAATGGCCTACCTCACCACACTCAAAACACGGGTCATCATGAGCAACCTTTTGCTTCTTTTCTTTCGGTTTGGGCGGTTCCACTTTAGCTTTACCTTTTCCCTTCCCCTTGACATGCCCCTTCCCTTTTGCAACACTTGCCCTAGGGTCGAGGAAATGCCTCTTCCTACTACCACCTTCATTGATCGTAAGGACCGTAGAACCTTTCTACCCATGCCTGCCTCGGCCGTTTTGAGCATCGAATGAAGCTCACCAATGCTCTTGTCCCATCCATTCATGTTATAGTTCATAACAAAGCTATCAAACTTCTTTGATAGGGAGTTAAGGATCAAATCCGTTGCCAACTCGTTGGACACATGACAGTTAAGCCTTTCGAGGCGATCAATGTGGCTCTTCATCTTAAGAACGTAAGATGACACCGATTGGGTCTCGTCCATCCGACATGCATGGAGTGCTCGAACCTTTTCGAAGCGATCCACCCTTGATTGTTGTTGGAACATTTCCTTCAACTGGATGATCATGTCATAGGCATTATGATTCTCAAAGTCCTTTTGCAAATCGGGAATCATACTCGCTAGCATGAGACATGAGACTTGCACAGAGTCCTCGGTGTATTTGACCCACTCGGTAAAGGCCTCTACGTCATTTCATCGGGTTGATCGGGAATGGGATCGTCTAACACAAAGGACTTCTTTTCTTGCATGAGAACGATTCTCAAGTTTCGGTACCAATCCATGAAGTTTCCACGGTTTAGACGTTCCTTTTCAAGGATGGTTCTTAGTGATAGGTTGGTGGACGGTCGGGATTGCATTATTGTTGTTAGCCATCTACAATTTTACAAAGTTTAATTTTTTAGTATTTTGATATCAAGGCATTTTATTTATTAATAACCTTTTATATCTCATAGACAATTAATAATTAAAATCTAGAATCCAACGTTACATTTAAATATCGGTTAGGTGACCTTTATCCCTTTATTTAAGTTAACAAGGTAGTCAACGTTTGACAATTGTAACCTATTACAATTTCTAGTTATATGGGATCATTTTAAACATCTTATGTTTTGTTTGGCATGTTTATCCCATGAATACCGTTTGTACGTCATGCTTCGGTGATCCTAATGCATGATTTCCAAATCAAGTCGTCCTACTTAGACACACGTGTGATTTTACATATATGAGTGGTTAGGTGACCTTTATCCCACAAATATGGTAATTTCACCTCAATTTCACAAGTTTCTATATTTATGGTTAGGTGACCTTTATCCCATAAATAAGTTACAAGTGAATTGAGTTTTGTTTAAAAGGATGGTGTTAAACTTGTTTTAAAAGGGTTTTTTGTAGTTTCTAAAATTCTAGTTTTTAGAAAAGCCTTTTATACCATACAACTTGTATGCATTCAAATGCATGGTATTTTTGGAAAACTATTTTCAAGGTTTCTTTTAATAAAACTCATTTTTATTAAATCATTAACCCTTAATAAACACATTTTATTAATTCCTTTAATGATTATAAAGGACCATTTTTATGCTTGATTTATCATAGTTGTTTAACTAGTTTATCTATTTTCAATTAAAATGTTAAACACAACCAAACAACCAAATAATCATCCAAACATTAAAAAAAATAAGTGCATAACCATAGCCAACTATTTTGATCACACTTGCTTGCCATAACAAGTGTGTCAAGTGGTCATTCCTAGGGTAAAACATGACACATTGTTGTGTTGATGAACTCCCACTTGAACTTGCATCCAAATGCTTCAAGTATGCCTTTTGTGTTGTGATTCCACCACCATCTTTAGGCACCTTCTTTGTCTTACAAATCAGCCCCAAAAATACTTATTATATAGAAAAAGTCCTAATACATTTTTCTAGTAAAATAAAGTGCAAGCTAATCTACTTATTACATACCAAATGAAACAATAAATTACATAGCCTTTATTACATTCAATGAATCACAACCACAAATAATCAAACACAAGGTCATGGCTAGGTTTTATGCACTTAAAACTCATCCAAATATGTAAATATCTATTGATTTTGGCAGCCCCTTTTGAACCCAAGTTCTTAGCCAACATAAACCAAGAACAAGTGGGTTTTTGTCCAAACAAACAAACCATATCATGATTTAAATTTTTCAAGATCCTTACATGCGTATAAAGTAATATCTTGAAAAACAAAGGACTTCCATTTGTGAAATTTTCAGCCCACTTTTATAAAAAAAGGACCCGAAATTTCAATCTTTGAAGCATGTATCCATATAACCGGCTCTTGATGCCATTTTTGGGTTTTGTAGATGTTTACCAAAGTCATATTAACCATTTAACATGTAAAACGCAGCGGAGTTTATATCAAAAACCCATTTTGATATTAGTTAGTTTATGTATCATATACACTAGTTAAAACAAAACCATGAACAAAGGATCTTTATATGGAAGAACATGCTTTCAAAATAAAACAACCATAGGATGTTAGAATACAACCTTTCAAGCTCTTAGAAAACGAGTTTATGGAGTTACAAATGATGAACTTCGTGGCTGAATCTTCAAGCTAGAAGACCTCAAGATGTTGATACCCCAAGCCACCAACGAACACCTTTTAATGCTAGGATTCTTGACACCAACTTTCAGCAACAAAACACCTTTTGTTTACTAAAAAATTCAGCCCTCTTCCCCTTCTTTGTTCCAAGAATTATTAGAGAAAGAAAGGAGAGAAAAACTGTTGATTCTCTTGAGAAGTGAGTGTATGTCTTGCATGTGGGTTTTGTTTATTAATTAAGCAACCACCAACATTTGGTAGTGCTTCTTCTCATCCAGATCCATATATTAAGAACATATCCTTAGTATTTCTAAGGTATTTCAAAATACACTTAACAGCCATCCAATGACTATTACCAGGATTCTGTTGATATCTACTTGTCATGCTTAGAGCACATGACACGTCCGGCCTAGTACATATCATTGCATACATAATGGATCTTATAGCAGATGCATATGGGACTCCATTCATTCTTTCTTGTTCAACCTTTGAACTAGGGTATTGAGATCAGCTCAATATAGTCCCCTTTTGAATAGGTACCAAACCTTTCTTAGAATTCTTCATCTTGAACCTTTTCAAGATCTTTTCAATGTATGCACTTTGGTTTAAACCTATCAGCCGTCTTGATCTATCCCTATAGATCTTTATTCCCAAAATATAGGCGGCCTCACCAAGATCCTTAATCGAAAAACAGCTTCCAAGCCAGCTTTTTACACCTTCCAAGTTGGAATGTCGTTTCCATTAGTAGAATGTCATCGACATATAATACAAGGAAAGTAATAATGCTCCCACTACCTTTCTTATATACACAAGCTTCATCGGCGTTCTTGATGAAGCCAAATTTCTTTACTTCATCATCAAAACGGTGATTCCAACTTCTTGACGCTTATTTCAATCCATAGATTGATTTCTTTAACTTGCATACCTTGTTAGGATGTTTTGGATCGACAAACCTTCAGGCTGTTTCATATGGACATCTTCCTCAAGATATCCATTAAGGAAAGTGGTTTTGACATCCATTTGTCAAATCTCATAGTCATAATATGCTGCTATGGCAAACAATATCCTGATAGACTTTAGCATTGCCACAGGCGAGAAAGTTTCATCATAATAAACCCCTTGAGTTTGAGTGAAACCTTTCGCTACAAGTCTAGCTTACGCCTCGATCACTGTGGTGGTCTTGATTTCTCCCAAAACGTGACATAGAGACGGGAATCGAAGGTAGAAGTTGCGGCCGAAGGTCGATCTTGGAATTTCTGGGCTATCGGCCGCGATGATGGCCGTGGACTGTGATTCCGGCTGTGGTTGTCGGTCGCGATGGTGGTTTTGGCAGTAGTCGTGGTTGTGGTTGCTGTAAAGGCCGGAGTGGTGCGGCTGCGATTGTGATGCTAATCGATGGTGCTCGCGGTGGTCCTGATTATGGTGGTGTTATGGATCTGGAAGTCGGTGGTGGTGTTGACTGTGATGGTTGTGGTTTGTGGTGGCTGCCGACGGTGAGGATGCCCACCGGGTGCCAAGCAGCAGCAGCGATGGTATGTGGTGATTTCTTGTCGTTAACCGCAAACTCTCGACGATCCATACCGGTCCGCCAATCGCAAGAAGCAACCGAATCAGTCCAACAACCCCGTTCGGTATGACCTTGCTCATTCATTACTCGTAATTAGTTCCAAGCGGTTTCGGTTACGGTCATCACAAGTGATTGCATGCGGTTCGGGGTCGTTGTCGTATATGTGTGTGTTTTTGCTACCGAATGTATGTGTGTTGAGTGTGGTGTGTTCTCCAAATGGGTTACAGGGTTGCGTTCGGGTTGTTATAATCGGTTGGGAAGGAGTATGGTTTAAACTTTATGTGTTGCCGGGTGTCTTTGCGTATGATCTGCGTATGTACTCATGGGTGTGTTTGGACAAGTTCATAGTGCGTGTGTATTTGTGGTTCTAGACTTTGGCTAGTCGGTTGCGATAGATTTAGGTGTTGTTGCCACTACGTGCGTCACAAGGTTATATATATGTATGAACATGCACCTAAACGTATCCTGTAAATTTGTATGTTCTTGTAGGTTGTGAGTGTGCATTGTTGGTATGTTGGTTGAGTAGTATGAATGCATGCATACATGAGGTGGGCACACCAAGGGTTAAGGCATATGGGGGTGTGTTGGTGGATTGTGTATGTTTTCATATATATATATATACACACACACACGAACATATATATTGTATGTGTATTGATAAAAGTGTGTGGGATGAATTATATGTGGTCATGCGTGGTGGGAGCTGTGATATGATTGTTCTTAAATTCAAGGTGTATTAATATATTTATTGGTATTTAATTTGGCATGAAATATACACAGATGTGTTATTGCATGAATGAATCATGGGTTTTGTTTATTATTACGGAAGTATATATATATATATAATATATATAATCTTATGTGAATGTATTATTGATTATGGTTAGGATGGCAGTGAATTCATCAAGCTTGCATGTGAGTTATGCTATGTTTGCACGCTCTAAGTTAGGTGTATTAATGCTTGGATGTTTATGTGGTATGTAAGTTTTGATGTACTCAACATGTATTAAATGTACTAATATGATTGTGGTGAGTATTATGCATGGTTGCATAAAGGATGATGTATTTGTGTTGAGTGCTAATAGATTAGAAGATCACAAGAATAATGAACGTGAGTCTTGGGAATAATTATTAATTATATAAACTCGTATGTGAGTAAGGTATGTGGAGCATATTTTATATAAAATATATATATAGAAGGAATGTATTCGTATGTCTAGAGCTACCTTAAGCATGTTATGAAGAGGTATTTTCTTTTCACATTATGCTTGCGTGGTTGTGTCATGATGATGAACCGATAACCGACACCGTAACTGAACCATGATCGCGAAACCGTACGACCCTAAACTTTGTAATTAATAACTAACATTAATTATATTTGTATTAAATGAAATTCAGGTTATTCGAAACTCTAACAGTTGTGCGAACATTATTTCATTTGCTGTGCAATCAAGGTGAGTCTTCACGGCCCCTATTTTACTTTCTTTCCTTTTGGGGGAGAAAACATGGAAACATATTTTATGAATGGTTTTAGTATTATTGATATCGCCTGTTACGTTAGTGCAAACATACAAACAGTCCTGACACTCTCGAACCGTTAGTAATGGGATTAGCGAGGTAATTCTGAGTAGTACTACTGGGTCTGACAAACCCCGCCCGGGCTAGTCGCGCTAGCTTGATTGGAGGTCAAACGGGTGCATTATTGACCTAACATTTGTCACTGTCTTGCGAGACGTGACGAGGGAACAACAAACATATAGGACACGCAAACAGTCGGCTTCGGTTCAAATGCTAAGTAACATGATTATAGGCTAGCTACCTATCGATATGCTTTAATTACTATACCATTCGAACAGCCGAACAGTTACAAACATTTCAAACAGTTACAAACAGTCGAACAGTTACAAACAGTCGAACCGTTACAAACAGTCGAACAGTTACAAACATTTTTATCTGTGATAAAACCTGTGAACTCACCAACTTTATGTTGACACACTTTAGCATGTTTTCTCAGGAAACAGGAACGCTAAATCTCATGATGCACGATTAAGGAACGCACTCAGGACATGCATTCATTGGATCCATTTATGTTGCATTAGACATTGTTTTGACTTAGCATAGTCAGATTTTTAGTATTGTTTACATTTCAATATATTCGCTTCCGCACGGTTATTCATTTTTTTTATGTTTCTCTGATTTAAGTCAAACGTTCATTTTTAAACTCATATAGTTTCGTTTGATATGATCGTGTCTGAGATCCTGGAATGTCACACACCTAACGGTAAAACCCCGTTTGTGGAAAATTGAGGGTGTGATAATAATCAACCCCTTGAGTTTAAGTGAAACCTTTCGCTACAAGTCTAGCTTTATAAGTATCCAAGTTTTCATGCATATCAGTTTTCTTCTTGAAAACCCACTTCTTTCCAACTATCTTGGACTTAAGAGGTGGTGTAACCAATTCCTAAACTTAGTTATCATACATGGATTGCATCTCAACATTCATGGCTTTTTGCCATTTTTCAAAATCAGGTTTTGACATTGCATCATGGTATGTGGTTGGTTCATCCGAATCTACCACATAGCATCCATCCATGAAAAATCCATATCTCTCAATAGGAACACTAATTCTACTAGATTTGCGAACGTTTTATGTATCTTGATCATCCATATGATCATTCTCAACATCCTCATGTTGATTGCTAGTATTAACCAATTGTGTATCGTCATGTGAATCTTGAACCTCTTCAAGTTCCACTGCTCTTCCACTAGTTTCTTCCAAAAGAAACTTAGTTTCCAAGAACTCTGCCTTTCGAGCAATAAACACTTTCTGCTCTGTCGGATCATAGAAATAATATCCAATACAATCTCTAGGATATCCAACGAAGATACACTTTGTCGATCGGGCTTCCAGTTTGTTTTGAGTGTATTGCTTAGGATAAGCATCACACCCCTAAACTTTTAAATATGATAATAATGGAACCCTTCCATGCCATACTTCAAAAGGTGTCCTTTCCACTTTCTTGGTTGGGGCCATATTTAAAATACGGGCCGCGGAGAGCAACGCGAAACCCCAAAATGATAGAGGTAGAGTACTTCTAGCCATCATAGATCGAACCATATCCAATAGAGTCTGATTCCTCCTCTCAGACACACCATTATGTTGTGGTGTTCCAGGTGGAGTAAGTTATGAGACAATCCCACAACTTCTAAGATACTCTTGAAATTCACTACTTAGGTATTCACCTCCTCTATCTGTACGAAGAATCTTGACCGTTTTGTGGAGTTGATTTTCTACTTCGTTCTTGAAGATTTTGTACATTTCAAAAGATTCATGTTTGTGTCTTAACCATACACATACCCATAACGACTATAGTCATCGGTAAAGGTAACGAAGTATCTTTCACCATTCCTAGTTGTTGGTTTAAAAGGTCCACATACATCCAAATGTATGATCCCTAATAAATCCTTTGCCCTTTCATTAGTCCACTAAAAGGGGCCTTTGTCATTTTACCTTGTAAACAAGACTCGCATACATCAAATGAATCACTTTCATTAGTTTTCAAAAGACCATTCTTTTGGAGTTTTTGCATACGATTCTTGTTTATGTGACCAAGGCGACAATGCCAAAGATAGGAATCACTCAAATCTAATTTGAGCCTTTGGTGGTTGCTTGGTACATTGAGCTATCATATGTTGTGTTTTCATGAACCAATTCATAAATACCATTACAAGGTATAGCCTTAAAATAAAACATATGATTTAAAAAAACATGAATATCATTGTCAACAAACTTGAAATCATAATCACATTGTCTTAAACGGGAAACAGAAATAATGTTCCTAGTCAAACAAGGAGCATGCAATAAATTCTTTAAATGACTTCCAAACCACTTGGAAGCTTCAAATGTAGTCTCCTTGGGCTTCCACATGAACCTTTGCACCATTGCCCATGAAGAGACTAATTTCCCCTTTTGCATAATGCTCACTTCTTTTGAACCCCTACAATAAATTACAAATATAAGTTCCACATCCGGTATCCAATACCCATGTGTGAGAAGAAATAACATTTAGCTCAACATATATCATAAAGATTGTACCTGAGGTTTGCCCCGCGTCCCTCTTCGATCTCAATGCTTTAAGATAGACCGGACAATTGCGTTTCCAATGGCCTACCTCACCACACTCAAACACGGGTCATCATGAGCAACCTTTTGCTTCTTTTCTTTCGGTTTGGGCGGTTCCACTTTAGCTTTACCTTTTCCCTTTCCCTTGACGTGCCCCTTCCCTTTTACAACACTTGCCCTAGGGTCGGGGAGGTGCCTCTTCCTACTACCACCTTCATTTACCGTAAGGACCGGTAGAACCTTTCTACCCATGCCTGCCTCAGCCATTTTGAGCATTGAATGAAGCTTACCAATGCTCTTGTCCCATCCATTCATGTTATAGTTCATAACAAAGCTATCAAACTTCTTTGATAGGGAGTTAAGGATCAAATCCATTGCCAACTCATTGGACACATGACAGTTAAGCCTTTCGAGGCGATCAATGTGGCTCTTCATCTTAAGAATTAAGATGACACCGATTGGGTCTCGTCCATCCGACATGCATGGAGTGCTCAAACCGTTTCGAAGCTATCAACCCTTGATTGTTGTTGGAACATTTCCTTCAACTGGATGATCATGTCATAGGCATTATGGTTCTCAAAGTCCTTTTGCAAATCGGGAATCATACTCGCTAGCATGAGACATGAGACTTGCACAGAGTCCTCGGTGTATTTGACCCACTCGGTAAAGGCCTCTACGTCATTTTCATCGGGTTGATCGGGAATGGGATCGTCTAACACATAGGACTTCTTTTCTTGCTTGAGAATGATTCTCAAGTTTCGGTACCAATCCATGAAGTTCCCATGGTTTAGACGTTCCTTTTCAAGGATGGTTCTTAGTGACAGGTTGTGGACGGTCGGGATTGCATTATTGTTGTTAGCCATCTACAATTTTACAAAGTTCAATTTTTAGTATTTTGATATCAAGGCATTTTAATTATTAATACCCTTTTATATCTCATAGACAATTAATAATTAAAATCTAAAATCCAACGTTACATTTAAATATCGGTTAGGTGACCTTTATCCCTTTATTTAAATTAACAAGGTAGTCAACGTTTGACAATTGTAACCTATTACAATTCCTAGTTATATGGGATCGTTTTAAACATCTTATGTTTTGTTTGGCAAGTTTATCCCATCAACACCGTTTGTACGTCATGCTTCGGTGATCCTAATGTATGATTTCCAAATCAAGTCGTCCTACTTAGACACATGTGTGATTTTACATATATGAGTGGTTAGGTGACCTTTATCCTACAAATATGGTAATTTCACCTCAACTTCATAAGTTTCTATATTTATGGTTAGGTGAGCTTTATCCCATAAATAAGTTATAAGTGAATTGAGTGTTGTTTAAAGGATGGTGTTAAACTTGTTTTAAAAGGGTTTTTGTAGTTTCTAAAATTCTAGTTTTTAGAAAAAGCCTTTTATACCATACAACTTGTATGCATTCAAATGCATGGTATTTTTGAAAAACTTTTCAAGGTTCCTTTTAATAAAACTCATTTTTATTAAATCATTAACCCTTAATAAACACATTCTATTAATTCCTTTAATGATTATAAAGAACCATTTTTATGCTTGATTTATCATAGTTGTTTTACTATTTAATGTTAAACACACAACCAAATAATCAACCAAACATTAAAAAAATAAGTGCATAACCATAGCCAACTATTTTGATCACACTTGCTTGCCATAACAAGTGTGTCAAGTGGTCATTCCTAGGGTAAAACATGACACATTGTTGTGTTGATGAACTCCCACTTGAACTTGCATCCAAATGCTTCAAGAATGCCTTTTGTGCTGTGATTCCACCACCATCTTTAGGCACCTTCTTTGTCTTACAAATCAGCCCCAAAAATACTTATTACATAGAAAAAGTCCTAATACATTTTTCTAGTAAAATAAAGTGCATGCTAATCTACTTATTACATACCAAATGAAACAAATAAATTACATAGCCTTTATTACATTCAAATGAATCAAAACCACAAATAATCAAACACAAGGTCATGGCTAGGTTTTATGCACTTAAAACTCATCCAAATATGTATATATCTATTGATTTTGGCAGCCCCTTTTGAACCCAAGTTCTTGGCCAACATAAACCAAGAACAAGTGGGTTTTTGTCCAAACAAACAAACCATCTCATGCTTTAAATTTTTCAAGATCCTTACATGCATGTAAAGTAATATCTTGAAAAACAAAAGGACTTCCATTTGTGAAATTTTCAGCCCACTTTTATCAAAAAAAAGGACCCGAAATTTCAATCTTCGAAGCATGTATCCATATAACCGGCTCTTGATGCCATTGTTGGTTTTGTAGACGTTTACCAAAGTCATATTAACCATTTAACATGTAAAACGCAGCAGAGTTTATATCAAAACCCATTTTGATATTAGTTAGTTTATATATCGTATACACTAGTTAAAACAAAACCCATGAACAAAGGATCTTTATATGGAAGAACATGCTTTCAAAAATAAAACAACCATAGGATGTTTAGAATACAACCTTTCAAGCTCTTAGAAAACGAGTTTATGGAGGTGCAAATGATGAACTTCGTGGCTGAATTTTCAAGCTAAAAGACCTAAAGATGGTGATACCCCAAGCCACCAACGAACACCTTTGAATGCTAGGATTCTTGACACCAACTTTCAGCAACAAAACACCTTTTGTTTGCTGAAAAATTCAGCCCTCTTCCCCTTCTTTGTTCCAAGAATTATTAGAGAAAGAAAGGAGAGAAAAGCTCTTGATTCTCTTGAGAAGTGAGTGTATGTCTTGCATGTGGGTTTTGTCTATTAATTAAGCAACCACCAACATTTGGTAGTGCTTCTTTTCATCCATGTTTTAAGCCTTTTGGTGGGAGGTGGGGCTTTCCTTTTTAAATCTTCCACCAAACTTAATTTGTAATAAGTTTAATTAAATCCTTTTAAACAAACTTGTATTTTAGACAAATAACAAGACATGTTATATTAACTTAATAATGTTATTTAACCTATTAAATAACAATATAAAGTACTCTCTCAAAATAAATAAACCCATGTTATTTATTCATTTCTCAAATGCATCTTTCATTTAGAAAACCATTTTCTAAATATATATATAGTGTTGATATTTATTTAATTGATCAAATCAATAAATAAATATTGCAGATGTTTGTCTAGCTTGTTATTGGATATGACCTGACTTGGATCATATCACATTAGCCACATCAGTTTAATATGTATCTTGGGCAGATTAATTCCTTCAGTATGGACACTGAGGACTCACCATCCTCACTTGCATTTGTGGATACTCCGCAACTTTCTCAAGTTCACATTGATGTGGACAGTATAGACTCAGTCATTAGGAGTCTATTTGAGAAAGGCATCTCAAGAGCTGTATCATCCCCACCAACTTTAGGTCACATTTTTGGGTGGTGGTATGATACTCATAGAAGAACTCTTATTCTTCAAAGAGTTCAAGATAGGAACACTACAGAGTTTAGCCTTAGAAGAAGACAAAGGCAATCAGGTAATACCATCAGTCAACTGGATGTTGAGGCAGACCCTGAGATTAGCTTCAAAGGGAAAAACCTTAACTGAAGGCCTAGTGGTAGAACCTGAGAGCCCTGTCTCACCACCAACTGCTGTAGAGTTTCAAACCCTTGATGAGACACCTGCTGGTGAAGATGCATCTCAACCTCTCTCTGGCCAGAGCTTGGAAGCTACACCAAGCAATGAAGGCCAAAGCTCTCTCCACCCTGAGTCATAAAGGTCTGTGAGTGACAAAGGGAAAAGGAAATTAACTTCTAAGAAGATTGAGGAGGAGGAGAGAGAGAGAGGAAAAGGAAGCTAAGGGAGAAAGTTCCTCTACTGGGTGTGCAAGACTAATGGAAAGTGCTATCAGGGCTGCCCCCAAACCAAACACTTAGGATGATGAGTTAAGAGAAGTCAGGATCAACTACTTGCAGACCAGGAACTATGATATTGATAATATCATTTCTCTCCCCTTAGATGAGTTAAATGAACTCGCTGACATAGAACTATCAAAAGAGAGAAAAGAAGAAGAGGATGCAGAGCTACTTCTGAAAATCAGAGAAGAAAGAAGACAGAAGTGACTCTACAAGCATATGCCTACTCTCTCACCAGTTTAAGAAACTCATGAACAAGAGGATGTGGTACCACAAGAACCTCAGGTAGACAAAGAGAAGGATAGGATCAATATGATCAACTACCTGAGTGCCACGGGCCTTTATCAAGCTGATACACTTCTTCCCTTACGCTTAGACTACATTGAGTTTGAGTACCTCAAACAACTTGAACTTGATGTAACCAAAGAAAGAAAGATCACTAAAAGGAAGTTAAGGGAAGAAGCTGTAAAATCAAGAGCCATCATCCATAAAAACTTGAAAAGGTCTGCTGATAGGCAGAAGATGATGAGCTTCTTGCAGGATCGATTATGGGTGGTTTTTCTCTCAACTCACTGTGAATAACACTCAGCAAGTAGTCTATGAAGAGTTGATCACAATATAACAAGTAAGAAGCAGTAAGAAAATTAACACAGGAAGTAAATTTTCAAGGTACTTTTATATATTGCTTCTCAACTTAAAGGATTACAAGACTCTTGGACTCAAAATCGCTTCTAAGAGTTACAAGGAGAAGATATATATAATACTACCTACAGCTGGATATACTTTGATACCAGCTGAACACCTCTAACCTTACATCTATACTACAAGACTCTAGGTGAGGTCTTTCAGACATTTTGCCTGAGAGTTGGTAGTCAGGACATGTCCCTGACTTACCTTTTGTCACCAACTAAAGTTGGTAACATGTACTATCATAAAAAGGTGAACAGTAGAATAAAGTATGGTCAACAACATGGCTCTTTAGGAAGATGCCATGCTGTATCAGAGGTCTGCAGCGGACTGTCAGGGACCATACTTTTATCTGCTGGTCATAGCAATGTCTTTCGAAGGATAAAGTACTTCGGAAGAATAACTTCTTCCGAAGCCACTTATACTTCGGAAGACTGCTTCTTCCGAGGCTTGGAGTCTTCTTTGTCTTCGGAAGCAGACTTTGTCTTCAGTTCTTTCATCAGACTTTGTCTTCGGAAGCTCAGACTTTGTCTTCAGCTCTTTCATCAGACTTTCGGAAGATCTCTTGCTTGGCTTCGGAAGCCCTTCAATGTAGCACCAAAAAATGACTATGGAGTGGTTTTGGTTGCACCAGCCTTATCATGATCCAACAAACTCCCCCTAGGCTGATGCTACCAAAACTTCACTTCCCTCTTCTTCTCAAAGCTCTCAGCACCATGGAAAGTAAGTGTTTATCAGTGTCTTCATTCTTTCCTGATGTGGTGCTGAGAATCTTGTACAAATCCTTGGTAGACAGAACCTCTACTCTGTCACCTTGGATTATGTGTACCCTCTGTTGTGGCCCTCTAAAAAGAGTTAGTTGATGGGAACTATAGTCATATTCCCATCTAACTATTGGTTCCAATTCAGGACCTTCCACCATCTGTAGAAAGGCTGTGCCTTTGGTGGTTGGTCTTTCCTTGTCTTCCACTCTTTTCAGCTTCAACTCTTCTTCAATCTTGGCTCTTCTACTTTGTTCAGCCAAGTGGAGACCGCTGATATGATTTCTGATGTGTGCAGCAGTCTCAGAGTTGGAGGGATTGGAGAATGGCTTCTCTGCAAGCTCAGCAAGGTCGAATCTTCTGAGATGCAATAGAGATGTGGCATTAAGCCTGTTGGTTTCGCCATTCTCCCTTTCCATAATAAAGTTGTGAGAAGGTTCATCGAACCTCCACTGGATTATGGCATTCCTAGGTCCAGGAGATTGACTAGAAATCCTGTCCTCTTTCCTGGTATCCAGCAGAGTCACCAGTCTCCTTCTTAGTCTCTTCTCCTCAGCATTGAGGGTATCGGAGTTGAGACCAAGAAGTCTTGCAGCCTGGCCCAAGGTGTCTCTAGGCAACTCAAGAAATTGTCCTAGGGTGAGGGAGCTTGAAGAGTTATCAACATAGGTGATGTTGATAAGGTCTCCCTCACAGGAGATGCTGCTCAAGGTGGTGCAGTTGATGAGCCTTGTCTTGAACTCCTTTATTTCCTCAAAAGAGAGATGTTGAGGAGGCTGAGGGGATGGTCTTGGTTTTTGTTGGGTAGGCTTAGGTTTAGTGGTTTTGGGTTGTGTTTTTGGTTTTAGGATGGGTAGTTTGGGTGGTTGAGGTGATGTGGTAGGTTTGGGTAGAGTTGTGGGTTCAGGGGTGAAGGTTTCATAAGTGGGTTCGGTTTTAATGGGAAATGGGATTGGTTCTTCTGGTGTGGGTTGTGATTTAGTGGTTGGCTGTGGTTGAGTGGCTGGGGTGAACACCATTCCCTGTACCCTCCTGTACATCTCCTTCCTTTTCCCCAAACGGATGTCAGCTTTTATTTCACTGACTATCCGCTGGAGTGTGCTTTCGGACATAGGTCCCACCTGCCTACCAGAGAAGCCATGAGCCCGGAGATAGTCTTTCATCTAGGCTTTGTCATTGGACTTCTTGGTGGCAGTGACCCCCTTCTCTTCTTCCCTCCTCTTCTTCTCCCTCAACTTCTCCCTAGCAACCTTCTTCCTTTCCTTCTCCATTTGATCCTGCTCTTTGTTGTGGAGCAGCAGGATCATGTCATCATCATGTGGAGACAGTTCAAGAAGACTGAAGCCTCTTGAGAGTAGGAATTTGATCCTATCCTCTCTCAGCTTCACGGCCGCCTCCCTTCGCTCTTCCTCTTCCCTCTCCAAGGCCAACCTGGCTTCTTTTTCCTGTCTTAGCCTGGTTGACCTTTCCAAAGTCACCAACTCCTCTAGTGGTAGCAGGAGTATCTCCTCATTGGCAGCTCCTAAGCTGATGAGTTGGTCAATGAGTGCTGTCTTTCTCTTTTGGTTGATCTCTTCCTGATTGGCTGCAGCTGCCTTAGAACTAGCAGCTAGCAGCTTTTCAGTAGGAAACCTACCTTTCTTTTTGAGCTTCTCAATCCTCTCCTCCTCCTGAATCTCTTCCGCAGTCAATTTTCTTTTTCCTTTGTCTTTGGCAGTGCTTGACTGTGGTGGTTCTTGGTTGGAGGGTTGTGATTGAGAGAAGTTCAGCTGGTGTTTGGGTTGGAGGAATGTCAGAAATGTCCTCCCTGCTCACCTCAGATGCTATTTCAGCAATAACATCTGTGATGGTCAGTTCCTTGGACATCTGGAATAAGCCTTCCGCAGCTTCTATTTCGGCCTCGGAAGACTTTTCTTGTTCTTCCGAGGCTTCCATGTCAGCTTCGGAAGCTTCAGCTTGAGCTTCGGAAGATAAGATTGCTGCAATTTCTGTCCCATCTGTTTCAGTTGCTGGGCCATCAGTCCCCATTTCCCCTTCGAAGCTAATCTCAGGTTCCATGTGGACCTTAGGTTGACCAACTTCTTCCACAGTGGTAGAAGGTGCAGTCAGTCTTTGAAGCTCCTCAGCCCCAAATATATAAGTGTGGTGTCGGGGCTGGGCTGTTCTAGGGATGATCTCAATACAAACTTTGTGAAAAGTCTGTAAAGATCTTGAAGCATCTTTGAGTCAATCTCTAGAAAAGATTGAGATGACTCAGGTAGTGTGATGAGTTGGGAAGTAAGGGATTGGGTCTGTGGTTCCTCAAGTGTTTGTCCCTAAACTTTCCCCCTTTTTTGGTAGCATCATCTTGAGAGCTAGATGAGCTAGAGGAAGAAGTCATTGAGACCTGAATAGGTACATGCCTAACAGACCTCTCCGTCTGTTTCTCAGCTAGTTTAGCCTTGAGGTTATTAATCTCAAGTTGCTGAGTGGCAGTCCTTGATTCTAAGATCCTCACCTGTGATTCCAGGTTGGAGACCTTAGAAAGCAAGTACTGAAGTGTTAGTTGCATACTTCCCTCATCTTCATAGAAGAATCACGGGGAGATGAGATAACATACCTAGTATGCTCAGTCTCACCACCAGATGTGGCTTCTTGGCACCCTGGATACTTTTGTTTAGAGTCATCTCTTTCAGAGATGTCAATGGGCAAAGTTGTCGTAGACTAAGTCCGAATGATGTTACCACTGTCCTGAGAGCTCAATGAGAGACTCTGAGTAGTGGCAGCTGAGCCTACATGAGTCCCCTCCACATCAGTGGGACTCACCTCAGTAATTGGCTGCTGATGGGGGCTAGAGACAAGGGATCTCTCTTGGCTCTGTTGATCTTTAGAGGGTGTTGTAGATCAACTTCATGGCCATAGAGAGATGTAATCTCTTCATCAGTACGGAGTAAAAGGTCAGTGAAAGATAGGGAAGTTAAACCTACTGACCCGGGACCTAGATCAATGTCTACAGGCATTGAGCCTTTGGTGGGGCTGTCCCTAGAAGGCTGCACAGGTGAGTGTAAGACTCACCCTGTGGGCTTAAGGCTTGGGGTTCGGGCTCTTGGGTTTGAGACTGAGGAGGCTCAAAACCCATATTGAGGTCGAATGTGAAGGATGGTGTGACCTCGGACTGAGTGGGAGCCCATGATTCCACTCTAGCCCTTTTGGTTTGAACTGAAGGAGCTTGTTCAATCAGAGTAGATTGAAAAAGGGTTCGTTTGGGTCGTCTCTGGTATGTAGCTTTGATGGGTAAAGAAGATTTTGGCGTTGTGGTGGAGGTTGCTGGTGTGGGTTCATCACCTGTGGGGATAACAGGGTTACCAGGAGCTATGCGCTCAGTCATCTCTGGAGGTAATGGAGTGTACCTTCCAGTGAAGTTGATGGAAACCTTCTTCAGTATTTTGAAGATGGTAGGCCTCATTTGTGGAACAGTAAGAGCAGTTGCGCAGACAAGCTTGCTTGGTTCCAGCTCACAGTTGATTATGTGTTGAATAAATCTGGGATACATGAAGAATGTATCCCTACTCAGATTGCTGATAAGGTTGGTCAACACAAATCATGAGTAGTTGAATCGGAGACCTCTCACCAACCCATGAACTAGGCATCCTAGTTCATATGGGATTTGATCCCAACCCCCTGATTTGTTGGAGAGGCAGTGCAGATAATATGCAGCAGGAACTTCCAATGGTAAGAGAAGTTAAACTTGTAGACGGTAGACCTGCTTACATCCCCTCCATATCCTATGAGGATATAGGTGCCTTCCAAGTCTTCTTTGGGGAACTCAGTAAGAGCCCCATCATCATGGAGCTCGAGATGCTCCCTGATGAGCTGTTCAGTGATGACCAACTCTTGGCCACAAATGTGGGTTCTCAGGACTCGAACCCCATTCAGAACTGCAGTTTGACCGTTGCTCCAGAATTCGGACATATGGTTGGAGTATACGGTGGGGTTAACTGTAAGTGCAGTGAGGTATGTGGATTCGGTAAGAAAGGTGATGATTTGGGTGAAGTCGGCATCCCTTGACGAGTCAAGTAATGCGACTTGGTTGTGCTGAGGGTTTAGCGCCATTGAAGAAAAGGTAAGCTTGAAATTTGGGTGAAATTGCAGGTTTGACAGTGAAGGGAATAGTTAGGGCAGTAAATTGGTAAAAGAAGATGAAATTGATCAGTCAAGATTATTTAAAAGGGATGAATTGTGGTAGTGGCGGTAATAGGGTAACTGTTTGGGGTTTGCTGTGGGTGGTATGGTGGTTTACGGCGGAGAAATGATAGTGGCGGCAAAGGATAATTTTAAATAATCTGACCATCATGAACAAAATCTTTACTTTTACAGAGTGGGGCCCAAAAGATATCCGTTACATATAAAACCCTTTACTTCCGAATGTAAAACATTTCCGAAGGTAATTGTCTTCCGAAGTCAATTTCTCTTCCAAAGCAAGGCATTGCTTCCGAAGGTAAAATTTTCTTTTGAAGGTACTTTCTCTTCCGAACAAAGCATTGCTTCCGAAGGTAAAGTTATCTTTCCGAATGGAGAGTTTTATAAGCTTCGGAAGTAGATCTGATGTAAAATCAATCGCTTCTTCCGAGACCAAAAACTCTTCCGAGAAGATAATTTCCATTGAGGAATTTTGGCTTCAGAAGATATTCAAGAATATCTTCCGAGAGTTAGTTCCTCTTCAGAAGGAATTTACACTTAGAATAATTTAAAGATCTTTTGTAACAGGGCTTAAATTGTATTGACACAAGACATTACACATTTAAAAGCTTTTTCAAAAGAGGTAGTTAATCAATATTTATCATCCCAATAGCTGATATGAGATACTTAAATCTTTGTTCATCAAATGCCTTTGTGAACAAATCAGCATATTGTTCATTTGAGTCAACTTTGATTAATTTGATCAGATGTTTCTCATGAATATCTCTAATGAAATGATACCTGATATCAATGTGCTTTGTCTTGGAGTGCTTCACCGGATTCTCAGTAATGGAGATAGCACTATTGTTGTCAATATGGATAGGAGTAGTCATGAAGTTGAATCCATAGTCTAACATCTGATTTTGAATCCATAGCAGTTGAGCACAGCAGCTAGCAGCAGCAATGTATTCAGCTTCAGCAGTTGATGTAGAGACACAGGATTGTTTCTTGCATTGCCATGAGATAATCCTTCCACCAAGAAATTGACATCCTCCTGATGTTGATTTCTTGTCAATGTTGCAGCCACCATAGTCACTGTCAGAGTATCCATAGAGATTAAAATCACTATTTCTTGGATACCAGAGACCTAGTTTAGGTGCTCCTTTGAGGTATCTGAGGATCCTCTTTGCAGCAGCTAGGTGAGACACCTTTGGAGCAGCCTGATATCTTGCACAAATGCATGTGGCAAACATGATATCTGGATCTACTAGCAGTGAGATACATCAGAGAACCAATGATTGCTCTATACTGATGTTGATCAGTATCCTCCCCCTCAAGGTCAGGGCAAAGATTATGGTTTCTGGGTATGGGTGTCTTGGCTGGTTTACAATCCTTCATTTCAAATCTTTCTAAGATGTCTGAGACATACTTAGATTAACTTATGAAGAACCCTTCCTTCATCTGTTTCACCTGAATTCCAAGGAAAAAGTCCATTTTTCCCATGGAACTCATCTCAAACTTCTGTTTCATAATGCTTTCAAAGTCCTTGCACATTTGGTCATTTGAAGAACCAAATATGATGTCATCAACATAGACTTGTACAAGCAAAATGTCTTCTCTACTCTTTCTGATGAAAAGAGTCTTGTCAATGGTACCTCTAGTGTATCCATTCTTCAGGAGAAACTGAGACAAGGTCTCATACCACAGCCTAGGTGCTTGGTGCAACCCATATAGAGCTTTATCCAGTTTGCACACATAGTTGGGGTGCTGCGGGTCTTCAAATCCTGGAGGTTGACATACATAGATTTCCCTATCTATATCCCCATATAGAAAAGAACACTGACATCAAGTTGGTAGACTGTGAAGTTCTTGGATGCAGCATAAGCAAGGAAGATCCTAACTGCCTCAAGTCTTGCAACAGGTGCAAAGACATCAGTATAATCAATTCCTTCCTCCTGGGTGTATCCTTGAACTACTAGTCTTGCCTTGTTCTTGATAATCAAGCCTCTATCATCTTTCTTGTTCCTAAACCCTATTTAGTGCCTATGGGTACTTGACCAGATGGTAGTGGGCATAGATTCCAGACCTTTTGTCTTCTGAATTGAAGCAGCTCCTCCTGCATCGATTTAACCCAACTACTATCCTTTAAGGCATCTTCTACCTTCTTTGGCTCCATCTGAGACAAGAAGCATGAGTACAAGCAGACATTCCCATGATGAGTTTGTCCTCTTGTTCTCACACCCTCAGAGACATTCCCTATGATGTTCTCATTTGGATGAGTGTTGTGAATCCTAAGGCGAGGAATCACTTCCAGTTGCAGAGATAAGTCCAGATTGGACATATTCTGATCAGGAACTGGATTACTCAGTCCAACTGCTATTTCAAAGTCATAAATGAGGACTGATTGAATGATTGAGAAACATCATCAATGGTTGGTTGTGAAGTAGTATTAACAGTTGCCTGTTCCTTTAGAATACTACTTCCCTCAACCTGGTGTTGTAGTGGATCACCTGAAGAGCTTTGAGGTTGATCAAGTGATTCACTTGTTGAAGCTTCACTATTCCTGGAGATAGTTACACTATCAGACCTGTGAATGGTTGAAGCTTGTTTCCTTTCAGCTCTTGGAGAATTTGGAAGAGGTCTAGGAAGCTCAAATAGTTGATCTGCATCAGCATCACATCACCTTGAGCACCTGTTCCAGCTGAAACATTCTCACAAGATTGTTTAGAATAGTTTGGAAACAACTCTAAATCAAAGATATACTCAGGTCCATTCCCCCTAACACAAGGAGTGTGCTCATTAACAACTATATTGGATGACTCCTCAAATTGTTGATTCTTGATGTTGTATACTCTATAAGCTTTGGAGCTAGAAGAGTATCCAACAAAGATAGCATCATCCGACTTCTCAGCAAACTTTGCTAAGTTGTCTTTGTGTTAAGTATGGTACACCTGCAGCCAAAGGACCTTAGAAAGCCAATGAACGGTGGCCTCTTGTTCCATAACTCATAAGGGGTTTTTCATGGGGCTTAACTACAAGAACCCTGTTCTACACATAGCATGCAGTGCTGACTGCCTCTGCCCAGAATGTTAGAGGCAGCTTTGAATCAGCTAACATGGTTCGAGCAGTCTCAATAAGTGTCCTGTTCCTCCTCTCAGCAACACCGTTTGTTGAGGAGTTCTGGGAGCACTATATTGTCTGGCAATCCCTTTTGAGTCACAGAATGAGTCAAGAACAAAGTTCTTAAACTCAGTCCCTTGATCACTTCTAATGATCTTAACCTTGTGATCAATTTGATTTTCTATTTTAAGAATAAAAGATTTTAAAGTTTCAGCAGTTTCATCTTTACTTCTTAAAAAGAATACCCATGTAAATCTTGTAAAATCATCAACTATCACAAGGCAGTATGATTTCCTTCCAATGCTCATTATACTTGTGGGTCCAAAGAGATCCATGTGCAATAAGTGTAATGGAGTAGTGATAGAGTTAACACATTTGGATTTATGAGATGATCTGTGTTGTTTCCCTTTCAGGCATGCAACACAGTTATCTTTGCAGAAAAATTCCTTTTTAGGCAAACCATGTACCAGGTTATTTTTAGCCAATTTATTCATTGTTTTAAAATTCACATGACACATGCGTTTATGCCATAGTGTTGACTCATCACTATCAGCTTTGGAAAGAAAGCATGATACTTCACCCATAGGAAAGCATTGTTCATATCCAGCTTGTACATATCCCCTTTCCTGGGAGATCTAAGAAGCACCAATTCCGGAGGAATTGTCATCCCTGGTCACAAAATTGAGAAACACTTAGCAGATTGTGTTCAAGCTGTTTGACAAAGTGAACTTTGTCATGTTTATTCTGCCATTGGATATACTTCCTCTGCCAGAAATATATCCTCCGGCCTCACCTCCAAATTGGACAGGCCCTCCATCAAAGTTCTGGAATTGTTGAAGGAGAGATCTGTTCCCTGTCATGTGCCTGGAGCATCCACTATCTACAATCCAGACATTGTTGTTCTTGTCAAATGGACGTCCCTGCACATAAGATGAGATGGTTAGTTTTGTTTGGAAGCCCAAGCCTTGCAGGTCTTGGGCTCTTCCAAAGAGAGTGACATAATTGAACCAAAGGATATGCATTGGGGTTCAATAGAGGTTGTTGAAGAAGAGGTTTGGGCTGCAGCATCTTCTTTGATCTTCCAATCCATCCCTTGGTTGATCTTTGAGGATGAGCTTGTTGAAGCTTTGCAAAATGGTCTTCTTCCGAAGCTTCCTTTTCGGAAGAAGCCTTCACCACCTTTTCTTCGAAGTAGTCTTCTTCTGAGATGGTTTCAAGGGAGCCTTCTTGTTCTTCCGAACCTTAGAAGGTTTAGCTTCCGAAGCCATTTTCCTTTCGGAAGAAGTAGTTTCTTCCGAAAGCAACTTGGCTTCCGAGACCAACTTTCCCATTTTCATCATTTGAACCTTTTGAGGTGGTCCAACTGAGAAACCTTCTCTGACTCCTTCTTTTCTAACATTATTTGCATAATGTGTGCTTGCTGGATTGTAGTAACAATCTTTAGCCATGTGGTTGTGCAGACCACACATTATGCATGCAATGTTAGTCTTCTGGGAACTCGCAGGTTGCTGTTTCTTGGGTTTCTTCTCTTCATCAGCAACTTTCCCTTTCAACTTCTGATCCTTTGGTAGGATAGGAGTGCTGGTACTATACTCCTTTCCTGAATCAGGAGTACCTACCACTTGAAATCCGGCAGAAATGAAGACACCCTTTTGCTTTGGGTCGATCTTAAGCTTGGACTCTGCAACCTTCTTGGCAGTCCTTCTAGTAGCTTTAGCTCTGCTTCTTCTTGCCTTGGTGGTTAGGATTTGGTCCTCACAGGTGGAGATGAGTTTATCCTCCTGTCTCTCCCCTGTGGTGGCCACTATTTTTGCCTCATCCTTTTGTTCCAATGGAGAAGGATCAGCAGTTGGAACCTCTTGCTCTTCAGTACCACATCTAGGTAGTCTAATAGACTCATAAGAATGTGGTGGAGCTATTTCATTGGTTCCCAACCCTTCTTTGTTTTGATAAAACATTTTGGAATGAGAGGTTGATGCAAGAATAGTTTGGAAGCTTTGCTCAGCAATAGCTTGCTTCCTGGCCTGAGCTTCAGCTGTGACCAACTGGGCTTGAACTTCAGATAGTTTGGATATTAGATCTTTAATTTGAGTCTTATAGTTGGTCTTTTCATGTTTTAAAAGAGACACAGTTTTCTCTAACTCTTCAATTTTCTTTTGATAGTCAGATTCAGCTCTCTTAAAATCAGATTTTAGCACATTTAAACACTCAACCTCAGATCTGATTTCCAAAATGTAATCCTTATAGAGTTTAACTTTAGCAATACACGCAGTAGTACAAAGATGTTCATATACCTGATCATCATCTGTTCCGGCCATGAGTGCTTGAGCGGGAGTCACATCCTGTACCATGAAGCTCCAGTCAACTTCTTGAGCAACAGCAGCTATTTCAGTTGACTTCTCTTCATGCTTTGGAGCAGTGGGATGTGTGGAGGCCCGTGGGGTTCCCGGGTTGTTCTTGGGAGCCTTGCATTCCCTAGCAAAGTGACCAAGTTGGTTGCAGTTGTAACACTTTGCTTTGCTCTTATCAAACCCAAACTTGCTGTTGACTGGGTTTTGAGGGAATTGCCTTCCAGTTCTCTTGAAGAACTTCTTCGCTCTGTAAGTTAAAAGAGCCATCTGTTGGACAATGTCCACATACTCCACATCATCTGGACTGAAGCACTCAAGATCATCAAAGCAGTATTGAAAATCACCAGAGTGTCCACTTCCAGAGACAAAGGCACAACTATCCTGAAAGGAGTTGTGTTGAACCTTTTGAGACTTTGGAGTCTTAGGTAGAGTAATGTAGGGTCCACTATGTGAGTTGTCAGGGTAACATAGCAACTGATGTTGTGGGTCTATGATTTCCCTTTCAACCACATGAAGGGCTGAACTCAGCTGGTTATTAGAGTGATCAGAGGAGTTCTGCATGTTCATCTCCATCTGGAATGCACTCAGGATACCATACAACTCTGTGAGAGTAAGAGTCTTAATGTCCGAAGTTCTCTTGATGACAACACAGTAGTGAGTCCATAGTTTAGGAAGTGAAGACATGAACTTCCTAACTATGTCTCTGTTCTCAAGAGCTACTCCAATATCCACCAGAGTATCTACTATCTCAACATACCTAAAGTATTGTTGAGTCAAGGTCTCACCGGCCTTGAAAGTAAAGTTCTCAAACTGCTGCTTCAAGAGATCCTTCTTGTTCTCTTGGGTTTCCTTGGATCCTTCATACATCAGCTTCAATGCTTCCCATAAATCTTTAGCAGTCTTGTACTTCTTGAAGCGTCTGTAGACAGAGTTGGGGAGAGCAGTTTGGAGAGAAGTCATAGCCCTTTGATCTAGCTCTATTCTCTTCCTGTCTTCCTATGAGTAATCATCAACATCTTTTAGAATGATGCGATTACCAGTGGCAGAGGTAGTGCTTGGTATGAAAGGACCATTGATAATGGAGTCTCACATCCTTGAATCTTGACACTTGATGAAACCTTCCATTCTGATACACCATGTGTCAAAGTCTTCAGGGGTGATCATTGGGGACTTGGTCATGGTACCGGTTTCCATATCAGCCTTGGAGAGAGCGGCCATTTGAGTGAGTGGTTTGAAGTGAGGAGTGAAAAATAGGTTGATTTGGATGGTAAGATCTCACAATCAAGAGCCTGTCGCTCTAATACCAATTGCAGGATCGATTATGGGTGGTTTTTCTCTCAACTCACTGTGAATAACACTCAGCAAGTAGTCTATAAAGAGTTGATCACAATATAACAAGTAAGAAGCAGTAAGAAAATTAACACAGGAAGTAAATTTTCAAGTTACTTTTATATATTGCTTCTCAACTCAAAGGATTACAAGACTCTTGGACTCAAAATCGCTTCTAAGAGTTACAAGGAGAAGATATATATAATACTACCTACAGTCGGATATACTTTGATACCAGCTGGACACCTCTAACCTTACATCTATACTACAAGACTCTAGGTGAGGTCTTTCAGACATTTTGCCTGAGAGTTGGTAGTCAGGAGATGTCCCTGACTTACCTTTTGTCACCAACTAAAGTTGGTAACATGTACTATCATAAAAAGGTGAACAGTAGAATAAAGTATGGTCAATAACATGGCTCTTTAGGAAGATGTCATGCTGTATCAGAGGTCTGCAGCGGACTGTCAGGGACCATACTTTTATCTGCTGGTCATGGCAATGTCTTCCGAAGGATAAAGTACTTCGGAAGATAACTTCTTCCGAAGCCACTTATACTTTGGAAGACTGCTTCTTCCGAGGCTTGGAGTCTTCTTTGTCTTCGGAAGCAGACTTTGTCTTCAGTTCTTTCATCAGACTTTGTCTTCGGAAGCTCAGACTTTGTCTTCAGCTCTTTCATCAGACTTTTGGAAGATCTCTTGCTTGGCTTCGGAAGCCCTTCAATGTAGCACCAAAAAATGACTATGGAGTGGTTTTGGTTGCACCAGCCTTATCATGATCCAACACTTCTTGAAGCTGTATGGATTCTCCGAAAGGAGACTTGGTCCCATGTCTCTATCCACCATGGATGAGCACATCACCGTAATCAAGCAGAAGATCTAAAAAGGTGAACTTGTTAACTTACACTCCCTACCAAGTCAGGTCCCTCAGGAAGTGGAGATTAAGGTTGAAACACCTAAGACCACACAACCTGAACCTCCTGCTGAACCTCAGCAAACTTCCACTTCTGATCCACAGCAGGGATCTGTCCCCTATCAATCTGAACCTATGAGAGAGGAAGACCTAATTGAGAAAGACAAAGGAGATCAATCAGGTGCTGCAGGCCAGTCTTCTCAGTTAAAAAGTTCAAAGAGGAGAAAAAGGATGGTTTCCAAACCAAAGTCAAAGAAGAAGAAGAAGGAAACATCCACCTCCAAACCTCAGGATGAGTCAGAACATCCTGAGGATGTGCAACAAGAGGATGCCCCACTAACTCCAATTCATGCAACTCCTATAGTATCAGGAAGACCCATCTTATCTTGGACATACACCACAAATCCAGAAAGATGGCATGTCATAAGAGATCAAGGTGTTGAACATGTCTACACATGGTAGGATATGTTCAATCTACCTCTGCATGATCTCTTTGACATGAGAAGATACTATGAGAGTCTGAGTGATCCTTATTATCTCATGAAGAAAGGGATGGTCATCATCATAATGAGGACTGTCAACATCTGAAGTCTTCAAGTGTTTTGGTAGCATCAGCCTAGGGGGAATTTATAAGGTTATTAGTAAGGCTGATGTAACCCAAACACCTAAAGTCTCTCCTGCATGCATGCACAAGTGCACTGAAGTGGAATGCTTCGGAAGTTTCACACTGCCTTAGAAATTATTCTAAGTGTGAAATCTTTTGAAGCCAAGACCAATATCTTCCGAAGCCAAAAGATGAAGTCTTCCGAAGCCAACTATGAAGACAGATTTCTTTCGAAGACTTTTATATTACATGCTTTATCTTGTGTACTTTTTACCTAAAGCTGAACCACTTTCCGCTGCAACTCTGATAAGTCACCAACCTTACATGAGTTGGTGAAAAGGTCTATGCTTTTGGTAAACTGTACATTGAGGTCTTGAGTCTGTAACTTTCCACTTTATGTACTTTATCCTTTTTATAATATATTAGGATGTGAGCTATGGCATGTCATAGTCACTAGTCAAAAGGCAATCTGCCTTTTGACTCTACATGGATTTTGTTGTCTAGATCATGTATCCAGCTGGCCTTCAAAGTATGGCCGACTTTAGGTTGTAGTATAAGTATTTCTAGTCCTTGTAACTTATTAGTAGAACTTTTTAAACCATTTGTAAGGAACTAGAGATCAATATACATCAACCTTGAAAACCAAATACTTGTGTGTTGTTCTTGTTTCTGTCTCATTTACACTTGTGTTTCTTAGTTCTCTAAACTGATTTTCCCAGTTCCCCATTTGAATTGTTAATTGTTTTTCCACACTCTCCTCTTTGTGTTGTTGTGTTGTAAAATGCATAACCCTTCACCCGGTCCTGCAGTTTTAACCTAAGTGACCAATTTTTAAAATCTGCTCTGTTTTTAAGCTTAGGAACTCTATTTTTAGAATCCTCTGATTTCACCATTTTTATATTTTGCTTTTAAGAAGAAGAAATATTTTTGTTTATTTTTAAATTTTTGAATTAAAGAAATGAACTAAAAATATTTTTGGATTTTTCAAATTTTTAAGGAAAAGTTTTCTAGTGTTAAAGTGATGCGCCTGAATAGTAGTGAAACGCCTCAACAGTGTGGTACTTCTGACTTAGAAATGAATCAATCTGTGATGATATTAGAACACAATTCAATCAAAAACATACAAATGCAATCAAATCTAATCAAACAATCAAGAAAAATTCATAGTCATTCAATGATAGAAAGCAAAGACAATTACAAGTGTAGTAGCAGTTACAAGTCTAATCTCTAGTCTCCTACTGCCTACACACATCTAAGCTGTTTATACTATCAATAAACAAAGGAACTACTATTTACAAACTAGTCCTTATACTATGTCAAAACTTATACAAAAGACAAATAAAGATAACATGTTAATCTTTAAGAAGTTCTAACACTTTTTCTTTCCTTTTATAAATTTTCCGAGTGTGATAAGTACACCCCTTAAAGAGGTTTCGTCCCTGTAACCCGTCACTCTATGAATAACTATGGTAATGCTTTCTTATCTCTTCTTCAGTCTCCTACATAGACACTGAACCTTTTCTGTGTTTCCACTACACACGCACCAGTGGAACCACTTTATTCCTCAATATCTTTTCTTTTCAATCAATGATTGCCACTGGTTGCTCCATGTAATCCAGTGGTACAATCATATCTTCGTTAGCTAAGCACTTCCTTAGATGAGATACATGAAATGTCGGATGTATTCCACTTAACTCATCAGAAAATTCTAATCGATAGGCCACCTCTCCTACTCGTGCGAGGATTCGGAAAGGTCCTATGTACCTCCGGCACAGCTTACCTCGCTTCCGGAATCGGATAATTCCTTTCCAAGGTGAGACCTTCAATATAACTCGGTCTCCCACCTTGAATTCAATCGGTCTTCACCTCTTGTCGGCGTACGACTTTTGTCTATCTTTTGCTGCCTTTATAAAGGCTTTGATCCTTTCTAACTTCTCAGTGGTAGCCTCTATCACCTCAAGGCTCCCTAACTCTTTCTGTCCAATATCACCCCAACATAAGGGGTCCTACAACTCCTACCATATATCATCTTGTAAGGTGGCATGCCAATGCTGGCATGATAACTATTATTATACGAGAATTCTGCTAATAGTAAGTGATCGTCCTAACTTCCTCCAAAATCGATCACGCATGCTCGAAGCATATCCTCAAGTGTCTGGATCGTCCTCTCAGACTAGCTATCTATTTGAGGATGATAAGTCGTGCTAATATGTAGCCTCGTACCCATCACATCATGGAATCTCTTTTAAAAATTCGATGTGAATCGGGTATCACGATCTGACGCGATAGACATCGGTACACCATGACAAGCTACGATCTCCTTGATGAACAGATCCGCCAATCTTTCTGATGAATATGTCTCGCGGATCGGTAGGAAATGAGCACCCTTCATCAGTCGATCAACAATCACCCATATGGTATCGTACCCCCTTGCCGTATGAGGTACCTTAGTAATAAAGTCCGTGGTGATGTGCTCCCACTTCCACTTGGGTATATCCAATGGTTGGATCTTCCCACATGGTTTCTGATGTTCTGCCTTCACTTGCAAACGAGTAAGGCACTTGCTCACGTACTTTACTACGTCACGCTTCATACCCGGCCACGAATAATCTCTCTTCATATCCTGATTCATCTTCATGGCACCGGGATGAATCGAGTATCGAGTCTTATAAGCTCCATCCATGATTCGCCCTCGTAGATCTCCGTAGCGAGGGATCCATATCCGTCCATTTATGGTTTTAACACAGAGAGTGCCAATCTGCAACTAGACCCTTCATTCATTCGGGATTAAGGCGATATTCTTTCAACGTCTTTTCTTGAAATTCTTTCACTTGGGTCATCTGTTCAGCGGTCATAACCAACTGATAAGCTTTCACAAGAATCGGCTCAGGTCTGTCCTTTCTGCTAAGGGTATTGGCCACGATGTTGGCCTTACCCTGATGGTAATGGATCTCACAAATAATCCTTGATAAGCTCTAACCATCTCCTCTACCTCATGTTGAGATCCTTTTGCTCAAAGAAATACTTTAAGCTCTTGTGATCTGTGAAGATTGTGCACTTCGTCCCGTATAAGTAGTGCAGCCAAATCTCCAATGCAAAGACCACAGCCGCTAACTCCAAATCATGGGTAGGGTAGTTGACTTCATGGGTTTTCAGCTGTCGGGATGCGTAGGCTATTACTCTTCTATGTTGCATTAACACGGAACCTAGCCCCGAATAGGAAGCATCTGAATATATCACTAATCTTCACTCCCTTCGGGTAGTGTCAAGACATGAGCTTGGGTCAATCTCGCCTTCAACTCTTGAAAGCACCTCTTGTATTTGACCCTACATAAAATTTCACATCCTTGCGAGTTAACTTAGTCAAAGGTGAGGCTATCTTGGAAAAGTCTTGTATGAACCTCCTGTAATAACCCGCCAAACCCAAGAAACTACGAATCTTGGATGGCGTCTTTAGAGACTTCAATTGCATCACTGCCTCAACCTTCATCGGGTCTACCATAATTCCTTTAGCATTCACCATGTGACCCTGAAATTGAACTTCGCGTAACCAGAAAGCACACTTAGAGAATGTGACATACAACTTTTCTCTTCTAAGTGTCTCCAATACTTCGCGTATGTGGCCGGCATGTTCTTCCTCGCTCTTCGAATAAATCAGTATATCATCAATAAACACAATAACTAATTTATCTAACATGGGCCGACACACTCGATTCATTAAGTCCATAAAGGCAGCTGACATGTTAGTCAAACCGAAAGACATAACGAGGAACTCGTAATGTCCATAACGCGTACGAAAAGCTGTCTTAGGGATATCTCGCTCCTTTACCTTCAACTGATGGTAACCAGATCAAAGATCTATCCTCGAGAACCAACTGGCACCTTGCAGCTGATCGAACAAATCATCAATCCTCGGTAACGGATACTGATTCTTTACCGTCAACTTGTTCTGTCACACCCTCAATTTCCACGAACGGGGTTTTACCGTTAGGCGTGTGACATACCAGGATCTCAGACACAGTCATATCGAACGACACTATATGAATTTAAAACATACATTCGATGCACAGTAACTGAGTTTACGACAATGCGGAAGCGTGTACAAAAGTAGTAAATCCATTACAATACTGTTACAATAGCCATGTTCACACAAAATGTTCAATGCTGAAAATAAACTAGATGAATGCATGTCCTGAGTGCGTTTCCTGAAGTGTGCCTCATAAGCTTAAGCATTCCTGTGACCTGAGAAAACATGCTAAAGTGTGTCAACATAAAGTTGGTGAGTTCACAGGTTTAATTAACAAGTAATGTGTTTGTAAGCGTTTCCATGTTATGCGTTTCAATGGTTTAGTACATAAAGCATATCGTTAGGTAGCTAGCCTATGTTCTTGTTACTTAGCGTTTAGTGTTTCGAACCGAAGCTGACTGTTTACGTCCCAATGTGTGTTCTCCACGTCTCTACCGACCGTGGAAAGCGCAAGTTCCACGCCTTAACCGACCGTGGCAATCGTAAGTTCCACGTCTTGACCGACCGTGGCAATCGTATGTGTTCCGTCATGTCTCATAAGACCATGACGGGGTGTTCCACGTCTTAACCGACCGTGGCAATCGTATGTTAGGTCAATTGTGCGCCCGTTTGACCTCCAATCAAGCTAGCACGACTAGCCCGGGCGGGGTTTGTCAGACCCAGTAGTACTACTCAAAATTACCTCGCTAATCCCATTACTAACGGTTCGTGTGTGCGGGGACATGAGTGTGTTTGCACTAACGTAACAAGCGATATCAATATTACTACAACCATTTATGTAAATGTTTTTGCATGTTTTCTCCCCCAAACGGAAAGAGATGTAAAATAGGGGCCGTGAAACTCATCGATGATGTTACAAGTGTGTAGGATGAAATGTCTCCCAAGTGTTGTTTACGATGCGCTGTCAAACACCTATTGACAGTTGTATAAGCGTTAATGTTGTGTTTAGCGTTAACAGACATGTTTAGTCGAGTCGGGTCGCATGGGTTCGGTCGGGGGTGTCGCACACACACAAGCAGTCATAGACGTATTAGACTTCATGTAGACTTCTAATGAGTTGTTGATATTTGTAAACAGTTACGTTGTTTTAGGTTGAAAAGTATGTGCTTGTTGATTGCGTTGACTTTAATCTTTGTGGTCAAGAAATGACACTTTATTGATGTTAACTTATCGTCACACGATGGACACGTCGCACACCAGAAGGATTCACTCAAAATGACTCCAATCGCATAACAAGGCTAGACGCACAACTGGACACTTCATTCGCACGAATAGGCCTTCAATCGTACGAATCAAGTTCCCTCGTACGATTGAGCCCTCATTCATGCGACTCAGCGTTCAGTCGTACCACACATTCCCCAATCGCCCGAATCAACTTCCAATCGCGCGAATGAACCTTCATTCGTGCGGTTGGTCCTTCAGTCGGGTGATACCCAGTCGCACACATTCATTCGGCTGACTCAATCGCACACATTCATTCGGCTGACTCAATCGCACCATTCATTCGCACGTTTCATCCCAGTCGCCCCGATCAATCGCGCGAAGGAACCGATCGCATGACTCAGTCGCACGGTCGGCCCAGTCGCGGACTGCAGCAGGTCGCGACTGCTGGGCAGGTCGAACGGCCTTCGGCTGTTCCGTGCTCGGTTTTATCACAATCAAGACTTCCAGAAACACTCTCCTAACATGTCTAAGGGTAATGCACTCTCTGATTGACCTCAAACGCACCCCCACGACCACATGCATTCGGGTTGAACCCGAACACCCGAATCCCATACTTGCAGCAGTGAAACGGGTGATGAAATGGATGAAAATGGTCGCCTACCTGCTAGGAACGTGATTCCTAAGCTGTTGCGTGGCTTAATCCGGCGAAAACGAGCTCAATCGGGTGAGATTTGGTGCTAAGGTGAATGATCGGAGGTGAAGAGAGTGTAGAAGAGGAAGAGCAGGGAAATGGGAGTGTTTGGCTGGTGGGTGGGTATTTATACCCAGCCCCAGTTTGCCAATTGACAGGTTTAGTCCCTGTACTTAGGTACCGAGTCCCCGAATGTGTTTCGGTTGATAACGACTTGGACGAGCGAGCTCTATTAATTTATAGGATTCCTTAGGTGATCTCGTTTATGTGAATTCCCTACAAACACCCGCGTTAGTATTTTATCATAATTCGTTTAACGATGTCTGTGGCGGTGTTTGTATACGTTTCGAGCATTTGCGTGTACGGGTAAATGTTAACGACAACGATTTTGGAAAATGTTAATCTGAAATTACGGGGTGTCACATCATCCCCTTGTTGCAGGAATTTTCGTCCCGAAAATTAGTTCATCATGTTACGTGGCTTTTACGGGGTAGTACAAGACTCAACGGTTTGTGATGTGGAATAGAGTACCTGTGTATCTAGGAGTTGGATGCCTGGTTTTGGAATAGTTGAGGGTATTTCCTCTTCATCTGATCCTCGCGTTCCCAGGTAAATTCTGGTCCACGCTTCGAGTTCCAACGGATTTTAACGATAGGGATACGACTGCGTTTGAGTGTCTTGACCTCTCGGTCCATGACTTCCACCGGTTTCTCGATGTAATGTAGTTGCTCGTCCACATGTATCTCGTCCAACGGGACGATGAGAGTTTCGTCTGTAAGGCATTTCCTCAAGTTGGAGACGTGGAACACATCGTGTACTCCATGGAGTTCTTCGGGTAGGTTCAGCTGATAGGCCACTGGGCCAACCCGTTTGACAATCTCAAACGGTCCCACGTACCTAGGGCTTAGTTTCCCACGTTTCCCGAAACGGATCACACCCTTCCAAGGTGACACTTTCAAAAGCACCCTGTCACCTATTTGGAATTCCAATGGTCGGCGACGCTTGTCAGCGTAACTCTTCTGTCGGTCTCGGGCTGCTGCCATACGGTTACGAATTTGCACGATTTTCTCAGTCGTCTCGTGCACCAGTTCAGGGCCGGTGAGTTGACTTTCCCCAACTTCCGCCCAACAGATAGGTGATCGGCACTTACGCCCATACAGTGCCTCAAATGGAGCAGCTTTGATCGAGGTGTGATAGCTATTGTTGTAGGAAAACTCCACTAGCGGTAAATGAGTTTCCCAACTGCTGCCAAAATCTATGACGCAGGCACGTAACATGTCTTCTAGAGTCTGGATCGTACGCTCACTTTGGCCATCAGTTTGGGGGTGGTACGCGGTGCTCATATCCAGCCGCGTTCCAGTGCTCGTTGTAAGGACTGCCAGAAGTGTGAAGTGAATCGGGCGTCACGATCAGAGATAATGGAAACTGGCACACCATGCCGAGAGACTATTTCCCTGAGGTAGATACGAGTCAACTTTTCCATGCGATCGGTCTCCCGGATTGCCAGGAAGTGTGCGGACTTCGTCAGACGGTCCACGATCACCCAAATGGTATCGCATCCGCTGGGAGTCCGAGGGAGTTTCGTGATAAAGTCCATGGAAATCTGCTCCCATTTCCATACTGGTATTTCTGGTTGTTGGAGTAGACCAGACGGTCGTTGATACTCCACCTTAACCTTAGAACAGGTTAGGCATCTGCTTACGTACGTGGCAATGTCAGCTTTCATATTCGGCCACCAGTAATGGACTTTGAGATCGTGATACATCTTGTCTGAACCTGGGTGGATTGAGTACCGGGACTTGTGAGCTTCGTCCATCACCAGTTCCCGCAGACCTCCATACAAGGGAATCCATGTTCGATTCATGAAGTAGCGGATTTCGTCAGGCTTGGTTTCTAGTTGCTTCTCCGTGCCTCGTAGCGATTCGGCTTTCAGGTTCTCGCCTTTTAACGCCTCGAGTTGAGCATTGCGGATTCGATCCGGTAAACCGGTGTGAATGGTGAGTTGCAATGCCCGAACTCGTCTCGGCTTGGGTGTTTCCTTCCGGCTTAGGGCGTCTGCTACTACATTTGCCTTGCCCGGATGATACTTGATCGTACAGTCATAGTCGTTCAACAGCTCGACCCAACGACGTTGCCTCATATTTAGCTCTTTTGTTCAAAGATGTGCTGGAGACTCTTGTGATCGGTGTAAATGGAGCACTTGGTACCGTACAAGTAGTGTCTCCATATCATGAGTGCAAATACCACTGCCCCAAGCTCTAGATCATGTGTCGTGTAGTTTTTCTCATGAATCTTCAGTTGTCGGGACGCATAGGCAATCACCTTATTGCGTTGCATTAGCACGCATCCGAGGCCTTGTATAGACGCATCACAGTAGGCCACAAAGTCATCTGTCCCCTCAGGCAGGGATAGAATCGGCGCTGTACAGAGTTTCTGTTTCAGGATTTGGAATGCAGATTCTTGTCTATCACCCCAATCATACGTGATGCCTTTATGAGTTAATGCGGTGAGAGGTTGAGCAATCTTTGAGAACCCTTCGATGAACCGTCGATAATAGCCAGCTAACCCGAGAAACTGTCGTACCTCGGTCGGAGTCTTAGGCGTAGCCCAGTTCTTGATAGCTGCTATCTTTGCTGGATCAACGTGTATCCCATTCTCATTGACCACATGACCCAAAAAGTGAACCTCTCGCATCCAGAAGTCACACTTCGAAAATTTTGCGTACAACTGTTCTCGTCTCAACAGCTCCAGAATTAGTCTAAGGTGTTCTTCGTGTTCTTCTTTATTCCTTGAGTAAATGAGGATGTCATCGATGAAGACAATAACGAACTTGTCTAGGTAGGGTTTGCACACTCGGTTCATTAAGTCCATGAAAACCGCTGGTGCATTGGTCAACCCGAATGGCATAACCAAGAATTCATAGTGACCATACCTCGTTCTGAAAGCAGTCTTTGAAATGTCTTCTTCTCGAATCCTTAGCTGGTGATAACCCGATCTTAGGTCTATCTTCGAATAGTAACTCAACCCTTGTAGCTGGTCGAACAGATCATCGATGCGCGGGAGGGGATAACGATTCTTAACTGTCGCCTTGTTCAGTTCCCTGTAGTCGATACACATGCGAAAAGTTCCGTCCTTCTTCTTGACAAACAGAACTGGAGCTCCCCATGGTGATGAGCTAGGTCTAATAAAGCCTTTATCCAATAGTTCCTGCAATTGCGCAGACAGCTCTTGCAGTTCTCTTGGAGCTAATCTGTACGGTGCCCTCGCGATAGGGGCGGCTCCCGGAACCAAATCAATTTGGAACTCGACTTGGCGATGCGGTGGAAGACCGGGTAGGTCTTCAGGGAAAACCTCGGGATAATCGCGTACAACAAGGATATCTTCAATTTTCTTTTCCTCGGGCTCTTTCTCAGTGACCATGGCTAGAAAAGCGATATGACCCTTACGCAGACACTTCTGAGCTTTCATGTAGGAGATGATTCCAGAGACCATGCCGCTCCTTTCGCCCTGAACCGATAAAATTTCACCACTAGGAAGTGGGATACGAACGATTTTCTCTCCACAAATGATCTCAGCTTGATTCTTGGATAGCCAGTCCATACCCACAACTACGTCGAAACTACCAAGTGTGACAGGCATCAGATCTATATCTATCTCGTGACCGCATAATCCTAGTCTGCACCCCTTGGTGATATGAGTTGCCTTGATTAGTTTTCCGTCAGCTAATTCTATCACATAACTAGGTTCCATGACAGCTAGGGTTACATCTAAGAACTTAATGAATTTGTTGGAAACAAAACTCCTATCAGCTCCAGTATCAAATAGTACAGTAGCAAAATAACCATTCAGGGGAAACGTACCAGTAACCACGTTCTGGTCATCCCTTGCCTCACCGGAACCAATCACGAATGCACGACCTTTAGCGTTGCCCCCGTTGTTACCCTTGTTTCCACCCTTCAGCTGCGGGCAATCCCTCTTGTAGTGGCCCTCCTTACCACATTCATAACAGATTCTGGTCGCTCCGCCCTGGCGTTGTTGTTGGGGTTGTTGCTGCTGAGTCATTATTTCCCCCCGGCAGTCTTTGGCTGCGTGACCCATCTTTCCACATCTTTGACAACGGAGTCGGTCACATGGGCCTTGGTGATGGAAGTTGCACCGGTTACACTTAGGATTCTTGCCCGCGTAGCCACTCGATCCCTGGCCATAGTTATTGTTGTTCTGATTGTTGAAGCTTCTTGAAGGGTCAAACTTTTTGGTTTGTTGTTGTTGCGGGGTGTTGTTGGAGCTCGATGACTTGTTGTTGTTATTGCCGTCCCATTTCCTCTTGTGATCAGAAGAACCAGAAGCAGCGCCACGTTTGGGCAAGGTGCCCTGTGCACTGCCTGGTCAGTGAGTTTATGGGCCAGTCGGATGGCCTGCTGAATGGTGACAGGATCAGCAGCCATCACGCTAGCCTGGATCTGAGGAGCCAAGCCATCAATGTACTTTTCGATCCGTTTGTAGGCCGGAGTCACCATCTGAGGACATAATGCTGCCAACTCGTGCGAACGAGTCGTGTACTCCTCAATGTCTGAACCAATCATCTTTAAGTTCCAAAACTCTGCCTCCAGTTTCTGGACTTCACTCCTGGCGCAGTACTCTTCTTTCATCAGAATTTTGAAGTCTTCCCATGGCATACCATTGGCAGTACCAAGTCCTAGAGTTTGGACTTGTGAATTCCACCATGTTAGGGCTGGTCCCTCCAATGTGCCGGAGGCGTACTTGACCCGGTTTTCGTCAGGACAGCTACACATGGCAAACACTGACTCAAGTTTCTCTAGCCAGCGAAGCAATGTGACAGCGCCCTCAGAGCCGCTGAAAGAATGAGGCTTGCAATCCATAAACATCTTGAAGGTACAAACTGTTGGACCTCCTTGATTCGGATTCTGGTTGTTCTGGTCCTAATTACGGGCCTGTTCATAAGCTGCAAGCGCATCAGCCACGCGCTCGTTGATGATAGCATTCAGCTCTGCTTGTGTTAGGGTGATATTTCCTCGTCCACCCGTACGTCCAGGTCCTCTTCCAGACATGATTTCTTCAATTCACAACACATATTAATCAATAACCGGATAATAATTATTGACTATAATATATATTGTATCATGCTAGTAAGAATGAGTGATTTGGTCGCATATCGATAGTAAGATTTTATGAGGTCCGAGGCCTTATGCCTCCTGTGTATGGAATTGAAAATTTGTACTGGCCATTACCGTTATCACCAAATAGAGTTGCCAGAGTTCTCATGCACGACAAATTACAATTACGTGTGCACCCGTGATTCTAATTCGCTTTGCATGGTCACACATGGTTCCTCCTATTCGAGATAACATACCTTGTCCAGTACCGAGCGTCATCAATGATAGAAGTATCAAAGATGTAGTTGTTATACCAAGAGTCAAATAACTAGAGTTGTACCAAAGTTGTACAAGCGAATTGGGTGTCTAAGTCCGATTCTCTAATCGACTTGAATATCTTAGTTGTCCCTCATCTACTGCTCAGGTTAGCATAGAGGATAGGATACGTTGGGAATAGTAATAAGTGTGAGAGAGTTGGTTCTTTTTGTTTGTCATCGTTAAGCTTATCGCGTGTGTTAGAAATGAGTTTCGTGTTCCAATCATGGAAATGTTTGATTCAGTTCGTTGTTGCTTTCACTCCACGAGTGAAGGGTCAAGTGTAAGCGTTGGTTGTGAGCGAGCGCGATTCTCCGCCCCTCTGTCAGCCGGTAATGACACACATGTCATACCCATAGTGTTATGTTTGCTCAGCAGTGTAATATCAATACACCAGAAGGTTGTTTGCACAATAGTGGTAACCATGTAAAAGTGTTTGTGCAATACTAGTGTTGTGTCTAAGGCTATAGTCTAGATGCAATGCAATCCTAGTTCTCTATAACCTGTGGCTCTGATACCAATCTGTCACACCCTCAATTTCCACGAACGGGGTTTTACCGTTAGGCGTGTGACATACCAGGATCTCAGACACAGTCATATCGAACGACACTATATGAATTTAAAACATACATTCGATGCACAGTAACTGAGTTTACGACAATGCGGAAGCGTGTACAAAAGTAGTAAATCCATTACAATACTGTTACAATAGCCATGTTCACACAAAATGTTCAATGCTGAAAATAAACTAGATGAATGCATGTCCTGAGTGCGTTTCCTGAAGCGTGCCTCATAAGCTTAAGCATTCCTGTGACCTGAGAAAACATGCTAAAGTGTGTCAACATAAAGTTGGTGAGTTCACAGGTTTAATTAACAAGTAATGTGTTTGTAAGCGTTTCCATGTTATGCGTTTCAATGGTTTAGTACATAAAGCATATCGTTAGGTAGCTAGCCTATGTTCTTGTTACTTAGCGTTTAGTGTTTCGAACCGAAGCTGACTGTTTACGTCCCAATGTGTGTTCTCCACGTCTCTACCGACCGTGGAAAGCGCAAGTTCCACGCCTTAACCGACCGTGGCAATCGTAAGTTCCACGTCTTGACCGACCGTGGCAATCGTATGTGTTCCGTCATGTCTCATAAGACCATGACGGGGTGTTCCACGTCTTAACCGACCGTGGCAATCGTATGTTAGGTCAATTGTGCGCCCGTTTGACCTCCAATCAAGCTAGCGCGACTAGCCCGGGCGGGGTTTGTCAGACCCAGTAGTACTACTCAAAATTACCTCGCTAATCCCATTACTAACGGTTCGTGTGTGCGGGGACATGAGTGTGTTTGCACTAACGTAACAAGCGATATCAATATTACTACAACCATTTATGTAAATCTGTTTTTGCATGTTTTCTCCCCCAAACGGAAAGAGATGTAAAATAGGGGCCGTGAAACTCACCGATGATGTTACAAGTGTGTAGGATGAAATGTCTCCCAAGTGTTGTTTACGATGCGCTGTCAAACACCTATTGACAGTTGTATAAGCGTTAATGTTGTGTTTAGCGTTAACAGACATGTTTAGTCGAGTCGGGTCGCATGGGTTCGGTCGGGGGTGTCGCACACACACAAGCAGTCATAGACGTATTAGACTTCATGTAGACTTCTAATGAGTTGTTGATATTTGTAAACAGTTACGTTGTTTTAGGTTGAAAAGTATGTGCTTGTTGATTGCGTTGACTTTAATCTTTGTGGTCAAGAAATGACACTTTATTGATGTTAACTTATCGTCACACGATGGACACGTCGCACACCAGAAGGATTCACTCAAAATGACTCCAATCGCATAACAAGGCTAGACGCACAACTGGACACTTCATTCGCACGAATAGGCCTTCAATCGTACGAATCAAGTTCCCTCGTACGATTGAGCCCTCATTCATGCGACTCAGCGTTCAGTCGTACCACACATTCCCCAATCGCCCGAATCAACTTCCAATCGCGCGAATGAACCTTCATTCGTGCGGTTGGTCCTTCAGTCGGGTGATACCCAGTCGCACACATTCATTCGGCTGACTCAATCGCACACATTCATTCGGCTGACTCAATCGCACCATTCATTCGCACGTTTCATCCCAGTCGCCCCGATCAATCGCGCGAAGGAACCGATCGCATGACTCAGTCGCACGGTCGGCCCAGTCGCGGACTGCAGCAGGTCGCGACTGCTGGGCAGGTCGAACGGCCTTCGGCTGTTCCGTGCTCGGTTTTATCACAATCAAGACTTCCAGAAACACTCTCCTAACATGTCTAAGGGTAATGCACTCTCTGATTGACCTCAAACGCACCCCCACGACCACATGCATTCGGGTTGAACCCGAACACCCGAATCCCATACTTGCAGCAGTGAAACGGGTGATGAAATGGATGAAAATGGTCACCTACCTGCTAGGAACGTGATTCCTAAGCTGTTGCGTGGCTTAATCCGGCGAAAACGAGCTCAATCGGGTGAGATTTGGTGCTAAGGTGAATGATCGGAGGTGAAGAGAGTGTAGAAGAGGAAGAGCAGGGAAATGGGAGTGTTTGGCTGGTGGGTGGGTATTTATACCCAGCCCCAGTTTGCCAATTGACAGGTTTAGTCCCTGTACTTAGGTATCGAGTCCCCGAATGTGTTTCGGTTGATAACGACTTGGACGAGCGAGCTCTATTAATTTATAGGATTCCTTAGGTGATCTCGTTTATGTGAATTCCCTACAAACACCCGCGTTAGTATTTTATCATAATTCGTTTAACGATGTCTGTGGCGGTGTTTGTATACGTTTCGAGCATTTGCGTGTACGGGTAAATGTTAACGACAACGATTTTTGGAAAATGTTAATCTGAAATTACGGGGTGTCACATGTTCAGTTCTCGGTAGTCGATGCACATCCGCATACTACCATCTTTCTTCTTCACAAATAAGACCGGAGCACCCCATGGAGAGATACTCGGTCGAATGAACCCTTTATCCATCAACTCCTGTAGTTGAACCATGAGTTCCTTCATTTTGGTCGGAGCTAATCGATACGGTGCTTTGGCAACGGGTTGAGCACCGGGTATCAGATCAATCTGAAACTCAATCTCGCGATCTGGTGACACACCTAGTAATTTTTCTGGAAACACGTCTGGGAAGTCACATACTAATGGTACATCAGACAGCTGTGGTACTGACATGTCCACATCCTTTACGTAGGCCAGGTTGGCACTACATCCACGTCTCATGTACTTCCCCGCCACCTCCATCAAAATCACCTTCGGAACCGTAGTAAAGCGATCACCGTAGACCGTCACCGAACTTCCATCGGGTGCAACTAGTCAAATCATCTTCTTGCGACACACGATGTTCGCCTCACAGGTCGCTAACCAGTCCATCCCTAGTACTCCGCCTAGGGGCATCACTTGTAAATCGGCAAAAAACCTATGGCCTTCTAGTTCTACGGCACAGTCCTCTATCATATTAGTAATTCTAGTAGACTTACCAATAGCCATTTCTACATCGAATGGCTCATCGATACTCCTATTACTAACAGACAATTTAGCACAGAAAGTAGTAGAAATGAAACTCCTACTAGCACCAGAATCAAACAGTACAGAGGCACAAGTTTGGTTGACTAGAAACATGCCTGACATGACATCGGGGTCCACTCTAGCCTCCTCCCAGGTCATCTAAAATCTCTAGCACTTGCCCTCTGCTCTCCTTCTCCAGTCTTCTTCTTCACCCCAGAACTCTCGGCCCTTGGCTTCTTACAGTCCTTGATCACGTGGCCCTCCTCGCCACAGCTATAACACCTCGGCACCCTGTAGTTTCTAGCAATATGGCCAGGCTTCCCATACTTGAAGCATACGTTCAATCCCAACCTACACTCGCCAGTATACTCCCTTCCACATTTACCACACTTCCCCAGCCCCGAGCATGATGACGCCCTATGATCATCCATCTTCATTTTTGTGTTGTTTGGAGCAAGACCACCACGCCCAAACCGCTTCCCGTTCCACTTCTTATCACCATCACCTATCTTCTTCGCCTCCACCATAGTCTCCTCTCGCTCATTATACAACCTACCCGCCAGGTCTACATCTGATCGAAAGGTACTTGGTTGGGCAGCAATCAAATGCCTACGTATATCAGTCAGCAACCCCTGGACATACCTCTTAATCTTCCTTGATATCCAGGTCACCTGATCAGGCACCAACCTTGCTATCTTGTTGAATTTGGTGGTATACTATTGATGCGTCATAGTTCCCGCTTCCAGCTGCAGGAACTCCCTCTCAGTCTTGTCCAATTCCCTATGAGGACAGAACTCCTCAATCACCAACTTTTTCAGTTCTGGCCACCTCATCTTCTAAATAGCCCTGCTGACCTCAGCCTGGACAATGTTGTCCCACAGCATAAGGCCGAGTCCACCAACGAATAGGTGGCAAACTTCACCTTCTGATCTTCTTGACACTCACTAATGTCAAGCACCGCCTCCATCTCCCTCATCCATCGGTGAGCAGTAGCAGCATTGCCATTCCCATCAAAAGTCGGGGGCTTGCATCTCTGAAATGCCCCATAGTTACATCCTCGTATAGAATCCTGCACCGCTTCCTCCTCCTCCTCAGTCGAGACATTCGTCGGGTCTCTGATCGTTCCCTTTCCTCCCTTCCTGTGGTCCTTCTCTTCTCTTTCTTCTCATCCTCCTTACAGCCTTGATCACTTCAGTCACTACAGACGGTAGAATCATCTGCATGACTTGATGGACTTCCTCTACCACCGCCTTTTTCACTGAAGCCCTTAAGTTCACACTCTCATCACCACCCTCCTAGTGATGCATCTCGGGCTCTTCTTGGGCCCACTCAGCAGCCTTAGTCTTATTTCTAGTAACATGCGGTTTAGCACCACGTCCTCCCTGTGCTCCACCATTAGAGGCCTTAGATGATCTACCTCCAGCCATTCTCTGATCACTATAGTATTCAAACACTAACACGTTCATTCAAGGAATAGCTCAGTTTATGTTAAGTATAGTAAGTCCTTAATTACAGTGGCCAGTTGTGATTAGTCACTTACTTTACTCTTCACACCCCAAACATTTCCTATCCTGACTACATCATTATCTAAATCTACTAAGAACACATAAGTCAAATAGCACACGCACATAAAACTGGTTAACTTTTAAGAAAAGAAATACCTGATGGCACATAGCTACTCGGGCTAACATCCCTCCATTCGTCCCATTTTCAGTTTAAGTTTAGGTTTTTGAAAATATTTACCTAATTCTCTTAAAGTTTGGCTCTGATACTAACTTGTAAGGCCCCAATCCCGGGCACCTCACAGTTGATTGATCGTAGCACTAAACATACATAATAGTATACATTTCATAGAACATTACAGCGGAATTACATTAACAAAAGCCCATTCATTTCATTTATAATTACTGTTGTTAAGCAATACATCGTTGTTCATTAAGTATAAAAAGATTGTTTAAATGCATTACAAAACAACAATATTATTAAAACATGAATGGATGTCAGTTTTGCCCCGCTGTTTAGCTTCACCCTCGTGCCATCCTCAACAATGTTTACATGCCAACTGAAAATGTATAAAAGTCAGTGTTGCTGAGTTAGTTCTAGTTTTAAAAGTATTAAAATACCTTGTATAGATATACGAAAATATCCTTTGTTGTAAAATACCTTCTTTTATTTTGGCATGTGATCACACATTATACATACATCAAGGTGATACTTTCTTTCATTCATTACTGTCACATTCATTTCTTCTGTACTTTTATCATTATATTTCACTTTCTTATGGACCAATGTGCAATACCTCGAACATTATGCACGAAGTTGATACTGGGCCTGTGGTCTATAAATACACCACGAACATTGTGCACTAAGCTGACCCAGTCACCTATGGTATGGTACAAGGGTACCTATCAGTCTCAATGACTGACCCTGCATGTATCCTTCGGGTTAGCTAAACCGCATATAGCTGAGGCTAACGACAACATGGTCGTGCACCTCCTTTTCATTTGCTTGCAAGACTTTCATCATTCTTTTATGTTTCACTTTTCTTTACCACTAATCTTTCACTTTTATTAATGATAATACTTTACGTATACGATCATATACACACCACGTAAAGTCACACAATAATAGTTAATATGGAACATAATAACAGCTCATAATCATGCACAATAATAACAATTAAAACCCTAAAGTCAAACTAGGGTCAAACCCTAATCATCCTAGTTTTCTCCAAAAATTTCACAAAATTTCTAAGTGTTCTGGGCACATGAGCACTATGCAGGCACATGAGCCCTTCTTAGGCACATCAGCACTATTTAGGCGCATGACCCTACACTTAATCCCTTTTTCCTACTAAGTCTTGGGTGCATGAACTATTCAGACGCATGAGTTTTAAACTTAGGCGCCTGAGGATTTGGCGCATGGGCACTATTGGGGCGCATCATCCTATACTTTAGGCATATTTTCAGGTGCATGGGCCCTGTTGGGTTCATGACCTTACTTAACATATTCTAAGTCAAAAAGGCTAGGCGCATGGGCCCTTTTTGGGCGCATGGGTCCTGTTTGGGCGCATGAGCAACACTTAGATCTATCTAAGGCATTTTCAGGCGCATGAGCCTTATCTAGGCGCATGAACCTTCTATTTAACAAGTTTCTCGAATGTTTTCAGTCCCAAACAATTATATCATCCTATTCTACGCTTATTACCATCTCTCTAACATGCACACCACATAAACAACCATAAATCATCACTATACATGCACAATTACATACGATTACACACATAAAAATTATAAAATCATTTTTAATACATTTTTAGCCTAAAACCTTTAAAACATGTAAAAAATGGTGTATAAAAACTCACCTGTCTCAGCCTCGAAGCACAACTCCTTAAATTCAAGCACTCTTAATGTTTCTAACACCTAAACACTAATTACATACACACCCGAACACATTTACACACATGAGAACATGTATAGCTCGGTTACAGGGTTAAAACTCATAAAAAACCGAACACTTACAAGAAAATCTTACCTTTAAGCAGCTTATTATTCTTATTTTCTCTAGAAAACCTATGAACTCTGCTCTCTCTCTCTAAAAATCGCAATAGCAGTTGATGTAGCAGAGGTTGTGGGCGGCTATACCCACTTTAAACAAAATAATATTATTATTTTGTCCTATTTACACTTTATACCCCTCCTCTTTGGCCTCTTTTTCTTTTCTAACAAATATCTTTCTTTTATTCTCCTTCTTATTTCTTTTTCTTTCCTTTTATTTGATAAATTTTTCCGGGTGTTACATTTCCCGTGATGTGTTTTCTGATGGTGGTAATCGTGAAGATGATATGTAAAGAAAGGGAGTGGGACGGGGCGGGGGGCTGTGTTGTTAATTTTTGTACTTAAGTATTATGTTTTTAATTTTAATTAAGGGATATTTAGGATTCACTTAACAGAAAATGTTAACATCGTTGGTAAATTGGACTGAAACAAATTCAATTTGCAAAACTCAGATAAAAAATAAAGACAAATTAAAAGTTGATAATCAAATATAGATAATTCGTAGAGTAAATTACAATGTGTGTCATTTATTAATATAAATTATATCATGTGTCCTTTAATTTCAATAATTATACCATGTGTTCTTTTTTATAAAAATTACACACATATTATCATTTACACTAACCTCCATTCGAATTCACACTTAAGTCAGGCATGTGTCCTTCATAAGAGGGGCATTTATATAATTTGATAATTTATAATTGATAAAGCATTGAGTAATTGAGACTTTAATAAATCATCTAAATCTTGTGCCCTAGTTTTTTTAAGAACGAGTAGTAGGTAAATCCCAAATTACAAATGTATAATGAAGAAGAGAAGTCCATATCACTACACAAGAAGCTGGAACGAGATCGATTCTCCGATGTCAGTGTAGATTCTATTTGTTAGAGCGATGACAACAACTGCCATTATCAATGCTAACTTGCACTATCGTTGGATTCAACGTCTTCCTCATTTTTCGGACTCAACCGAGTTAAAGCAATACTTGACATCACTAAATCCATCATCGTCTTCTTCCTCCATTAGGTTAAATCTAATTGAAGCACAATTTGATATCACTATCATTTCAAGTTTATGGACTACATAAGCAAATTAGTGCAACATAAGCAATTACCTAGGTTTGTAGTTGCTAATGTAGTTGCTTTATTTTTGCTAAGTTCATCCAATGTAATTATTGTCTCATATAATTTAAAGAGAAAATTATTGGTAGAGAGGGATCGATACACACATGTAAGATTAGGATGAATACAGAGAATTTAACTATGTACAATAGATTCATCAAGTAACAAATGAAGGGTTTAAATGGTATTTATACATACTAACTTGGCGGGTTATCCACGGGTCCTAAACCGGGTTACTTAACCACAAGCAATAACTAACTTACTTATACTAAACATAATTATACAATTGTCACACTAAACTTATAATATAATATACATACACTAATTTAGTTTAACTTTCAACATTCCCCCTTAAACTAAATTAAGGTCAAGATAGTCTTCATCTTTCCACTTTATAATAGCATAGGTTCATCTTCCTCGCATTGAATTAGATGAGCTTCCTTTTCTCCTTCAATTTTGGACATTCATTCCTATAATGTCCAAGTTCTTTGCACTTGTGACACTTTATGTGACTTTTGTCCTGTTGCACTCGACCACTGCCATGACCTTTCTCGGATCCTCGACCTTTGCTTCGGCCATGTCCTAAGTCTTCTTGATTTGAGTTTTCGCAACCGCAATGCTCATATTTACGGTGTCTACCAATTTCTTTTCTCTTTGCTTCGGTGAATAGTAGTTTACTAGACACATCTTCTTCCTTAGTTTGCTTCTTAGTACGTTCTTCAAAAGCCTTTAATCTTCCCACTGCCTCTTGAAATGACATCGTATTAAGATCTGCAAACTGTTCAATTGCAGCAACTATTTGTATAAACTTTTCTGGTACTGAACCTAAAAGTTTTCTAACTAATCTTTTATCATCTATTGTATATCCAAGACTGCTTGCTTGTGATGCAATTTCACTAATCTTTCCAATAAACATCAAGTGACTCATTAACACCCATCTTTAAAACTTCAAATTCTGACTCGAGTGTTTGAATACGTGCCTCTTTAACCCTGTCAACTCCAACGTGTCGAACTTTTAACGCTTCCCAAATATCTTTAGCCAAAGTGAGATTAGCAATTTGTAAAACCATGTTTTCTGAAATTGCTTGATATAACATAGCAATTGCTGCTTTGTTCTTCTTTTGATCGACTTCGGATCCTGATGTTGGTTCTACTGCTTCCTAAATTCCATGAACATTAAAGATTGCTCTAATCATTACAGCCTAAATCGTGTAATTTGTAGAGTTGAGGATGGGACATTGAAAATTCATTGACGTTCCTGCTTCTTTTACTGTCACAATTTCTTTATTCGTATTCTTAGGTGAATTTTCTGCCATTGAAAGCGTATTTCTTTCCTTGAAAACAAACCTGGCTTCTTTGATCTTTATGGGTTTTGATCAAACCTGTTTCGCTGTTGAAAGTCAAACCTGCCTTGCTGTTGATAGTCAATCTCGCCTTCTGCTAATGACAATCAATCCTGCTTCTCTGCTGTTGACAAATCAAACCTGCTTCTCTGCTGTTGATCTCGATCAATCTCGCTTCACTGCTAATGATCTTTAAACCCTTAACCAATTTCTAAACCGTTGTTTTCTTACTATTATTTTTCACTTTATGCTTTTCCTAAAAGCATATAACTTATATAACTTCTTTACAAATTCTTTGTTTAAAATATTTAAAATTTAAGTTTCAAAACAAACTCATAAAATATGTTTCCACTGAAAACGTATTTTTCTTCAAAAAGTTAGTCTATGTTATCTAACTTTGACTTTTCTTAAAACTTTAACACCAAAATTGATTTAAAACTTTATTATCAACCTTGGAAAAACACCCGGTTTTGTCTTTGACTTTTGAAAGTCAAAATAGACAAACAATTCTGTATACGTCTCTGTAATTCTCGGTCAATTGAATCTGATTTCCTTTAATCGAATTCGTTTGATGAATTCTTTCTGATAAACGAATATTTGATCAATTTGAATTCGTATTTCTTCTTCGATTGAAATCAAACGGGGTCCGGGAGAATTAAGATCTTAACCGATCTTTGTTCTTAATCTTGAAACATTTATGTAATCAACTCTTGAAGGCGTTGAGGAAATCAAATTTAGAATCAATAATTTCCAATTCGAACGTCTTTCTGTTTCGATTTTTACTCGCCGGAATATCGACGGAGTTTCTGTTTCACCGGAGTATCGCTGGAAACGGCGATTTTGTCGAACTTGTATCAATTTTGATTGAATGCTGATGAAGATCTCTGTTTTCTTCTGATTGTTCTTGATTTCAGATTTCAAAGAATGGTTCGGCAAAAACGATTTTGGCCTGACCGTATAATCAATTCCTCCTTGATCGATTTCTTGAAACACTACAAAATCTCGATTGATTTTTTCGTTGATCTTCACAAACCACTCTTGATCAATTTCTTGAAATCGCTCTGATACCAATTGTTGGTAGAGAGGGATCGATACATACATGTAAGATTAGGATGAATGCAGATAATTTAACTATGTACAATAGATTCATCAAGTAACAAATGAAGGGTTTACATGGTATTTATACATACTAACTTGGCGGGTTATCCACGGGTCCTAACCGGGTTACTTAACCACCAAGCAATAACTAACTTACTTATACTAAACATAATTATACAATTGTCACACTAAACTTATAATATAATATACATACACTAATTTAGTTTAATCTTCAACAAAAAATGCTTCAAATTATGATTCGTGTACTAAAAATGGTTATGCATATTCGAAAATTCAGATATCCTATAATTCAGAAGTCTGCATTTTGAATATTCAAAAAATTCGGATGTTGTTTTTGAAGTTTTTTGTATAATAGGATACAAATTATCTGAAGACTTAAAAATATATTTTATTTATTTTTTAAAGTGTTAAATATTTTTTATTTTAGGTTGGGAATTGTTAGTGTTTATTTGGAGTTTTTTTTAACGTTTATTGTTTTTATATTATTTTATAATAACATATATCTAGTTATTGAAAAAAAGTTCGGATATCAAAATTACTATCCGTATCAGTATCCGAATTTCTAGATATCAGAATTTCAAATATTTAAAATTTCAGATTTAAATACGGATACGGATAATGATTTCTACTATCAAAAAATTTCAGATATCTAAATTTAAACACCCTAACATAAAGGCGACAAGAATTAAGCGACGTAAAAATAATTTTAAATCATTGTAGGCATGTAAATTACATAAATGCCTCTTATGTGAGTGATACATAGCTGATTTAACTGTAAATTTAGATTAAGATTAGTATAAAGAACGATAGATGTGCGAATTATTTTTAAAAAAACATTCTATGTAATTATTATTAATATTATAAGACATAACATATAATTTTATATATAACATCCAATTTTATGTACCAATAAGAAACACAATTTATAATTTACTTCGATTCATAAACTAAAACCGAGATTAATTTCTTTTTCTTTTTTCTTTCTAATTTCTTTTCTTTTAATAGTCGGTGGAGCCATCACACTTCATCGGGATATTATATTGGAAGTGTATGTAGACAGGTTGTAATTATTAGCTGCTTACAGCTGGATCTTACTTCCGACATTCCAAGTGTGTCGGTGCACTCTGTTTTTTATTTATTATATGCACTCCGTTCGCCTCTCTACGATAATGAAGACCAAATATGAGCCACTAGTATCTCCACAATAGCCTTTTCTTTCTGCAAGAAAATCTCACATCAAATCACCAACTACACTAGTCGATCTGAGCTTTACTGATCCATCCTCAGTCTGCTTCTCCTTTGATCGGAAAGGATGCAGGCCAATGCTGGATTGGTTGCTGGATCGCATAAGAGGAATGAGTTGGTCAGAATTCGACATGATTCTGATGGAGGGGTATGTCTTTTCTCTAGATCTATGTTGCCTAATGAATCATCTTAGTAACAAGTGCTGGTTGGTTTTGATTTATTGTTACACTCGTTCGCTTGAAAACTCAATTGGTTTTAGGGCTTCTTTTGTGCTTTTCATGTGTGAAATGATTCACCATTTGATGTTCTTCCCTAAGAGACTTTTTTGATAATTGATTATGTTAAATCTGTTAGATTTTGTGGAATCTAATGGCATATACGATTCTGATTTTATGATGATTTAGAGTCCCAATAATCAGATTTAGAGATGGATGTGAAATTACCTGCTTATCAGTAGCTTTAATCAGCTAATCATATGATTCAGTAATCACTTCCAAGGTTTCAGATTGATTTTTTATTTTTGGGCACGTTGTCAATAATTCTTCATTTGGTGCATTGATGATGCAGCCCAAGCCATTGAAGAACTTGAATGGACAGATATGCCAGATTTGTGGTGACACTGTAGGCCTCACTGAAAGTGGTGATATATTTGTTGCTTGCAACGAGTGTGCCTTCCCGGTATGCAGGCCGTGTTACGAATATGAGAGGAGAGATGGAAATCAATCCTGTCCTCAATGCAAGACTAGATATAAAAGACACAAAGGTGATGTTTCATCAACATGTTTATGTTTGGTCAATGATAGAGTTGAAGTTCTAAAATATGGAAATGCGTGTTTTCAGGGAGTCCACGGGTTGATGGTGATGATGATGAGGATGATGTTGATGACTTGGAAAACGAGTTCAGTTATCCTCAAGGAAACAACAAAGCTAGACGCGATTGGCAGGGGGATGATGCTGATCTTTCTTCATCTGCTAGACATGAACCAGTTCCCCTTCTCACTAATGGCCAACAAGTGAGTGATGATTTATCATCAGTGAATGTAGCTTTGTTAACCTTAAAGATTTATTTTTTATCAAATAAAAAACTAAGTACACAAGCACTCTCAAATTTCGACCCATTTACTTATGATTCAAGTAATGTTTTATCTCTAATGTTGTGATCAATAAAAAAGAAAGTTTTTCTTAGAAGAAAACGGCTGTGTAAAGTGTATGTAAATGCATTCTATTGAGACATTTAGATTAAAGCTAAAATGATATATAGTTTTTCACAATCATATTTAACGCTTGTCAACTTAGGCATCTATGTTATTACTTTTTGAGATATGTCTGAAAATAAAAAAAAATGAGGCAGTAATCAAGGTCCAAAATAATGACACATTCTTCTTTTGTTTACTACTTTGTTTCAGGTGTCTGGTGAAATTCCAAGTATTAGGGATAATTTGTCTGTAAGAAGTACATCGGGTCCATTAGGTCCTGGTGACAAGCAACTTCCATACATTGACCCCAGACAACCAGGTGCATTGTCAAATAGCTAGAAATCACTCTGTTTGAAGTGGTAGTACTTTCAGTTCATCTATTAGCTGAAATGTATTTGATATTGTATGGTATATTTTCTTGTAGTTCCTGTAAGAATTGTAGACCCAACAAAAGACTTGAATGCTTATGGCCTTGGTAATGTGGACTGGAAGGAAAGAGTGGAAGGGTGGAAGCTAAAACAGGAGAAAAATATTATGCAAATGACAAACAGATATGGCGGTGAAGGAAAAGGAGGGGAGGAGATTGAACGAACTGGATCAAATGGAGAAGAATTGCAAATGTATGTGTCTTTCAGTTTCAGACATTCAGTATTATTATATGCTTATTTTAAGATATTTCTTTTTAATATTAAAAAAAGAAATAACTTAACTTACAAGAGAGTTAATGCTTTGTGTACAGGGCTGATGATGCTCGACAACCAATGAGCAGAGTGGTGCCTATTTCATCAGCTCATCTGACTCCATATCGTGTTGTAATAATTCTGCGGTTGATTATCCTGGGTTTTTTCTTGCAATACCGTTGCAGTCATCCAGTGAATGATGCTTATCCCTTGTGGTTGGTATCGGTTATATGTGAGGTCTGGTTTGCATTGTCGTGGCTTCTTGATCAATTTCCAAAATGGTTTCCTGTTGAACGTGAGACCTACCTTGACAGACTTGCAATGAGGTAAGCATATATGATTTTCATTGCAACAATTTTCTCAACAATTGTTTTGTGTAATCTTTATTATTTATAAATAAAACGTGCTTTAGTATTTCTTACAATAATAAGCTTTTGTTTACACTGTGAGTACAAATTTTCTTTCTAACCAAATTTATCTTACCTTTTTGAGCCGTTAAATATAGAACATAGTTCACATCAACCGAGTCAATGAGTCTAAATATTAGTAGAAAACTATGAGAACCACACAAACCACGTACCTATTGTTTAAACTGTGATACATAAGGTGGTTATGCAACCACATCTGCCTCTTTTTTTCCCATTGTATTTGGCATGCATTGTGTACAAGTGCCTATGCGGTTCTCTACTCAAATTTGTTTTGTATTGAAGGCGTCCCTATATATTGATATTAACGTTAATGTTGCATATTTGCAGGTATGACAGGGAAGGAGAACCGTCTCAGCTGGCACCTATTGATGTTTTTGTGAGTACAGTGGATCCGCTAAAGGAGCCTCCTCTTATCACAGCAAACACAGTGTTATCAATTCTAGCTGTGGATTACCCTGTTGACAAAGTCTCTTGCTATGTGTCTGATGATGGTTCTGCTATGCTCACGTTTGAGTCCCTCTCTGAAACTGCAGAGTTTGCAAGGAAGTGGGTTCCATTCTGCAAGAAACATAGCATTGAACCCAGAGCACCTGAGTTCTATTTTGCTCAGAAAATAGATTACTTAAAGGACAAGATTCAGCCTTCTTTTGTCAAGGAACGTAGAACGATGAAGGTATACGATTTCACTTTTGATTCATGTCAAACATTTCTATGCTTTTAGTTGTTAATAAGAATCTCATTTATAACATATTTCAGTTAATAATTGTTTTACCATTTTACCTTCATTCTTAGTATTTTATTTGATTTGTTGATATAGAGAGAATATGAAGAATTTAAGGTACGTATCAATGCACTAGTAGCCAAAGCACAAAAGATGCCAGAAGAAGGTTGGACAATGCAAGATGGAACACCTTGGCCTGGAAATAATCCTAGGGATCATCCTGGAATGATCCAGGTAAACAATTTTCCTTCAGTTTTTTTTTAATCTATTTTCATAAAAGTTAGAGTACAATGTTTCTTCAGTTCAAGCAAAATTGTATCATGATCCATGCAAATCATTTGATAGTTCCAAAGGACCAAAAGTGTACTTAGGCATTTCATTATGTATTCCCGACACTTGTATTCTTGAATCAATTTTGTCAATTTTCATGTGATTGTATAGGTGTTCTTAGGACACAGTGGAGGTCTTGATACAGATGGCAATGAGCTACCACGTCTAGTTTATGTTTCTCGTGAGAAACGTCCGGGTTTCCAACATCACAAGAAAGCTGGTGCTATGAATGCTTTGGTATGTAATATGACATTTCTTGAATATCTTCTTTCATATGCGCGCACACACACACAAACATATCTGTATATGTATGCTATATATGTGTGTGTATAGACACACAAACTAGTAGAGGTGAAAACAATATTCTTACAACAATAATGAACTTAGTCATTCAATAAAATGATTTGGAAGTTTGTATGCGGTAAAAATACTTTGGGTAACTTGTAACCCATTGTTTGATATAAGGGCAGCTGCTACCCAGATTGACGGATGGATCTGCTAATTAATTGTGATGTATTGCTTGTTTAGTTAGTTTATCAATGTTTTTGTCATTGACAGATACGAGTATCTGCTGTGTTGACAAATGGCGCGTATCTTTTAAATGTTGATTGTGATCACTACTTCAATAACAGCAAAGCTCTGAAAGAAGCCATGTGCTTCATGATGGATCCTGCTTATGGAAAGAAGACCTGCTATGTTCAATTCCCACAAAGATTTGATGGGATTGATTTGCACGATCGATATGCTAACCGCAATATTGTCTTCTTTGACGTATGTTTGCTTCTTAGTAGTTTCTTTTTATTAAACTCATTATGTGATTTCCAATTGCAATAATCTGTTTTGATTAATCTAATTCTAATGTTTAGTTGCACTTAATCACAGTAATTAATCAGTGATTATCATCTCATTTCCATTTGGAAATTTGCTTTTTTAGATTAACTTGAAAGGGCTGGATGGCATTCAAGGGCCTGTTTATGTGGGGACCGGTTGTTGTTTCAACAGACAAGCTCTTTATGGATATGATCCAGTCTTGACCGAGGCTGATTTAGAACCAAACATCATCGTCAAGTCCTGTTGTGGTTCACGAAAGAAAGGAAGAAGTAGTAACAAGTATGCTGATAAAAAGAGAGCAGTCAAAAGGACTGAATCAACTGTTCCTATTATTAATATGGAAGACATGGATGAGGGTGTTGAAGGTTTGCACTTTTCTGTTGGCTGCATTTAATCTTCCTTCAGATTCTGTTTGCAGCCCATGCATTTTCTACTTCTATATTCTATTAAAAAATAAAAGTAGAAAAAAAGTGTTTTGATGATATAGAGGTGCCTAGATGACAACGCGTCAAAGTGGGTCATTATATATTTTTACTTCATGGGTTTGATGAGATAGAACACTACCAAAATTAAACCATTGATACGTAAATGGGATGAAATTACCAACTCTAGTCAAACGTAAAGCCAAAGCCTTTTAAAAAAGATCTGTTGGGTGCATCATATTTAAATATTTTTGTTGCATCTATGTGCTGCTGACTGAATTTTTGTTTGCAGGATATGAGGAGGACAAGTCACTGCTCATGTCTCAAAGGAGCTTAGAAAAACGATTTGGTCAATCATCAGTATTCATTTCTGCTACCTTTATGGAGATGGGAGGTATTCCACCCACTACAAACTCCGCTACCCTTTTGAAAGAGGCTATACACGTTATTAGTTGTGGTTATGAAGACAAGACTGAATGGGGTAAAGAGGTAATATAATCTCTAGCTAGCTAGCACTCTTGATGCATGCATGCATGTGTGAGAAGTTTGAGTGATTGAATGATGTCAACTGTTTCTTTGCAAAATGCAGAACAAATATCGTAAAAAAGAACCTTTCTTTTAGTTACCAAAATGACTATTTACCTGTCTAGTGATATCCTTTCGTACATCTTAGAGACACCATTCATTGTTGTTTGTTGACAATTATTATTCACAGATTGGATGGATTTATGGTTCGGTGACGGAAGATATTTTAACGGGATTTAAGATGCATGCAAGAGGATGGATCTCAATCTACTGCATGCCTCCACGCCCAGCATTCAAAGGGTCTGCTCCAATCAATCTTTCTGATCGTTTGAACCAGGTTCTTAGGTGGGCTTTGGGTTCAATTGAGATCTTACTCAGCAGACATTGCCCCATTTGGTACGGGTATAATGGTAAATTGAAACTCTTAGAGCGTCTGGCCTACATCAATACCATTGTGTATCCGCTCACTTCAATCCCACTACTTGCTTATTGTGTACTTCCTGCTGTCTGCCTTCTCACTGGCAAGTTCATCATTCCCGAGGTATTCAGACTTGTTTTCATTTTCATTTCTACTTCTATATGACAGTAAATTGTGTAAAGGTAACTGCTAGTTTTGGATTTGGAATTTGACTAGATCTGAGTTTGTCAGGCACAAGAACACGGTATAAACCTAACACAAAAGGTTTTGGTTTAGCTTAAATGTGTCAGGGTCATTTTCGGATCAAAGCCACGAACATGTTTTTTAGCTAAACGGGTCGACGTTCATGGGTTGACACATATATTTATAATATCTTTTTTTAAAAGAACATGTTTATGTCATTATTTAATCTGATTGTGTATTCATCTCTAAATTTAAGAGATAAGAAAGAAATGAGCTAATCTTGTTTATATTGTTTAATTGTAACTATTTTACATACATATGTATTTTTGGTTCTAAATTTACAATTTAGAATAATAATGTGCACATAAAATAAAATAAAATAGAATAAAACTTGAGGTTAAATGGGTCATGTTTGTGGCAACCCGTGAAAACTCGTATTGTGTGCGAATTCATGCATTTGACATGATTTTCATTGTTTTTTCTGGTTCCACCAGCCAAACCTTGGCAACGAGCCATGTAACACTTCAATTTGACAGACTCATCTTGATTGATTGTTTGTTTGTTGCAGATCAGCAACTATGCGAGCATGTGGTTTATTCTTCTTTTCATCTCGATTGCTGCAACGGGTATCCTGGAGCTACGGTGGAGTGGTGTAAGCATTGAGGATTGGTGGAGAAACGAGCAATTTTGGGTTATAGGTGGCACCTCAGCACATCTATTCGCAGTGTTCCAAGGTCTCCTCAAGGTTCTTGCAGGAATCGATACCAATTTCACCGTCACATCAAAAGCAAGCGACGAAGATGGTGAGTTTGCAGAACTCTACATATTCAAATGGACCGCTCTCCTCATCCCTCCAACCACCGTACTCATCGTAAACTTGGTCGGAATCGTCTCGGGGGTCTCGACAGCTATCAATAGCGGTTACCAGTCGTGGGGGCCGTTGTTTGGGAAACTGTTCTTCGCGATCTGGGTCATTGTTCATTTATACCCTTTCCTCAAAGGTCTGTTGGGTCGGCAAAACCGCACGCCAACAATTGTTATCGTGTGGTCGATTCTTCTTGCTTCTATCTTCTCACTGTTGTGGGTTAGAATCGATCCTTTTACAACAGATGACAAGCTTGATGCTATACGAGGACAGTGCGGGATCGATTGTTGAGTTTCGATGCAAGCTTTTGGTATATATGGGCACAAGAATTGAAATAACAAATGCCGGGAAGACGGTTGTTTATGTGTTTATTCTTTTTTTCCCTTTTCCTCCAGAAGACTTGAGCTAGTGAAAGCTCGTTTTGAATGTGTAGTATATAAAAGTTTGAAACAAATTCTCAACGATGTTTATTCCCATCTCGTCTGATAATATATATGTTTACATAAATTTATATTTTCTTTTTGTATGTTTGATAAGGAGCAAAAAATGCCCTTTGGTCCTCTTCTATTTCATGTATAACTAGTTGAAATTCTGCTCGCGTGTTGCGCGAAATTAATTTTCACTCACATTGTACATGTATCAACGTTTAAAACTCGGAAAGAAACACAAAAATTCGGAAAGACACACGAACACAAAAAACGCGGCTCAGAACCACTGGTTGGTTGTGGCTGCACACTGGAAATAGCTGCCAAGCCAATGCAACCAGAAACAGTTTCAGTATACCATCATGGCCACAGAACAACCAAAACAATAATAGATTAATAAATTGAATGAATGGTGACAAAAGCAAGATATGGAAATACGGATTTAGAGGCTCGAAGATGGTGGTCCATTGTGGCTGCAAAGACTCGTTTGCCACGCGCCTTTCTTTTTCTTCATCGCCTAATCCATATTCAAACGACAACAGAGATATCAACCAACACAGGGTGCCTCAACAATAAAGGAAGCAACGAACAACAAAAGTCTCGGATGAGTTTGCACTCGTCGTCAACGACTAGAACATAAAAATAATACATGCATTCAACCACGCCAAAACCGTCGATCATTCCGCCATCGGACAGAGTCGGTGCTACCCGCGGACCGTCGGACAGCCTGGGCCGACGTCGCAAACCCACCACCGCGTCTCGGAGGCACTCGGCCTCCACCCTGCTCCAAACACAAAAAACACGCATCGGAAAGATTAAGGTGGGTTGAAGATCAAAGACCTCAAACGAAAGTCTCAAATGAAGTTTACCTATCATCATCGACATGCGGCGACCACCTAGGGCCACTGCCAATGCCGACGACACACACCCAAAGGCGGTCAGCTGGGGCGGCAGCAGCAGGCTAGCCCAATGGTCGCTGGCAGCGACGACGCTGCACCACAACCGGGAGTCGTACGCAACGACACTAAACATGCAGAATCAAGCCAGCAACGACTACCCACAGGTGGATGGTAATGGCGATGACAGCCGACAGTAGCAGCACCACACAATCGCCGTTCAAGCCGGCAACGATGACGGTCACGAGCAGCAGCGGCGCCACATGACCAAATTCAAGCCGGAAACGGCAACGGCCGCCGCTAGCAGCGGTGCCACGCGACCGTCGTTCAAGGCAACAACAACGATGCCCGCCGGCAGCGGCGGTGCCACACAACCACCGTAAACCCTCTCTCTGAACACCATAAAGGGTTAGAAGACAGATCCTTCTCGGCTGCTTGTACACCCGCACCGCCACCACCTAACATCAGCTCACCCACAACGCCACCACCTAACATATGCTTAATGATAAAGACAAAACGCATGATAAAGACAACGCGCGCTGCCCGAGGAGAAAGTGAAATACCAAAAATGCCCTCGAAACACTGTTCATCGCAGTTGCTCTTTTCATGTATAGGGTAATTATATTATAATTATATTTTTTCACATTATGACTTTACTTATGATAAGATCTAAGTGCTGAATGTAAGTTGGAGTTTTATAGAGTCTATTCATACAATCATTAATTCAATAATGCAATTCTAACTCTAAAAATAAAACACCCAATAATAAAAAAGAAACCAAAGCCATATAATATTAAAATTAGGTTTGACCACAATCGAATTGTTTAAATAATCAAATTACAAGTTAAATAAAAAAACCATAATGGGTTCCAGATTCAATCCAAAAAACTAGATTAAAACTAAGAAAAACGACTACTTGCACAAACCCTTCATCCAGAGTAGATCACAAATGAATTGACCGTGCCTATTCATCGGATTATCAACACGAATTAGATCAAGCATGAAGATTTCGGATGATATTGATGTTGGAGAACATTTGAAATGATAGGAGATCATCGATTTTCGTCCTTAAATGCTACTAAAAGAATTTGTCCTCAACTCTAAGGTTACCCCCTAACATGTGTCTCGGCGTTAGTGGCGCCATCAGTGGCATTGGTAGCGCCCTAACGTATGTAAAACTTGTAGATTCTAAAAAACGATGTTGTTAGTATTATTTACTAACGCCTCAACTTCAATGGCGCCAATATAGCTTCAATGGCCCCAATATTGGTGTCAGTGACACCAATGACTACTCAACTTCCTCATATCTCACATGTAATTTCTCGAGAGCTTTCCGTTGACTGATTATTGGCCTGATAACTCTATTCCTAGCATGAGTTATGCTTATTTAAAGTTTGCAAGGTCCCTTAACATCTTCGTCTATCCGTTTCTTGATCTCCCAACTTTCGTTTAGAGCATAAGAACTTCCATAATTTTCATATACTTTGCAAGACCGGTTGAGTGAGGTCAATACAATCAGTCTCACAATGAGAAGAGTGTTAGAACACTTAACAGTTCAAATAGGGAACCGGGTTTGAGTGAAAGATGCAAAGAACACAAGTAAATAAGGAGACAAAACTCAAGAACAATATGATATAGTTTTCAAGAATGATGTATATTAATCTCAAGTTCTTTTACAAGTGTTACAATGCATAAAATAAGATATAAGACTATGAGATACTTTATACTACACTCTACAACCGGCTATACTTTGAAGCCAGCTGGAAATATTAATCGACAACAAGATCAATGTAGAGTCAGAAGGCAGATTGCCTTTTGACTAGTGACTATGACATGTCATAGCTCACATCCTAATATATTATAGAAAGGATAAAAGTATATAAAGTATAAAGTTACAGACTTTAGACCTCAATGTATAGTTGTAAAAGCATAGACTTTTCACTAACTTATGCAAGTTAGTGAGACTTCAGAGTTGCAGTGAAAAGTGGGTCAGCTTTATACAAAAGCACATCCGAGAAAAGCATATTCTCTTCTGTTTTCAGAAGAAATTAGTCTTCACTTCATTTGGCTTAGGAAGACTTTGTCTTTGAAGCTTCGGAAGACTTCATCTTTTGGCTTTGGAAGATTTGTCTTTGGCTTTGTAAGATTTTACACTTAGAATATTTTCTGTGCAGAGTGTAAAACTTTCAAAGAAACTTCTACCTTGTATCTAGTGCATGCATGCAGGAAGCCTTTGGTTGCTTTGGTTACATCAGCCTTCTTATATAATCTTACAAACTCCCCCTAGGCTGATGTTACCAAAACAAAGAAGATTGTTCAGCAGTTAACAGTCCTCATTAGGATCAAGATCGTTCCCTTCTTCATTGTTTGATCATGATCCCTCAAACTCTCATAATATCTTCTCATGTCATGGAGATCATATAGAGGTAGATCAAGCATGTCTTGCAGAAGTAGACATCTTGACCACCTTGATCTATGATGACATACCATGTCTGGATTAGCAGCAAAGGTCCAGGATAGGATGGGTCTTCCAGTTACAAGAGGCAGTGCCTGATTAGGAGTTGGTTGAGCAGCCTCTTGTTGCACACCCTCAAGATGCTCTGACTCATCCTGAGGTCCGGAAGTGGATGCCTTTGACTTCTTTTTGGATACACTCTTTATGGCAATCTTTTTCTTACTGTTTGTTGTCTTTAACTAAGAAGGCTGGTCTTGAGTACCATGAAGCCTAGAGACCTACTTGAACTCTCTCGCCTTACCTTCCTCTTCCTCTCTCTTTCTTCCTCCTCAATCTCCTCAGGAGTCAGTTTCCTTTTCCCTTTGTCACTCATCGGCCTTGGTGACTCAGGGTGGAGAGAGCTTTGGCCTTCATTGCCTAATTCAGCAGTCAGGCTCTGGCCAGAGAGAGGTTGTGAAGCACTTTCACCAATTGGTGCCTCACTGAGGGTAAAGGATGTTGAAGTAGTAGTTCTTGTGACAATGCTCACAGGTTCTATCAGTGGACCTTTATTCAAGGTTTCCCCTTCAAAGCTAATCTCAGGATCCACCTCAACATCTAGTTGGCCAATAACATTGCCTGTTTGCATTTTTCTTCTTCTTTGTCTAAATTCTTCAATAATCTTGTCTTGAATTCTCTCAGCCATTCTGTCAACTTGCCTATGTTGAGTTGGGTTGAAAAGTGGCATATTGACTTGAGGGAGACTGTCATAGTAGTTCAAGGTCTGAAAGTTGAAGACCTCTTGCTGCTCTTGAAATCTATGCAGTATCAGGGCTCTTTTATCAACATCATACCTCCACCCTAGTATTTTATTTTCATCTCCATAGGGTAGGGATGACATGGCCCTTAGTATATCCTCTTCAAACAAGCTTTGTATGAGTGAGTCCACATCAATATGAACTTGAGGAAGTTGCTGAGTATGAACAATTGTAAGTGAGGGTGGTGAGTCCTTAATGTCCATACTTTGTGTTTACTTCCTCCCCCTTTTGGTAGCATCACCTCTTGCATAGGTGAGCTGGGGGTTAAGTCTATCACATCCTCAGGTTCTTGTATTCTTAGTTAAATCCTCCTGAAGGGTCTCCTAGCTAGTTGTTCCTTGAGATCAGAAATCTTAAGTTGCTGATCATTGACCCTTCTTTACAAGGCAGTTACTTGAGATTCCAAGTTATTGACCTTGGAGACTAAATAGGTGCATGTTTTGGAGAATTTTTGCACCATCAGTCCAAGGTTCCCCTCATCTTCAGTAGAAGAATCACTAGGGGTTGAGAGAATTAGACCTAAGTCTTCTTCCTTATCACCAGCCTGTGGTTCGTGGCTGTTTGATTTCCCCTGCACATTGACAGCTTCAATTGAAGTGTCAATGGGTTGGGTTGCCATGGTTGAGGTCTTAATGATGTAATTACTTGCAGAAGTGAAAGCCTCTTCCATATAGATCCCCTGAACAAGTTCAGGAAGATCCACCTCTGTGATAGGTGGATGATGTGGGCTAGATATGGGAGAAGCAAGAGCACTCATCTCTCTTTAAGCAGGGAAAGAGAAGAGAGACTCATGGTAGTCACTAAGTGCCATATCCTCATCATCATAGAAGTCTAGGCTGGGTATTGGCTGGTTTAGATCAAGAGGCTGGGGATGTTAACTTCCCCCTGAAGGTTGTTCACTAGAGTGTTGAGACTTTGAGTGAAGGCTTAAGGCTTATTGGGTTGTGAGATCATCAGTCTGATCATGAGGAACCTCATGACTGATTATTGGTGAGATGGGAGTGGTTTGCTCTTCAGGGGAAGTGAGAGCTCCAGTGTCCACTTCCTCCTGTATGGGTGTTGATATGGGGGCTTGCATAAGTTGAATAACCTGTGCAGGGGTTTGTTTAGATTTCCTTTGGTAGGTGATGGCTATTTGTGGATGTGTGGGTTGTCTTGAGGTGGAAGGTGTGGGTTCAACACTAGATGGTGCTGTTAGGTTATCACCTTGAGCAACGAGTTCTAACATTTTTGGGACTAGGGTTGTTTCTGCCCCTGAGAAGCCCATAGTAGGCTTTCTCATAGTTTTAAAGATGCTGGGCTTCATCGGTCCTAATTTTAGAATATTACCTGTTCCCTTCAACTGTGAGCCAAGTTCACAGTTAAGAATGTGCCGAAGCGTATCTAGGTAACATGTAATACTCTAAAGAGTCCAAGTTTGCAAGCAAATTAGTATACACAAATTGTGAATACTTAAACTTGACCCCATGAACCATCCTATGGACTATAAAGGAAAGGCATTTTGGAATTTGGTCCCATCCTTCATGTTTGTTAGACAAGTTGTGGATGATGACATGGAGGAGGTATTTCCATTAAGAGGAAACCTTCCTTTTCTGAAGGTTCTGGATGAGAAGTCACCTTCATAGACCATCTGCTCAAAAGATTAGTTAACAATAGATTTTGGAAAAAACAATTCACCTTCTACATCATCTAGTTGTAGATAAGTGTTTATGGAAGCTGGAGTGATGAAGATTGCCCTCCCTTGTACTGTAGCAGACAGTGCCTTCTCCCCATCTATGGTGACCTCTTGGAAAGCCCTCCAAAAGTCCAAAAGTTGATCCTCATAGAGTGGGGGATCAATGGTGAGGGAGGTGAAGTAGTTTGATAGAGAGAGAAAGTAGCAAACCTCTAAGAAACTTGGATCTTTCTCAGATTTCAACAGAGCAACTTGATTATGTTTCTTGTGAATATGCATGGAGAAATCCGGTTGGTTTCTGCGGTCAGGGTTGGCCATTTGAGGTAGCTTTGAGGTGAAGCAAGGTAATAACAAAGGGGATGAGTGGGTGAATTTAGGTTAGAGAAGTTACAGATGAAAAATATAGTGAAAGAGGGGGGAACCGTTGGGTATATTTATATGAAATGGATTTGAGAAAAAGTTAATGTGAAAGGATAAACTTTGAAATCCGAATGTTGGTCCCACCTCAGAAAAAGTGCCCAAAAAGGTAGTTTTCTTGGAAGTCGAAATTCTTCAGAATGTATTTTGTCTTCGGAAGTTTTTTGAAAAACTTCCAAAGCCAAATTTGACTTCAGAAGATATTCATTAGCTTTGTGAAAATTTTTCTTTGGAATAAAAATTACTTAAGTATTTTCTCTTTCGATGAAAGATATTAAAACATTAAATATTTTTTTATTCCAAAGGGAATAAATCTTTCGAGCCATAATTGCTTTCAGAAGAAATTTATTCTTCAAATAGATATAAGTACTTAGAAGCATATTTTGGCTTCGGAAGAAATATAAGCATATCTTTCGAATGTAGATTTCTTATAAGTAGTTATCTGATTTGAAGACTTAAAATTCTTCCGAGGACGATCTTAATGTCTTTAAAAAAATATATTTAAGTTTTTTTCAAAATTCAAAGGAATATCACTTGAAAAAGATTTTCTTCCAAGATAAACTGGGCTTATGTAGATGATCATTTAGACAACTTAGGATAAACTGTTCTATTTAGAAATTAAATTAAGTTTTAAGAAAATCTATTCAAGATTAATCATTCCAATAGCTGATACAAGATATTTAAATATTTGTTCATCAAAAGCCTTTGTGAACAGATCAACATATTGTTTATTTGTTAACTTTGACTAGTTTTACCAATCCGTTTTCATAATTATCTCTAATTAGATGATACTTGATGTTGATGTGTTTTGTCCTTGAGTGCTGCACATGATTCTCTGTGATAGAGATGGCATTGTTGTTGTCTATATGGATGGGAGTCTCTTTGAAGTTGTATCCATAGTCCAGCATCTGATTCTGAATTCAAAGCACTTAAGCACAACAACTAGCAGTAGTAATGTATTCAGCTTCAGCAGTTTATGCAGATACACAGGATTGTTTTTTGCATTGCCATGAGAGTATCATTCCTCCAAGGAATTGACATCCCCTAGATGTAGACTTTGCAATCATGTTGCAGCCACCATAGTCACTATCTGTATGAGCTTACAGATTGAAGTCAGAATTCTTTGGATACCAAAGGCCTAGCTTAGGGGCTCCTTTGAGATATTTAAGAATCCTCTTGACAGCAACCAGGTCTAACATCTTGGGATTGGCTTGATATCTTGCACAAATACATATGGAAACATGATACCAGGCCTGCTGGCTTTAAGATACATAAAAGACCCAATCATAGCCTTGTAAAGATATTCATCTACACACTCCCCCTCTAGATCAGGTCCAAGGGAGTGGTTTCTGGCTATGAGTGCCTTTAACAACCTTACATTCAGTCATGTTGAATCTTGTAAGTGTATCCTGTACATACTTTTACTGACTTATGAAGATCCGATTGTCAACTTGCTTCACTTCAATTCCTAGAAAGAAATTAAGTTCCCCTATGGCACTCATTTCAAATCTATTCTTCATCAGCTTATCAAAGTCTTTGAAGAACTTTGGATTAGTTGACCCAAAGATAATGTCATCTACATATACTTGAACTAGCATTAAGTCATGACCTGTTCATTTGATGAAGATAGTTCCATCTATAGCACCCCTCTTATAGCCATGCTGACAGAGATACTAAGATAGTGTCTCATACCACTTCCTTGAAGCTTGGTGCAACACATAGAGAGCTTTATCAAGCTTGAAGACGTAGTCAGGATGATCTAGCTCTACAAAGCCAGGTGGTTGTTTGATATACACCTCTTCATCAATCATCCCATATAAGAAAGCACACTTGACATCAAGTTGGTAGAACTTGAAGTCCTTGGATGCAGCAAATGACATGAATATTCTAACAGCTTCAAGTCTTGCTATAAGAGCAAAGACATCAGTGTAGTCAATTCCTTCTTCTTATGTGTACCCTTGAACAACCAGCCTTGCCTTATTCTTAATGATAAGTCCTCTATCATCCTTCTTGTTCTTAAAAACCCACTTGTTTCCTATGATAGTATTCCCTTGAGGAAGAGGACATAGTTTTCAAACCTTTTTCCTTTTGAATTGAATCAGCTCCTCTTGTATTGCTTTAATCCAACTTCCATCATTTAAAGCCTCATCAACTTTCTTTGGCTCTATCTGGGACAAGAAGCAAGAGTATAGACAAACATTTTTATCATAGGTTTGTCCTAGTATTCTCACCCCTTAGTCAAGATCTCCAATGATGTTTGTAGTGGGGTGTGACTTGTGGATCCTAAGTTAAGAGATCACATCAAGTTGATTAAACAGATCTAAAATATTTGTAAAGTTTAGATATGGAAATGAGGTGTTTCCCACCACATCAACACACTTATCAAGAGAAGCTTGATCCAATTAGTATGTGACATCATTGATGTTGTCTTCAATGGAGTGGTTATCAGTATCAAGAAATTCTTGATCACTGTCACCACCACCATTTCCTCCAACATTTGAACCTCCTTCATTTGAGTTTTGTGCCTGTAAGCTGGAATTTGCAGGCACTTCAGATGTATTAGCTTGATTTGTCATTGTTGTGGTGATAGGAACTCATTTGGAGGGTTAGTTACCAGTGGAGCTGAAGTAGTAGTGTTGTTTGATCTTCTTAGCTCAAATCTTAGGTCAGTATCTCCTGTTGATGAATTACCTATAGATCCTGAAACATTCTCACAAGATTTGTTAAAATAATTGGTAACTAAATCAAGATCAAATAACCAATCAGGACCAGAACCTTTCACACGGGGAGTATGCTCATTGAAGATCACATTGGCTGATTCTTCAATTACTCTAGTTTTAAGATTGTAAACTCTATAAGCCTTAGCTTAGGAAGAGTATCCAATGTGTCCATCATCTGATTTCTTAGAATATTGGCTACTTGATTTTGGTATTCAAGATGGTGCAAGGATATCCAAATGATCTAAGAAAACCAATAAAAGGTATCCTTTTGTGCCACAGTTCATAAGGAGTCTTACCATGAGTCTTAACTACTAAAACTCTATTTTGCATATAGCAGGCAGTGTTGACTGCTTCTGTGTAGAAGGTGATGGGCAATTTAGAGTCAGACAACATGGTTCTTGCTGATTCAATAGGTGTCATGTTTCTCCTCTCAGCAACACCGTTTTGCTGATGAGTCCTGGGAGCACTGTATTTTCTTGTAATACCTTTTTCATCACAAAATATGTCAAGGATTTGGTTCTTGAATTTAGTTCCTTGATCACATCTTATGGTTGTAGATACATTGTTCCTAGTTTATGTTCTTTAATGTAAATGTATTTCATTTCTTACACATATATAATGAAAATGTTTAATGAAATATGATGTGAGTTTTGATGTTGAATTGTCATTGTTTATATCATATTCATATTGTAATTGGTATTACTTATATTTATAAACATTATATATAGGTTTGAGGTTGTTGTACATAGTTCTGAGTCAATAATGATTCAGAAATGTGTTCAACTTAGTCAAGTGGTTATTCATACCTATAGACCATACACATGAATGAACCATACTTATGGACCAGTCGCACGACTGAACCAGGAGACTGGATCAATCGTATGATAGAGACATAAGATTGACTCAGTCGCACGACTGAACATTCACTCATGCGTATGAGTCAGACGCATGAGTCAGTCGCACGACTGAACCATGCTAATGGTTCAGTCATAAGGATAGACACCGAAAACCTATAAATACCACATAATTCAAGGAAAACCATAACACTTTGAATACTTTCATACCCTAGCCGTCCAGAGCATCAAAGTTCGTCTATCCGAGTTCGTAGTTCGTTCCTGATCGATTCCAACTCGTTCTTAACGTTTGTTTCATCGTTAGATCGATCAGGTTGTTCGTTGTCACTGAGTGGATCGCCAATCAAATAGAATTCCACGCTATTTGATTTGGTCTCACGCAGAATCCGTTAGTACTCCATATGATAACGGTCCTAACAAGTGGTATCAGAGCTTTGGCTTGTGATTTTGCGTGGATTCGATTAGTTTTCGTGTTAAAATTAACGTTTTCAATCAAAAGATCCACTTTTTGCCTCAAAAACGTGTTTTTGATGATTACTTGTGTTAAAGTTTCGATTTTTCTTCGTACGGCAGATTAGGGTTCTTGAAAATTTCGTATTTGTGTCAAAGTGTTCAAAATTTGATTTGTTCAGCAGCAGCAGCCTCAGTCGCACGATTAGCACAATCGCACGACTGAACACCATTCGCATAATTCAATCGCACGACTGGACTCATTCGCAAAGTTCATTCATACGGTTAAGCTATTCCAGTCGGTTGACCTCAATCGTACTCTTCATTCGTACAACTGAATCCAATCGCACGATTGAAGTCATTCGCATCCTTCAATCGCATGATTGACCCAGTCGCCTTGTTCAATCGCACAAGTGAATCTGTCCTGTCTCAAGTTTGTCAAGTTTTAAGCAATGGAAGACCAGTTTGCTGCTTTTACTGTCGGGAAAGACTCTCGTATCTAGAATCTTCTTCTTCTGGAAAATGAGATTGGGAATCATAACAAACTGCCGAAGTTGTTGACGTTGGATGAGTATCCTCAGTGGAAACAGCGGTTTGAGATCTACTTAAATGGTGTTGACCCAAATCTTTGGACGTCTATAGAGACTGGTTATACTTTACTAGTCAGTGCTAATAGGGTGAAGTTGACATTGGGGGCTATGAATGAAGCTCAGAAATTTCTACATAACGCCGAAAAGAAGGTGTATGCATTATTGACTCAATCGATACCTAAAGACATATTGCATCAATTCTCTAAAAACAAGCAGTCGAAGAAGCTGTGGGAGGTGTTAGAAAAGAGATATGATGGTAATGCAATCCTGAAGGCGCTAAAAGCTAAAGCTCTTAAAAAGGAGTTTGATAATTTCTCACCAATTGGAAATGAGAGCTTAGATGATATCATTGATCGGTTTTATCATCTGATGAGTGAACTGCATAATCATGGTGTGACCACCTATATGGAAGACAAAGTTTCTAGTTTTGCTAATGGTCTACCAAAAAAATAGGATCCATTTATGTCTAATCTGAGACAAAATGATACTCTTGCCATATTAGACATAAATGATTTCATTTTGAAGTTAAGGGAGGAGGAACTACGACTGAAATACAAGTCTAAGAAAGGATCCTATGCTCAGAATCCTTCACTGTATAACTCAGTTCCTACTCCAGCATCATCAGGCGCACCGCTACAAACAGCGCTTGTGTCTAATTCATCTGCTCCTTCCCAAAGCATTTCCTCGGGAAACGAATCGTTAGGTTCATCTGGAACCCAATATATTGTCCCGGATTCCAATCCTACCAAGCTGAAGACCAAGAATCTTGGAAATGTCACCGTGGAAGTTACCAAAGACCAAATGGATCTTCTAGCAGCAGTTGTTCAGTCTTATGACGGGTTAGTCGCTGGGAAGATTGGAAACTGTCATCTAGCCGATGAAGACTATGAGAAGGTAGATGAAACTGAGTTGGAGCGCATGGATATCATATGGGCCTTAGCCATTGCTGTTAGAAGGGCTAAGAAGGTTGTAAAGAAGACGGGGCAGAACTTGGTTGCTACAAAAGACACTACATTTGGGTTTGATAAAACCAAGGTCACGTGACTCAACTATGGTGAAAGGGTCACTTTAAACGTGAATGTGTAAAGCCGAAGAAGACATGGAATGGAAACCCTTTTCCTTCATTCAACCGTCAGGACAAAGAGAAGATTGGGGCATCATCAAGCAAAGAGTCAAAAGCTATGGTTGCTCAAGGCGATGAAGGACAAGACTGGTCCTTCCGATTCGTATCTGAGGGAGAGTCAAATGTAGCACAGGTTGATGATTTGGATGATGGATCTGCGAGCGAGGGTGTCATCATAGCTGAGCATGCATGTTCAGATATTGAAGAAGCTATGGATGTTGTAGATCATCTTGTGGAAGAAGAGTTGAATGCTGCAAACTCAGAATCTCCAGTTATTGAAGAATCTGACTCTGTATTTATGGCTGATTAGTCCAGTTCCGCACAGGTATACTCTAAAGACGAATTATTTGATAAACATGCTTGTGCTGAACGTGATGAATTTAGAGAAAGCATTGACTTAAAATTTGCTAGGTCATTAGAACACAATGATAATCTGGTAAATGACTTAAAACTATGCACTGAAGCTAACCGCGTTTTAAAACAAAATGAGTGCAGTTTTAAAGAAAAGATAGATCTGCTAGGGAAACAACTAAGGGAAACCGAGGTTGTTGCCCTAAATCAATCTAATGACAGTAAGTTCTATCTAACTACGTTAGAGGAAACTAAAAAGGAAAAACAGTTTTGCAAGTCGAAGTTGAATCTTTAAAACAAAAACAGCATAGTGTAGCAAGTTCCTCTCACATAGTTCAGAACCTAGTGAAAGAACGAAATGGTGGGAAGGTCTGGGATACAAAGTAGTACCACCACCACATGCAATCCTTTTAAATACTAAATGTAAACCAATAAATAATAACCCGGTTAAGGATCATGTGGTGACTACTTCTCTGGTCAGTGATCCAGAGTACACAGGTAAGACGGTGCAGTCTGTCACTGAACAGAAGGCGACTACTTCGGATTGAAAGATAAGATGATTAAAGAGGATTTTTGCATTAATGTTGAAGAGGATAGTGTAGGGTCGGGATCATAAACATCTACGTCAGGACATAAGAATTCTAAACCAACAAACCCTAAACGTGTAAATCATCAAAATCCTGCTAAAAAGAAAGAAAAATGCGTTCATAATGTCCAAACAATTAAATTTGTTAAAGAAGGTGAAGCATCTAACAAGGATAAGAAATAGACCAGCTCCCGACCAGACTCAACCCCTCACAGAAGATCTCCTCCACCTGTCGAAGGGAGATCCTACTATAACTGTGGAAAACGAGGACATATTTCTCGAAATTGTCCTCATTATCAGACACCTAAAAGGAAAATTGAACTTTTTGATGAAAAACCAAGATTTTTCAAAAATAGATCTAATACTCCTCCAAGACACCAAAGTCAACACAGACAAGCTCAAAGCGAAGCTGTGTTGCCTAAGTCTAAACCTAGGACTATTAGTGAACCAAAAGTTCATACCATAAGCCAGTTGTTAGTTTACCACAAACAGGCCTTACACAAAATTGGTTATGGAAAGAAAAATCAAGTAACGTGTCTGACAGTGAGGACAAGAAGAAGAAAGATGTTTCTTCGTACTCTGAAGGTCAGTGGGTTGAGTTCATTATGTGTGATATCTCTGGGAAACCCAAGCCAGTAAAGGCTTGGGTCCCCAACCTGAACTAATCATTTTCCTTCTTTGTGCAGGTTGTCCGCTACAGCGCTATCACTAATACCTGGATTATTGATAGTGGGGCTTCCAGGCACATGACTGGGAATTCGTCTCTCCTTTTCAACGTCAAGCAAATTAAAAGGGGACATGTTTCGTTCGCAGGCAACAAAAGAGGTTATATCATTACACAAGGAGAAGTGGGAAACGAGAAGGTAAAGTTTGACAAGGTAAACTACGTTCAGCAATTGCAAAACAACCTTCTCTCTCTCTCCTAAATTTGTGATAAGGGCTTTAAGGTCGTATTTGACAATAAGCAGTGTTACATACTTAAGAAAGAGTATGTCATCGTGGAGGAGCAAGTTCTAATGTTGGCTTCAAGATATAACGATCTGTATGTCTTGGAACTTTCAAAAGCCTCCACCACTGAGTCTACTGCTCAGTGCTTCTTGTCAAAAGCAACGGAAAGGAATTCAGTTTCCTGGCATAGGAGAATGGGACACATCAATCCCAGGAAGATGAACCATCTGGTTTAGAATGATTTAATGAGTGGAGTTACTGTTAAGAACTTCTAGCTTCCAGACTTCTGCATCGCATGTAAGAAAGGGAAATAGACAAAGAAGTCTCACAAGTCAAAGAAAGTTCATTCTATCGAGATTCCTCTTGAGCTTGTACATATGGATCTGTTTGGCCCTGTCAGCACAAAGAGCATTGCTGGTGATTGATACTGGTTTGTGGTGACGGATGATTACCCAAGATTCTCTTGGGTGATGTTTCTGAAAGCAAAATCAGAGACATTTGAATCATTCAAACATCTTGTTACCATATTGGAGTCACTCTACAAGCTGAAAGTTAGGAAAATACGTTCAGACAACGGGACAGAATTCAAGAATCAGTGGATGGAGGCGTTCTGTCAAGAGAAAGGGATTGTTCATCAATTCACTTCTTCCTACACTCCACAGATGAATGGAGTTGCTAAACGGAAGAATAGGACCTTGATAGAAACAACAAGGACAATGCTAGCTGACTCCAAACTGCCAGTTCAATTCTAGAACGAGGCAGTGGCGAATGCATGTTATACTCTAAATCAGGTCTTAGTGGTCAAACATCATGAAAAAACTTGTTATGAGTTGCTCCAGCAACGTAAACCTAATTTAGAGTATCTGGAACCATTTGGCTCATGCACATGCTACTAAAGAAAAATCAGACTAGGATGTTCTGCGAGAAGGCAGAAGAAGGTATCTTCCTTGGATAGAGTATACCAGACAAAAGGGTTTGCAATAACTCAACTGGACAGGTAGAAGTGTGGTGCAATGTTGATGTACAAAGATACACCACCCCCCTGTGGGAAAAGGACCTTCCTTTTTCTTTGACTATGATAGATTTTTTAAATCCTTCAATCTACCTTCTTCCCATTCTGATGATCTATGGCTACTCACATGATGTACGATAATCTTAACCCTCTTACTCGAGACTTGACATCATCGGCTCCATTAGAAGGTTCTACTAGCTCTTCAGGGGGAAAACTAGAGATAAGTGAATCCTCTAATGATAAAGATGCTGAACCTTAAAATATGAACCAGGAGGAACAGGTTCCCACTGCTGAAAGTACACCTGTAGCTGATCCTGAAGTAACTGGAACTTCTGAACCCAGTCCTTCAACAACTACGGAAACTGAACATTTGATTCCAAACCTGGATGATGAAGTAGTAGTTCCCACAACTCCCACAACTAGGATTAACGTAAATCATCCCCTGGATAACATCATTAGGGATATTCTCTTGGGAGTTAAGACAAGAAATTAGCTTTACTTAGCTGATTATGCTGTGGTCATGGAAAAGGGTTACATGCACGATGGGGCATATCGATGTTTTGTGTCTCAAGTTGAGCGCAAGTATGTAAGTGAGGCCTTAAAGGATGAGGCATGGGTAGCTACCATGCTAGAAGAACTCCTACAGTTCAAGAAGTTAGGTGTCTGGACACTTATCGACAGACCAAAAGGTGCAAAAGTGATTGGCACTAAGTGGGTTGTTCGGTGTAAGAAGGATGACCAAGGGGTCATAATCAGAAACAAAGATCGGCTAGTTGTTCAAGGGTTCAGGCAAGTCGAAGGAGTCGACTACAATGAAGTGTTTGCACCAGTGGCCAGGATGGAAGCAATTAGAATCTTCCTATCCTATGCATCCTTTATGCAGATCAAAGTTTATTAATTGGATGTGAAAAGTGCATTTCTTCATGGTGAGATCCATGAAACAGTGTACGTCAGTCAACTCAAAGGATTCGAGGATCCTTATCACCGGGATAGAGTTTATAAACTAGACAAGGTGTTGTACGGGCTCCATCAAGCCCCTCGTGACTGGTATGAGAAACTTTCTACTCATCTGCTGAAACATGGATTTCGCAGAGGGGTAATTGACTGCACGCTGTTCATTAAGGAAAAGGACGGTGATTTACTACTGGTATAGATATATGTGGATGACATAATCTTCGGTTCCAAAAACAAAGCATAATGTAAAGAATTCGAATCGGTGATGAAAGCTGAGTTTGAAATGAGTGCCATGGGAGAGATGAAGTTCTTTCTTGGTTTACAGGTGGACCAGACACCAAATGGAATCTTCCTACATCAGACCAAATATGTTGGAGATATCCTTAGTCGGTTCGACATGAAGAATACAACGGTTGCAGGTACTCCACTTGCCACGAACCATGATGTGGCACCCGACGAAAATGGTGATCTAGTAGATGCCACAATGTATCGAGGAATGATCGGATCTCTCATGTACCTCATAGCTTCTCGTCCTGATATTATGTACGGCACGTGTCTCTGTTCCAGATATCAAGAAAAATCAAAAGTAAATCACCTGATTGGGGTAAAAAGGATTTTTCGTTATCTAAAGGGTACTCCAACGTTTGGTTTGTGGTATCCTCATGATGATGACTTTAAGCTAACAGCGTATAGTGACTCAGATTATGATGGTTTCAAGATGAATTACAAGTCAACATCTGCGGGATGTCAGTTCTTTGGAAGACGATTAGTCACCTGGCAGTGTAAGAAGCAGACGTCTGTTGCTCTGTCAACATGTGAAGCTGAATACGTTGCTGCGGCAAGCTGCTGTTCACAAATCATCTGGCACCACTATATTTGTTGATAATTCTACTGCTATTGCTGTTACCAAAAATCCGGTCCAACACCCCAAAACTAAACACATCGGAATTAAATATCACTTTGTACGTGACTGTTTTGAAAAATAATTAATCGATGTTGTTAAAATAAACACGGATTTCCAACGCGCCGACCTCTACACAAAAGCTTTTGATAAACCTCGATTTCATTATCTATTAGAGGTAAATGGCGTCAAAACGCAAGATGACGTGATTTCAGACGAATCAAGTTTATAGTCCGTCTCTATGTTTTAGTTTTAATTTTATTTTTATTTTTCTTAGTTTTATTTTATTTTTTCTGTCTTTAAAAATTTAAAAACACAAAAAGATTTTCGGTTTTAGAATTTTAGGAGGATATTAGTTTTAGTTTCAGTAGTTAGTATTTAATTACTTAAAACGGGATTGGGGAGACAAGCTGAAAAGCAAAGGCATCAAATCTGTGAAATCAATTCAAGTTATTGGAAAATGATAGTACACAGGCATCGAATTGTTTAGGACACCAAAAAGATTTAAAATGTTCTAAATTGTTATATTCAAAGTTACAGAAAATTATAAGTTTAAGAAGCCAAAGCCTAGTGAGTTGAAAAATGATAGTAAGCTAGTCTACTACTGTGGTTACATAGAGAAAGTAGATCTAGGGGTTGCTAGTCTATTATATAATGTGTCGGTAGATTCAACACAATAGACTAGTAGACTTCATTGATGAACAAATTAAAACTAAATTATTCAACAGGCTGTGGGTGTCCATCTCATCTCTAGTTAACACAATCAACGGATTTCCAATATAGGGTGAAGAGCAAAATGAACGCCACAAATGTGTGCGGACAACCATAAAAATGAGAAAAATACATGAAAAAATGTGAAACGCAATCAAACTAGTGACAAATGTTGTTGGTGAGTTATATGTAAATATGATTGCTCTAACAAGAAGATAGGTTGTGTGCCTCTCTACTGTGCGATGGCACTATCCTGAGGATAAGCACAATCTAAATATTCTAGAATTCATTGTTGTTTGCACCTCTCTGTTGTGCGATGGCACTGACCTGAGGCTTGGCATCTCTTTGAAAGCTTTTAGAATAGTTTCTTCTTGTCAAAAACCCGTAGACCGCTCAAAATTCTCCTGAGGAAAGTTGATTACCATATAAGTGTGGGATCCACAAAAGCTTGTTGAAATAATAAACCTAAATAATCACCAATGTATGTCAAAAATCTATGTATGAATTTAGATGGACAAATATACTGACAATCATCGTGGCAGCATTCCCCGATAGTCAAAATCAATGTATGCTACATAACAGCCCTAGCATGATTTCCTGTTAGTGCTCATGACTCTTAGATGAATAAGACTCTGTAATTGGTAAATATAACATTCTCTGTATCTACATAAATATAAAAGGTCCAAAATGATTATGTTTATGCCTGTATGATTCCATAAGAATCTTTCTAGATAAGTTGAAAATGCTTGAAGCTGTTCTGCTCAGGGGGAGAAATCGTTTAAGGAAAGTTAAAATGTTTTCAACCCACCTCAAATGAAAAATACAAAAAGATTGTCTTAATTTATTTTGTTTAAAGTTTTCTTAGTTTAGTTATATTTGTATCGAGTCGATGTCGGACAATGTAACAAGAGCAAATCTGTGAATGTCACAAATTGAGCCTAACGTTATCAGATAAAAGCTTGTTTCTAAAATGTTAAAAGGATCACGTCTGAGGTGATCACAAGGTTTTAAAGTTAAAAGGATCACGGCTGAGGTGATCAAATGGTTTTCAAGTAAAAGGATCACGTCTGAGGTGATCAAACAGTTTTAATTAAAAGGATCATGTTTGAGGTGATCAAAAGTTCTCAGTTAAAAGGATCATGTCTGAGATGATTAATAATCATAATGTGATATATCAAATTCAAGTTTTCGAAAGGTTAGGAAAAGTGAATTCAAACTCATGAGTATGAGTCAATCGCACGATTGAATCATAAGTATGGACCAATCGCACGATTAGACCATAAGTATGAACCAATCGTACGAATGGACTATGAGTATGAGCCAATCACACGATTGGACTATGAGTATGGGTCAAAGTATATGATTGGATCACAAGTATGAACCAATCGTACGACTGAACCTTAGTTGCACGAATGAATCATGCGTATGGGTCCAGTCGCACGACTGAAACACAAATCAGTATAAAAGGGGGCTCAGTCGGTTGTAGCCCATCACTTGATTTCAAAAACTCTCTCAAAACCGCCGATTGCAAAGTCACCCTTTTCAAAGTTTTCATTGTGATTACCACTCCGTGCATATTACTGACTGATTATGGTCCATCTACAGGTACTATGAGACTGAAATCATGACTAATAAGGATGATTAATCGAACCAAACTGTTCGAATGGGTTAAAACAAGAACCGAGAATTAAAACCCTAAAATAGAACACTTAAATGACCTAAACGTGCATTTAAAATATAATAAGTGTAAAATCGGGTCCTTGCGCGTCTAATGAATCTAATCTTTAAGTGTAAATGACTGATTTGACAAAGATTCAAAATTTTGGACTCGAACAGTGAAGATATGAAAGGACATGCTGATGAACTTCAGTCGCACGATTGAGCCAAACGCACGATTCAATCGCACAATTGAATCAATCGGTGACTCAGTCGCACGACTGACTCAACCGCATGGCATAACATACGACTAAGTTCAGTCGTAGGCTTGATTGTACGACTGAGCTCAGTCGTGTAGTTCAATCGTACGATTGAACCAATTAGATATAATATGTTCTAATTCAAATGTCCATCTTTATGAACGGATCTAACGTATTTGTTACTTGTGTTGCAGCAACATGGCTGACAGATGGACCATGAGCACTAAGCACAATATACATGCTTACCTCGACAATACGTCTAGGAACACTTCTGAGTTTATCAGGATCATCGAGTTTCTTCGTCAATCGAGGATTTACAGAGCTATTTCTACTCCGTGCACTCCTTATAGTTCATTGCAGCAGGCATTCTGGGAGAATGCTGCTGTAGATCGTTCAGTTGAGCCATACAGGATCCGAAGTTCTATCTTCGGCCAAGGCATCAACATTGGGGAAGACGACTTCCGAAGGGTCTTGGACTTGGGTGAGGATGGGGATACCAAACCAAGATACATCCCCTGACTGTTCGGGGATGTTTCTTGAGGATCAAGTACGCCGGAGATATTAATGCCGACGTGCTAAACAAGAGTAACATGTGCCTACAGTTCAAGTATCTGGCACATGTGATCCTCAAGTGCATTGCCTCCCGACGTGGAGGATTTGACGAGATGAGCGATCAAATCCAGAATGCATTCGTTGCACTGGTACTCAACCATCCGTTCAGTTTCTTGCGAATGCTCTTCACTTACCTGATGGAGAACATAGATGCAAAAGGGAAAGAGGGGTTCTGTATGTACCCGAGGTTTCTTCAAATGATCATCAATAAGAAGCTTCCTCACCTGCCCAAAGAGAAGGACGATGCGGTGTCTCTAGAGGTGATGGATGACACCATAGGAGGATGAAGGTGTACCGGGGAAAGCAGGTGAAGCCCCCGATATGGTTCAAGACGACGACGATGACGATGATGATTTTTTGGCCATCTGGCCAACGTGGACTACGTGGCGCCTGCTCAAAAGAAGTGGCGTCACGATGATAGTGATTGTGATGTTGAGCCCATTATGGTTCAAGACGACGACGACGACGATGATGATGACCAAGATCATGGTCAGGGTGGTGGAGACGACAGCTCGAGTCAAACACGAGCCACCGACACATATACTATCTCTCCACCACCTGAGTATAGTGGTTCCTCAGCTCCCGGTGGATCCGAGCAGGCTGCCATCCACCGAGACTTCTTGGTAGATGAAGAGGAGGAGTCAGATGATGAGCCTCTGACTAGGAGAGTCGGTAGCCGAGTTGTGGCTACAGAGAAGGGAAAGGAGGCCGTTGGAGGATGCCAAGCTGGTTCGGAGGGTGGTGACACTGATGTCACAGATCCTTCATAGACCCCCGACCAGTCGATGAGCTCAGGGGGAGCCCTAATTGGTAAGGGTTCAAGGAGGAGATGAATGGCACAACCCTTTGGAAAAAAGGGCAAGAGGCAGAGATTCGTACTTGTCAGTTCTTCCACCACTGCCACCACCACAGCCACTGACACCACCACAACCACAACCACCACTACTACCATCCCAGCCACCACTACTACCATCCCAGCCACCACCACTACCATACCATCCACCTTACATCCATCCACCTCTCATCCATCCACCTCTCTCACTATGCTCAAAACAGTTCCACCACCAACCATTCCCACTCCTACTCCCATCTACACCACATCCACCACTACACCTTCTACCACCCAAGCTGGCACTTCTTCCTAGTTCCCACCTCCACAGAGCTTGACTCTACCCACTGTTGGGTTAGAGGAATAGTTGACCAGCCTAAACCGATTAATGCTGAAGCTGTTTGCTACTGATGATATGAGGGCCAACCAGCTAAACCAACTGATGGCAGTTAATGCAACAAAAGGCAAGCAGATTGCCAAACTTACTGAGACGAACGAAGCTCATGAGAGAGCTTTAGTTCGAGCTCACACTGCCCTGCAAGCTTAAAACGAGATGGTCTTTGCATCTGCCAAGAGGATTGATGAGTTGAAGAAGCAGAACAAGAAGATGATGCTGAGGCTAAATGGTACAAAGAGTGAACCTCTCAAGATAAAGGGTGATGGAGATGATGATGGAGATGATGATGATGATGATGATTCGAGCGATGATGAATCAGATGACGAAGGAGAAGAGGAGGAAGCTGGAGGGCGTGGGAAGGACAAGAAGGGGGATGATGATGATGAGGATGATCAGGAAGGTGATGCAACTACATCAGCCACAACCCCATCGACAAGGGAGAGGCGGACCAAGCGAAACCAAGATCAAGGAGCCTCTTCCTCATCTCCTCAAGCTAAAGAGACACATGATGAAAGGAAAAGTAATGCTTAAACATTTATGTATTTGAATTTTTTGTACTTGAAATGTTTATTACATTAATGTAATTTATGAAAAATTATGTTTTAATGTCTTTGATAAATGATTAATGTATGCATTGTTGATTGTGTAATCGAATAGATACAACTCAACATACCAATGACTATGATATTGCTCCCTTTCAGCAAATCAAGACTCAACTCACAATGATTCTTGATTTGTAAGGGATAGTAAGATGGTCTGTGAGTTACACTCCAGAGGAGGGAGAAATCATCCACGACCTGACTGATGAGTAGCTCGCCGACATGTTCAGACTAAATCCAGACGAGCTTGTTAAAGATGCTCCTGAGGTCGACATTGTTAGTGATGAAGAGCTACAAGGCGTGGATGAGATCGAGATTGAAGATGTTACTTCAGAGTATTATCAGAGTACACTGACCCTGAGGGTAATGTTATCCCTGACTTGGGTGAAACATTTGGCAGTGATACTTTTGGAACACTTGATGAGAAAGAGAAAGAGAAAGAAAAAGAAGAAGGTAAAGCCCAAGCCACAGACGTTGATGTTGATATAAAGAAGGATGAATGGGCAGCTTGTTTGAAAGAGATGAGAGCCCAACGTGAACCTCCAAAGCCAAACGCCTACACCAAACTGTACAAGGTTAAGAGACATCAGAAGGTGTCAAGCAAAATCATCAGTTGGGCCTATTTTGAAGATTTAGAGGTATACGCTGTAAAGTGGGAGACTAGGATTGAGTACTTCAGATACCCACATGATCTAAAGACTCTTCCTGGTTTTGAGCTGAACAGGTTAGCCTGTTTAGACCTTTTGTATGCCAACCCGAGGAAGATGTCGGGCTGGTTTGAGATGGTGCTAAAGAGAGAATACCATACTAGATTGGTAAACTTCAGACCTCAACAACCGAAGAGGTTTGTTCATAGAACTGAAGTTGACCCTATCACTGGGAAGTCAAAGGTAGTGCTGAAGTGGAGTCCCCCACGCACAATGTCTAAGATCCCATTACGGGAGATGCCTCAGCACTTCACTCCACACTTCAAATGGTGGTATTACGACTGGAGGACAGGGGAAGCGGTCATAGTGTTGAACAGAGAGGGTAAAATATAGACTATCAGGGTATTTGACCCAATGTGGCTCACTAACTTGTCTGCTGAAGATGTTTGCATTCGAGATACAGGTAGGAGTCACAAAAGAGGAGATGTACAAGAAATTCCAAGAATATGTGAAAAATGCTAGACAATAGGATAAACTAGGTCCGAAAGGGAGTTTGTTGATACATTGTTCCTAGTTTATGTTCTTTAATATAAATGACTTTCATTTCTTACACATATGTAATGAAAATGTTTAATGAAATATGATGTGAGTTTTGATGTTGAATTATCATTGTTTATATCATATTCATATTGTAATTGGTATTACTTATATTTATGAACATTATATGTGACACCCTACACATATCCCACATCGGCCATGGACAGGAGAGATTCCTGGTTCATAAGGAATGTTTGGCCTCTAATATCAACAACGCGTTTTAGGCGTATTGGCTGTGGATGAGAGGAGAACTCCACAGTTAAGCGTGCTCAGGTGGGAGCAATCCAGGGATGGGTGACCTCCCTGGGAAGTTTTCACTCGGGCAACCAAAAGCAAATCCGTGAGCTTCTCGTGGGCAAAGCGGACAATATTGTTGATGTGAGAGGCCGAGTGTTACAGAATGGTATCAGAGCCACTCCTGTGCCGTTCGGGGTGTGGGACATACCTCACCAAGGATGGTGACTTCGCGGGCTCATCGAGGACGATGAGTCCAAACAGGGGGTGCTTGTGACACCCTACACATATCCCATATTGGTCGTGGACAGGAGAGATTCCTGGTTCATAAGGAATGTCTGGCCTCTAATATCAACAACGCATTTTGGGCGTATTGGCTGTGGATGAGAGGAAAACTCCACAGTTAAGCGTGCTCAGGTGGGAGCAATCCAGGGATGGGTGACCTCCCTGGGAAGTTTTCACTCGGGCAACCACAAGCAAATCCGTGAGCTTCTCATGGGTGAAGCGGACAATATTGTTGGTGTGAGAGGCCGGGTGTTACAATTAATTTAGTGTGCTAGTGCGATTCTTGGCCTGTAAAGTGGCCGAAAGTGAGGTGGTGGGTTTGGTATCGATCGCACTCTGATTTTTCAATTTATTGTGGGACACGAGCTCGAATCATCCACGCAAGTGTGTCGGGAACATTTGATTTGATTGAAATCAAGTGATTTGGCTGCTGTGGGCTCGCCGGAGATTGGCCGGAGTTCGGCCGGAGGTGAAGGTGGTCGACGGGCGGGTGGTTTGGGATTTTTAAAGGAATTACACAATTGGTCCCTGTGGTTTATTATGTTTATCATTTCATGCAGAAACTTAAATTTTAAGTTTCAAATATTACACAATACCCCCTTAACCCCTGTTAAATAGTTTTTAAGTTTAATAATTCTTATAAATTATTAATAGTATTATTATTATTATTATTATTATTGTTGTTGTTGTTGTTGAAATTAACATCAACGTATGTAAACTTAATTGTTCGTAAAATTAACCTTAATAAAATTCGAGATGTTACAGTTTTAAACCCTATAATTTAATTAAGATAACGAAATTTTTCCGGGTTGTCATAGAATTGTTATGTTTTTCCACGAATTATGTGGTATTTATAGGTTTTCATTGTCCATTCGTATGATTGAACCATTAGCATGGTTCAGTCGTGCGACTGACTCATGCGTCTGACTCATACGCACGATTGAAGGTTCAGTCGTGCGACCGAGTCAATCTTATGTCTCTGTCATACGATTGATCCTGTCTCTTGGTTCAGTCGTGCGACTGGTCCATAAGTATAGTTCATTCGTGCGTATGGTCCATAAGTATGGTCCATTAGCATGAATAACCACTTGACTAAGTTGAACACATTTCTGAATCATTATTGACTCAGAACTATGTACAACAACCTCAAACCTATATATAATATCACACCCTCAAAATCCAAGTGCGGAGTTTTACCGCGAGGCGTGTGAACAAACCAGGATCACAGTCAATAGTTACTCAGAACGACTCTATATGCTACTTTAACGTAAACCAAACCAGAGTTCAAACTTTAAAAGTCATGCGGAAGCGTAAGGTAAATAAAACAACCCAAAACATGTGAAAGTACCATATGGCAAAACAAGTGCCAACCAAATATTTTAAACCATAAATAAAAGACGAGTAATTATGTTTGAAGTTTAAATCTCTAAAATGCATGCTGACTCGTGTAGTGCTCCTATCAGCAATCCAGGTTAACGACCTGAGAATAGCATACTAAAAAGTCAACACATGGTTGGTGAGTTCAAGAGTTTGCGTATAAACATAACAGTTTATCAATAGTGTATAAATAAGCATGTGCATTGTAATAGATAGCTAGTCCATTAACAAATTGATATTAATACATAGTGATTTCGCAATTGAAGCTGACTGTGTTATGTTTGCCTCCCGTCACGAATTCACCATATCGTGACGAATAATCATAGGACAAATATAAATATAAAAAGCGTTTGTAACATTACCAGTATGCTATCTCCCCCAAAAGAGATTTAATAAAACAGTGGGGCATGAACTCACCTGATACGTGTGATAGATATCTAAAGCTTAACTTGACAAGAACGAGCGGAAAGACAACCTTCAAAGGTTACCTAGAACACACAAGTACATAAGTACATGTACACACAACAATCCCAAGAGAAACCCTAGGTGTTCTACAAACAAAGAACTCAAGGTTCTATAAAAACAACATACATGTGACCTAGTTGACCCGTTTACCCGTTGGTGATATTATGTGTTGTAAACCATTTAAACATATATAAGCATATAATATACATGGTTAACATTCCAATGAATCACATTTGATGCTACATTCCAAATACATTGCTTAAATCATCATACTATGCACATATCATACAAGTTATGTAAATTCTTAGCATCTAGCATACTCAGTGTGTTCATAACATAACTAGTGTATCATATAACAGGTCAGATCATGCATAACCTACTTACATGACCTATAGCCATGATTTAGCATATACGGGTCTAAACAGATAGTTTACCAAAAACTCATCCATGCTATTCACAACACATACAAGAGGCCCAATACATGCAACATACATCAATATGCTCAATTCCAGTCCCAAACATGATGTCCTAGTTACTAATCAACATACCAAACCATACATGACCATCAAAGTGCATAATTCACCCAATAACCAAATAAACATTCCATACAATCCAATTAACAGATTCTAACACTTTAGACATCCATAACAATCATTCTAGCATGATCCTAAAGCCATGAATAAGTCCAATTCTTAATATTTTCTATAAGCACTTGAATGTGGAACCTGTACCCCTAGATGAGTCATATGTAGTAGAATTAGCAAATGGTAAATCCTTGATCGCATCACAAATTCTGAAAAACTGTACACTAGGTTTATCAGGTCATATCCTACCAATAGAACTGATGCCCATTACTTTGGGAAGCTTTGATGTGGTAGTTGGTATGGATTGGCTATCCAAAAACTCCACAGAAATTGTGTGTAAAGACAAAATAATTCGCATACCCCTACCAAATGATGAAGTCCTGTGTGTTGAGGGAGATAAGACTGGTGTTGTGATGGGAGTTATTTCCTATTTGAAGGCTCAAAAGTGTCTTCGAAAAGGACATACTGCTGTCCTAGCCTTAGTCACTGATAAAGATAAGAAGGAAAGGAAGATGGAGAAGCTTGCAAGAATTTACATCGAAGAAGTTATCTCTAGACACGGAGTGCCAGTGTCTATCATTTCTGATCGTGACGCACGATTTACATCTATCTTTTTGGATAAACTTTAGAAAGCTCTAGGTACTCGCCTAGATATGAGCACAGCCTATCATCCTCAGACTGATGGCCAAAGTGAAAGAACCATACAGACTCTTGAGGATATGCTTAGGGCTTGTGTTATTGATTTTGGAAAGAACTGGGAAGGTCATCTACCTTTAGTAGAGTTCTTATATAATAATAGTTATCATTCGAGCATCAAGGCGGCACCATTCGAGGCCTTATATGGACGTAAATGTAGATCACCGCTTTGCTGGGCAGAAGTTGGAGACAGTCAACTTACTGGCCCAGAATTGATCTTTGAAACTCATGAGAAAATTGTCCAGATAAGAGAACGCATGGATGCTACCAGGGATCGCCAGAAAAGCTACGCTGATAAACGCCGCAAGCCACTTGAATTTCAGGAAGGAGATAAAGTTTTGCTAAAGGTATCTCCCTGGAAGGGAGTTATACGCTTTGGGAAACGAGGGAAATTGAACCCTCGCTACGTGGGACCTTTTGAAATTGTCAGAAGGATCGGCCCAGTAGCCTATGAATTAAATCTACCTGCTAAACTTGGTGGTGTGCACAATGTTTTTCACGTATCCAATCTAAGGAAGTGTTTATCCGATGAATCACTGGTTGTGCTTTTAGAGGAACTACAAGTAGATGAGAAACTCAGATTTATTGAGGAACCAGTTGAAATCATGGATAGGGAAGTTAAACAACTAAAGCATAGCAAGACTCCGATTGTCAGAGTTCGGTGGAACTCGCGGCGTGGTCCTGAGTTCACTTGGGAACGAGAGGACGAAATGATGCGCAAGTATCCTAACCTGTTCAAAAATGTTGCCAGTACATCTTAATTTTCAGGAAGAAAATTCCTCTAACAGGGGGATGATATGACAACCTGGAAAAATTTCATTATCTTAATTAAATTATAGGGTTTAAAACCGTAACATCTCGAATTTTATTAAAAGTTAATTTTACGAACAATTAAGTTTACATACGTTGATGTTAATTTCAACAACAACAACAACAACAACAACAATAATAATAATAATAATAAATAATAACAATAATAATAATAATAATAATAATAATAATAATAATAATAATAATAATAATAATAATATAATAATAATTTATAAGAATTATTAAAGTTAAAAACTATTTAGAAGGGGTTAAGGGGGTATTGTGTAATATTTGAAACTTAAAATTTAAGTTTTGCATGAAATGATAAACACAATAAACCACAGGGACCAATTGTGTAATTCCTTTAAAAATCCCAAACCACCCACCCGTCGACCACCTTCACCTCCGTCCGAACTCCGGCCAATCTCCGGCGAGCCCACAGCAGCCAAATCGCTTGATTTCAATCAAATCAAATGTTCCCGACACACTTGCGTGGATGATTCGAGCTCGTGTCCCATAATAAATTGAAAAATCTGAGTGTGATCGATACCAAACCCACCACCTCACTTTCGGCCACTTTACAGGCCAAGAATCGCACTAACACACTAAATTAATCCAATTAATCGCACCTAAATGATCATATAACTGGAATTAATCGTTTGCAACTTTACATATCTCTTAAAACAAACACAAACAACTCCTTCGATTCTCTCTATAGCCACGACCTGTTCGTAGCTTGTTCTCCTTTCATTCATCCTCAATCAGGTAATCAAACCTATGTACATGCTTGGTTTAATGAGGGGATTAAAAGCCCCATATTTGATTTGGTTATCAACACCCGAATGGTGTTCGATTGGAACAAGAATCGAACTACGGTTCTTGGATTGGGGGGGAGCCTCGTTGAATCTGTTTAAATGAATTAAAAACCAATAACTTCCACGGCTGTATGCCATTAGCTCACTGGTTCCCCGTCCGTTTGCAATCCAAGAGGTCCCGGGTTCGAACCCAGGCAACCTCATTAATTTTTTAAATGCCTTTTTCAACTCTTAAAAATATACAAAAATTCCTAAAAATTATAAAAATAACTTTTAAAAACTTCCTTTATTTTAAAAGCATCTAAGTAATTTTCTATAAAATTTATTTATTAAAAACACCTTAATAATATTTATAAAATATTATTTATAATTGTTATAAATAGCCATTTTTATAAAAATGGACTCTAAATAATAATTTAAATTATTAACTCATTATTGCACACTATATTATTTTTAATTATGGATAAATCGTGATAATTGTGGAAATTATAAAGATTTTATAATTTCATAAATTATTTACGAGCGTTATTTCAGGTTATTTCTTATAAAATATATAAAGGTGTAGATTAATAATAAATTAAAACTTGTAAACATTACTTATTTGATAAGACAAATACACATTAGATTTTATAAATTTAATTATAAAATCTTACTAAATTAAATACAAACTTACATATTTAAATAATGTCTAAAATTTATTTAGAACATAGTGATATGTTAAAATCATTATTAAATTTATCAAATATTATGAAATACAAATCTTTAGTTATTACAGAATTAACAAAAATAATTAAATGATTTAATTATATGTTTATAACAAATCCTAAAAAACCAAACCCTAGATCAATTGAACACCAGGTTCAAGATCTAATTTATTTAGGTTATGAATTTGTATCTATTTGTTTATGTGAATTATAATTCCTTAGGAGGAATTTACTAGCTTGTCAACACCACACAAGAACTGAGGTGAGTTCATACTTAACTATTCCCCTTTTTAATCATTTAAATATTTTGGGAGGAATACATGTTGTAATTGAAATTTTAAATTATTTTTGTGTATTATGTTAAATAATAATCGATCATATTTATGATTACATATGGTTATAATAAAAATCCTTCTCTGTATACTGGACTATAAACAAGCAGGGATCTTTTGGATAGTACTATCGGGGAGTGACTTACCCCATAAAGGTTTGGACATGTGGTCCTTACCAAGATGCACAAAGATCTTATAAGTCATTCGGGATGACTGTTCTGTGTTGAGAAGGCAGATGTGCATAAAGTTTGCCATTATAGTTTCACTTACAACCCATATGAGGATAAATGTAAAGAGAGGATTCGCGCCCTCTGATTTGAATTATTATAACTAATATAATATGCTATAAATATATATAAAAGGAAAAGGGAAAATTAACTATGATACATGGGCAAACCCTATTTAAAGGTTTTGTTGGCTTTTACCTAGTTAGTATATGGGATAGTGAGTTCACCTATTGTAAAGAGGTTCCATTAAGACTATCCATATACAGAGTGATATCAGGGATATCTCAAGGCTCAATTGAAGTTATGAAATGACCATATCTTCACAAAATAAACCCTACTTTGAATGATAATGGATGATTTATCATATATGTTTTACTCAACTATGAACTCACCAACCCTGTGACACTTGATTTTACATGTATTCTCAGGTATCTACTAGGAACTTATGGACATGCACGTAGGATCATATAAGAGCTCAAGATACATATTGGTTATTATTTGAGATATGATTAGACGTATTGTTAAGAAACAATCTATCTTTTATTTCCGCTACGTATAATATTTATTACTCTGAATATTAATAGAATGGTTATCTAAAATTCATCATATAGATAACTGCATCTCATGTGTGACTACTGTGTTCGATCCTGTTTGTTCACTTCTCCATGATTAATTCCAGACCCAGAATTTGAGGGTGTGACAAATTCGAATACTTTCATACCTAGCCGTCCAGAGCATCAAAATTCGTCCATCCAAGTTCATAGTTTGTTCCTGATCGATTCCAACTCGTTCTTAATGTTTGTTTCATCGTTAGATCAATCAGGTTGTTCGTTCTCACTGATTGGATCGTCAATCAAATATAATTCCATGCTATTTGATCTGATCTCACACAGAATCCGTTAGTACTCCGTACGAAAACGGTCCTAACAATGGTCTTGACCTTGTGATCACTTTGATTCTCAATTTTCAGAATGAAGTTCTTTAAGATCTCAGGAGTCTCATCCTTAGTTCTAAGGAAGAAGGCCCAAGTGAATCTTATGAAATCATCTATGATTACTAAACAGTATAAGGTCCTTCCTAGACTCATTACATTGGTAAGAGATCCATGTGTAATAAGTATAGGGGAGTAGTGATGGAGTTCTTTTCCTTTGTCTTGTGAGACACCAAGTGTTGTGTCTCGGATTAAGGCATGCAACATAGTGATCATCCCTTGTAAACACTTTCTTTGGCATTCTAATTACCAAATCATTCTTAATTAACTTATTCGTGTTTTTAAAGTTTACATGGCACATTCTTTTATGCCAAAGAAAAGACTCATCACTATTTTCTTTAGATAGAAAGCAAGAAACTTCTCCCGAGGGAGATGTTTCCTATAAATCCATCTTGTACATGTTCCCTTTTCAGGGTGCTCTAAGTAGGATATGCTCCTGAGGAATAACGACCCCAGGCTTGAGAACAATGCACTCATGCTTAGTAAAAAGCATGTTATATCTCTGGTCATAAAATTGGAATACACTCAGTAAATTGTACCCAAACTTCTTAACAAACTTTACCTTTTCAATGCTGAGCTTATCATTTGTGACCCTGCCCCTTCTTGTAATGTAACCTCCTGCGTCTCCTCCAAAAGCAATTGGCGCTCCATCAATTTTCTCAAAGTTTTAAAGCAAGGAGCTATTGCCTATCATGTGCCTGGAACAGCCACTGTCAATGATCCATACATTTCTTTTGGTCTTAAGCTATTCCTGCATAGCGAGGAGAAAGTTATTTACATTTGGAAACCCAAGCCTCATTGGTCTTGCTCTTCAAAATGGACTGAAGATAATGCAACAGTAATTGATCCTATGTTAAGACTTTGGGGATCATTTATTGTTGTTAATGAAGAAGTTCCACTCATTTGGTCTTCCTTTATCTTCCAAACCATCTTTGGAAGATTAGACTTTACCTTCAATACTTTGAAGGTTTGACAACTTAGGAAGTTTTGGAGACTGATCCTTTGAAAGATTTTACTTTCAGTGCAGCGAATTTCAGTGCTTCAGAAGTATTCCTTTCTTTTCACCTGTATTCATTCCTATTTTAGAGATTCCGAAAGAAAAATATTTTTCTTCCAAAGCTTTCTTCTTTTTGCTCCTCTCAGAAGTCTTCTTCTTAGTTATGTTGACAGTACTTTTGGGATTGTAGATACAATCTTTAGGAAGATGAGAAGTACTGCCACACATAATGCAACTAATTTGCTTCCTTCTAAGAGTCTTCTTATGAATAGAAGACTGAGTTTGATCATATTTCATAACCTCCCCTATCTTTTTAGATGTTGTAACAAGCTTCCTAGGGTGAAACTTGCTTTTGGAGGTGGATGGTTCATGCTATGTAGCAGTGTTACACAGCTGATCAGCCTTCATTCCTTCACAGGGATGAGTTGGACATGAACTTGAACTCTTAATACTAGAGTATCAGTCTTCAATACTTCAAAACCTGTAGAGATAAATACTTGTTTCTCCTTAGAGTGAAGGTGGCCTTGATCTCTTAAGCTCTCTTTGAATCTCCTTTTGGCTGCTCTGATCAAGTTCTTCCTCTTTAACTTTGTAATCCCTGGTTTCTTCCTCTCCTCAGGAGAATATTGACCCTTGTTAGGATGATCTTCTTCACTCTTCATAGATTTATTCTTCATTATCTCCTATTCATCCTCTTCATCACTGGGGTCTATGGATGGAAGCTCATCTTGACCAGTTCCACACCTAGGACATCTTACAGACAATAGAGTGTATGGAGGAGCTATCTCACTAGATCCCAATCTCTATTTGTTCTGATAACACATTTTGGCATACAAGGATGAGGATATTATGTTCTTGAAGGTCTCTTCTTCAAGAACATATTTCTCTGCCTTGGCTTTGCTGATTACAAGCTTAGCCTGGCACTCAGTTAACTTAGTGATGAGATCCTTAGTTTGAGTCCTGTAGTTGGTATGTTCATGTTTGAGAGTTGAAATGGTTTTCTTTAAGTCTTCTATTTTTAATTTATACTCATTTTCAGCTCTTTTTGAAATCGGATTTTAAGATGTTCAAGGACTCAAGATCAGATCTTATCTCTAAGTTATAGGACCTATATATATTTACTTTAGCAATGCATTCTCGGGTACAAAGATGTTCCACTACCTTGGCTCTATCAAGATCTGCCATCAGTGCTTTGTTTGGAGACACATCTTAAAACTGGAAACTCTAATCAAATCCTTTTTCTTCAACAACAACTGCAACTTGCTTCTTGGCTTCTCAATGTGTGGAGTTCCCTCAGTGTAGTTTGGCTGGGTTGTGCTTGGCCACCATTAGTCCTGGGTGTCTTGCACTCCCTAGCAAAATGTCCTATTTGGTTATAATTATAAAACTTCATTTTGCTTTCATCCAGCCTAAACTTTCCACTAGGCACATTGCTGGAAACTTCCTCCCTATCCTCTTGTAGAATTTCTTGGCTGTATAAGTGAGAAGAGCCATATGTTGGACTATTTTCATATACTCCAGGTCATCTGGATGAATACAGTGCAAATCTTCAAGGGTGAAGAGGAAGTTTTCTATGCTTTCATCATGAAACACAAAGGCTTTGTGATGAGCTTATCTCTTGGAATGGGCTTCCTTGGATGTAGCTCTCCCTTGGTGTCTCTGGGAAGGTGATGAAAGGGCCCTTTGGTGAGTTGTCAGGGTAAGAGATAAGATGGTGTTATGGTTCTCTATAATCCCTTTCAACCATATGCAGGGCAAAACTCTGTTGATTGCTAGAGTTGCCAGATGGATTTTGCATGTTCATCTCTATCTGGTAGTCACTGAGTATGCCATATAACTCTATGAGAGTAAGGGTCTTGAGGTTTTTAGGCCTCTTAATGACCACACAGTAATGTGTCTATTGTTTTGGAAGAGAGGACATGAACTTTCTCACAATATCCCTATTCTCCAGCTTCACTCCAACATCCACTAGAGTGTCCACAATCTCAACATACCTGAAGTATTGTTGAATCATGGTTTCACCTGTCTTGAAGTTGAAGTTCTCAAAATGCTACTTCAAGAGGTCTTTCTTGTTCTCTTTAGCTTCACTTGACCCCTCATATATCAGCTTCAATGCATCCCATAGTTCTTTAGAAGTTTTGCACTTCTTAAAGCCTCTGTAGATGGCATTTAGAGGGCAGTCATGGCTTTTTAATCTACGCCTATTCTTTTTCTATCTTCTTCAGAGTAGTCAGCCACTTCTTTTAGTATCATGCCACCTCCAGCAGCAGCTGAAGAGGTGCATGGAATGTAAGGTCCAGTGGTAACAAACTCCCACATCCTATTGTCCTGTGACTTGATGAAGCCTTCAATTCTTAGGCACCAAGTATCAAAATCATCATGACTGATCAGTTGGGACTTTACCATGGTACCGGTTTCCATATCAAACTTAGAAGCTGCCTTTTAAGATGTTAGGTGTTTTGTGAGAAGTGAGGAGATTTAAGATGGAAAGATCTTACAATTAAGAGCTTCGGATGCTCTGATACTAATTGCAGGACCAGTTAAGGGAGGTCAATACAATAAGTCTCACAATGAGAAGAATTTTAGAACACTTAACAGTTCAAATAGGGAACCGGATTTGAGTGAAAGATGCATAGAACAAAATAAATAAGGAGACAAAACTCAAAAACAATATGATATGGTTTTCAAGAATGATTTATAGTAATCTCAAGTTCTTTTACAAGTGTTACAATGCGTAAAATAAGATACAAGACCATGAAATACTTTATACTACACTCTACAACCGGCTATACTTTGAAGCCAGCTGGAAACGTTGATCGACAACAAGATCAATGTAGAGTCAAAAGGGAGATTGTCTTTTGACTAGTGATTATAACATGCCATAGCTCATATCCTAATATATTACAAAAAGGATAAAAGTACATAAAGTAGAAAGTTACAGACTCTAGACCTCAATGAGTAGTTGCAAAAGCATGGACCTTTTCACCAACTTATGCAAGTTGGTGTGACTTTAGAGTTGTAGCGGAATGTGGGTCAGCTTTATACAAAAGTACATCCGAGGATAGTATATTCTCCTCTGTCTTCAGAAGAAATCAGTCTTCAATTTATTTGGCTTAGGAATACTTTGTCTTTAAAGCTTCGGAAGACTTCATCTTTTGGCTTCGGAAGATTTGGTCTTTGGCTTTGGAAGATTTTACACTCTGAATATATTCTATGCAGAGTGTAAAACTTCCGAAGCAACTTCTACCTTGTACATAGTGCATGCATGCAGGAAGCCTTTGGTTGCTTTGGTTGCATTATCCTTCTTATATAACCTTACATACTTTATGTTTACTTATGAACACCCAAAAACTTTAAAAGTAACTCTATTTGTCATGGAGTAACGACTAAAATCATGTAGATAGAGCATTGTAATATTGAACTTTAACCACCCGATCAAAAGACTCAATTGAGAATGGATCCGGATCATTTAGAATACTAAACTAGTTGAAGTGGTTTATTTATAGCCTATTTATGTTTTCTTGGGTAATAAGATTAATAACCCTAATCTATAATAATAAATAGATGTCTTGTACTTGTAATTCCTCATCATGAGCGGTAAGAGACATAAAGCAATAAGAAGTTCTTAGTTGTAGTAAATTTTTCATAGGTCACACCGACCAAATCACTATATATTCTTGTGTTCTCATGTTCGTTTATTTTCTATGTTTTTGATCATTGGTTGTGTTGTCGCTTCTGCATGCACTATTTCAACAAGTGGTATAAAAGCTTCAGGCTTATGATTACTATCCGTTCTTCTACCTATTCTACGGAATTCGAGGGAAATCTGAACAAGTGATAGCAGATCAGGTTCATTATACACATAAATTTGATCAGCAAAAGGGTGGTTTATCTAGGTTTTGGTGCCGGTGGTCATTAGCCGCCATTTTAACCAGTGATCGGCTAAAGAACAAGGGGGAGGACTTGTTCTTGTGTTCAGATCGATCAATAGGACAATAAAAGTAGTAGGTTGTTGCCTTCTATTTTGTGTAGCCCCAAGAAGAAAAAATGACATTAGGGCTGCCCATTCTAGTCGACAAGAATAGTGGAAGAAGCATCAAGGTGGTGCTGACTGCCTCGATCAACCAGAATGAAGAAGCAACAACTTCTTGTCCCCGACTGAGAGCCCAGGCAACATCCATTTGTTCTAAGCAACTATTCTGATAAAAAAAGAAGCATAATCAGGTTGTGTCATTCCTTTTGTTGTAGGTTTTTTTTTCAAATTAGAGTTTTAGTTTATCTTGGTTATTGGTCGACTTCACCATTGTTCTTTGGTTATTCGTCTTGGTTAGGTATAACTGTTGGCTATGTTTGGTGTGATTACTATAGGATTTGATTTGTTTGTTTGAGATTTTGTGACAAGGTTACTGAGATTCAAGATCAGATTTATCAAGTGTTTTGTGAACAAGAATAGTAGGTTGAGTCTTTACACCAATGTTTAGTTGAACAATCTTTAAGTTTAGGCACAAGCCATTACATGTCTAGTCATTGTTTTCGATCTTGTTTGTTTCTGTTTTAGTTGTGTTGATATGGTAGAAAGCAGAAATGTTCAAATTGAGAAGTTGGATGGTAAAGGTTTTAGTTGGTGGAAAATATAAATTAAGGATTTGTTAGTTTAGAAGCATTTGGATATGTTATTGGGTGAAAGCAAGAGAATATAAGACCACACGAGTGGAAGACCTTGGATACAAAGGCAAAAGTTGTTATTAGACCGTTGATGTTAAAGGATGTCATGTTTAACATTCTAAAGGAAACCATAACAAAGGGTATCATGGATGCATCATTTAATATGTATGAAAAGCCTTTAGCTACAAATAAAGCCTTCCAGATTCGAGAGCTGATTAATAAAAGGATGAAAGAAGGAGTTTTCATTATAATGCATATCAACAATATGAACTAGATTTGTTCCATACTTGAGTAAGCGAGAAGCAAATTAAAGGATGAGATTCAAGCTTTAAAACTGTTATCTTCATTACCTGATACTCTGATAGTTAGTCCAAAATTGTTATAGTTGTTACCAATTTAGAAGAATGCAATGGCTTAACTTTTGAGGGGTTTCGAGATTTAATTTTAGGCGAAAACATCAGAGGAAGAAATTCTAGTGAAATATCAAGTGAATAATTAAATAAGGTTAGAGAAATAAAAAATAATAGAGATATAGGGAGCAAGAACAGGAAAATGAGTCAGACTAGGACTAGTAAATATGTGACCTGTTGGAAATTTAAACATGTAGGACATTTTAAAAAGTAGTGTTCGCATAAAGTAAAAGGTTAACATTATAGAGACATACATAGAAGAGGATGCCTTATTCCAAAATGTGAGAAGTAGTGTCAATTCTTGGTCTACCGCTTCTACATATATATTTCCTTGCCCGATCGGTGTCATGCCCCCCTAAAATGATTGTTGGCTTACCGCCTCTACCTGCATTGCCCAACCCAAACAGTGGGGTAATTTTTTCACTACTAG